>BEXV01000070.1:52579-98998 GCA_003118195.1 Hemicentrotus pulcherrimus | reverse complement strand
CCTCCTCCCACTCTTCAAGCGAACAATTCGGTCTGTTCCGGATTAATGACAAATCTAGTCACGTACCATCAAAGTCCTTCTGAAGTGCAGGCGGAATTTGCCAAACCAAGAAATGAGAATAAGAAATGTTTTCTCCCAAGGATATACTTCGCTTTGTCTCAGAGATAGATCTGCTAACATCAGGCTCGCCCTTAAATGTCACATTTGATTAGTATGAACCAATGACAAGATGAAGAAAAGCTTCCAGTCATTTAACGTGAGGCATCAGAGATTGTTAGATTGCAAAATGACGTAGAAACCGAAATCATTGTTTTGAAACAGTATCGTTGATATCTCACAGGGAGCTTCTTAATCGTAATATTAAAAAACAATATCAATACAAACAACATTAATACAATTTAATTAGATTAAAACATCATTAACAATTACAATGGATGCAGATAGAGTTTCTTTTTTGTCTCATTATTATCTTAAACACAATTTCTAAAATCCTATAAATACAGAAAATATCAAGACGACATTCACAAGTTTCCCTGAGCGAACAAGTTAACCAGGATACGCGTCTCAGAAGGTCTAAGAAAACATAGTTTGGGATCACAATAATAAGTCATTTGATTGTAAGTACAGGGTATATTTAAGTTCTTAGCAGTAATTAATATAACATAACATCCACACACACAAGTTATATTGTTTGTTTTTAGTGCATTCTTCGAGAAGAAATATCTAAAAAGTGATTCTCAAATTGCCACGATTTGCACTGATTGTTCTGGCCCTTCATGCCGTTGCAACTATTAAAACTAGGTTCCTATTGTTACGTCGACAAGTGGAGCATTTTTTTTTCATTACAAAAAAAACCTACAATAAAAGTGATTGATTTGAGGCATCAGAAAACGTGCGAAGAGTTTGCTTCATTAAGAAACTTCAACATGTTTAATGGGGACTATATGTATCTTACATGAAATACAGGAGAGACTGTCTAACATCATGTTATTTTCATGTTATGTACAAACAGGGATAATTGTGATTTCTTCGAGATGAACTTTAAGACAGCTGTAGCTCTGCTGGCTTTGCTGGCGGTAGTAGCCGACCTCTCTTCCGCAGCACCGCGAGGTAAGAAAGAAAAATAATATAACATTGTTTTTCTTCATTGAGACAGCAGATAAAAAGCGTTATCATAAGTGAGGAAGTATCAACTGATGGTTGCATTCGTTTAGATGGCAGACATGGGTTATATACGAATCGACAATCGTAATTCCATTCCTAGTGACCAATTTAACGTCGTAGCAATGTAAGAATGGTGTTATATACGAAATAAAGGGTGTTTTAAATTAATGGCACATGTAGGTGATACGCAGTACAATCTGTGTTTGACACACAAACACATATAATAATAATACTAATATAACATAATAATAATAATAACGTTTTATTTACCCAGGGTATACCACTTCAGTTATGAAACTGCTCTTCCAGCGGGCCCTGCATAACATAATATGTTATTATTACCCTACTTTAATAATGCTGAGCGCCTAGCTAGAAGGCAGAAGGTCCCATTGGTATAAGTCTTTGGTATGACCCGGGGTTCGAACCCACGACCTCCCGTTCATGAGGCGGGCGCACTAACCACTGAGCCACTAGAACATAATACACTGGATCAAAATTTACTTCATTAATATTCATTAACAACAACAGAAGTTCATGTTTTAAATCATTCAAAGGTCCATTTCGGAATAAAAACAAAGAGAAAGCAAAATAACTTGTATGCATACAAAACTTATTCCAATCATATCATTTTATTGAGACTAACAATTATTCCAATAACATCATTTTTATTAGAAAAACGTGACGACAATGGGAATGGATGTGACAATTGTGGGTCTGATTGCGGTTCATCAGATCCATGCTCAGCGGATCCTGGTGCTTGTGCCCCAGCAGCTCCTGCACCAGCCCCAGGCCCTGCCCCACGAGCTCCTGCTCCGCCAGCTCCTGCTCCGCGAGCTCCAGCACCGCCTGCCCAAGCACCTCGTGCACCGATGCCACGAGCTCCAGCAGCTCCTAGGGCCCCCATGAGAGCACCCTCAAGAGCTCCAGCAGCTCCTAGGGCCCCCATGAGAGCACCCTCAAGAGCTCCAGCAGCTCCTAGGGCCCCGATGAGAGCACCCGCAAGAGTTCCTGCAGCTCCCGCATTCGCTCCTTCAGCACCAGGAGAATATGCGGCGTATGGTGGAGCAGAGGGAGCTGACGGAGCTGATGGAATTGATTATGAATATGGCTACGAATATGAATATGGTGGAGGCAGCAGCGGAGAAGGATACGGAGGTAGGTTAACATTTTTATTGAAAGGACTGCGTAGTTAATTAATTTCTAATGTAAAATAATTATAATGTGCACTGATACAATTTTTTTATTTGTGTAATGATGAACTAGCACTAATAGGTGGCATTACGTCTGTATCGATTATGTGTTAAGGCACATCGACAATATAGGGATAGAAAAAAAAAAGATAATGGAGAGAAAACGATGGCACATGTCACAATCTGAAACTGATTGGCCGTTTCGCTTCCACTAGTTAATAATTAATTTCAAGAATGTACTAATGACGTCATTTCATCAACATATTAAATATCTTACATTTATTAGGTGGTTGTGGTGACAGCAGTGAAGAATGTGGAGGATATGGATACGGCGCCGGTGGTGCTTCAAGTGGAGGTGGTGCTTCAGGTGGAGGTGCTGGAGGTGCTGATGGTGGGGATGGCGGAGATTATGGCGCAGCTGCAGGAGGTGGGGCAGCTGCAGCACCTGGAGGTTACCCTGCTGCTGCACCTGGAGGCTACCCCGCTGCTGCTCCTTCTCGTTACCCTGCTGCTTCTGCTCCACGTCCACGTGCTCCAGCTCGAGCACCAGCCCCTGGAGCTCCAGCTAGGGCACCCGCTCCTCAAGCCCCAGCACGTGCACCTTCGTATGTTCCCACGGCGCCTGTTTCTAGGGCCCCAGCACCATCAGTGCCACGGGCTCAAGCACCATCAGCGCCAAGGGCCCCAGCACAACGGCCAGTACCAAGGCCAGCAGCACCAGCACCAGCACCTGCACCTGCGCCAGCCCCGAGCGCTCCAGTTGCTCCACCCGCTCCTGCTCCTCCTGCTCCTCCTGCTCCTCCGGCTCCTCCTGCACCAGCTCCCGCACCAAAAGCCCCATCTGCACCCGAACCCGAGGGCCCTAGCGATGGAGATAATGGTGGCAATGGATGTGGTGATAATGGAGATGGCGGCACCAGTAATGGTTGCGATACCACGACTGGTGACTATGGTATGACACTTTTGTTCATCTAATTGGTTAACACAAAACTCACGGTCATGATGGTGGTCTTCTTGAATACTCTTGCCTGTTGTTACATAATTATAAAACAAGTAATTTCACAATAGTTTTATCTGTGGCTTCCCTGGGGTAAACCATGAACCTCTATGGAGGAATATCAATCCTGATGCTTCCTTTTCCATCATAGGGTGATATATGATAAATACATGCTACATCCATACATGTGTGGGATTTGGAACTCTTCACTATTTTTTTTTTCTACAATTTAAGCGCGGTTACAGTTTTTGCTATTTCGATTACAAAAAATATACACACAAAAAAACAGATACTCGATGCATTATGCGTTTTAATTCAAGGCACTTTGGATCTAGGTATTTTTGATATCTTTGTTGATTCTTTTATTTGTTGTCTTTAAAGAGGGGATACATGATTATACCAGTTCAATTCAGTGGCAAAATGTGTGTCACAGTGTTGTGGAATCCCGAACAAATTATCTCGCTATTCCAGCGAATAGTTGATCACTATAATCCGACTTCCTTCCGAATCTATAGAGGACCTGAGGAACCACTGTCTCCCTTGTCCTAACCACTTCGTGGGACAAACCATGGGGGTGTGCGGTACAGACGGACAGACATACAGAAGTGCATGTGACCTCCGTTACTCAGCCTGCATCCGGGGTGATTTTCTACTGTCTAAGGCCAAAGATGGACCCTGTTAAGGTAGGCAAGATCGCATCATGATATTACTAATGATAACGAGTCAAGAAAAGGAAGCGGAAGGATTGATGTTTATTGGCAAACGTTTAGATTTCAAAGAAACGCTCCATTTACATAATACATGTAGACAGTTTATTTTAGTTGACAAAAGACGTTACACGATGATTTTCTTTGTTTTTTCCAATGGTTATGTATGTTGCTCTTTTGATATTTTTTTTTTCGCTAAACGGATTTCATAGACACTGATAAAACCACCGCACAAACGTCCGTGAATGTTTAGCTGTGGTCTATTTTTATCTTTATTTATTCACTAACTTTTTTTGTATATATTCATTCTATTTGTTTGTATTTACCTATTTTGTTCGTGTTTTTTCTTTTTTCTTACACAGTTTCTATCTTCAAGGACATGTACCTGAGCAGACGGTCCTATATCCCTGCTTCGTTATCGCGATACTCTACGTATTTATTTCCTTGAATGTACACTGCTTAATGTAGTTTTTTATGTTACATCACATTGTCTGAAATACGGTATCAGAATGAACAGTTCACATTTAAAGGTAAAGACCAGTAATGGAAACGCCCCAATTTCAAACAATTAAATGTAAGTTCGCATTACCAATCATGTGAAAGAATATGTTTTGACTAATACATGATGATAACAAATTTGCCGGGAAACCGCCTACTAATTCATATATTTGGTAAATTTGCTTCTCTCATGGTCTGTGAGAGATACAGGGTAGTCCCNCGGGGGGTGATTCTCCGGGGGGTAAAATTCCAGGGGGTAATTGTCCTTTGGGGGTAGTTTTCCGGGGGGTTATTGTCCGGGGGTGATTGCCCAGGGGGTAATTGTCCTAGAACCGACAGAGAGAGAGAGAGAGAGATAGATAGGATGGTGATAGAGAGAGAGAAGAAAACGAGAGAGAGAGAGAGAACAATAGGATTGAGACACAAAGAGCGAGAAGGAATTAATAGAGAGTAGGGGAGAAAAAGATATTGGGAAAAGAAAGAGAGAACGAGAGATGGAAAAGGAATGCAATAGAGTAATGGAAAGAGAGAAGAGAATGAGATTAAGATTATGATGAAAGAGAAAGACAAATACAGAAAGAGATATATATGTATATATGAAGAACTTGATTCCAAAAGGAGCTAAATCAATATTTTATCAAAATGGAGTTATTTTATCTTAAAATAATGATGTCCTACATGGGGACAAAATGCACTATAATCACATTCGATAATTTCACCAGGAAGTATGACAAAATTTAGGTACAATATCATGTTTCATTCCAAAGGGAGCTAAATCCACTTTGGGTACTTCTGAGTAAATCACCTTTTTTATTTCTCCACTTTCCCGTTTAGCAATGTACCTTCATGTTGTTATATATGTTAAAGGTGTCGCCCTGGACCAATAATATATTATAGGAAAAAATCTACCACTTATTTCTGATTTTTACTTAGCTTTTAGATTTTGCGGATTTAGCTCCTTTTGGAATGAAACATGGATTTAGCTCCTTTTGGAATGAAACGGATTTAGCTCCTTTTGGAATGAAACTGATTTAGCTCCTTTTGGAATGAAACTGATTTAGCTCCTTTTGGAATGAAAATGTGATATGTTGTTTACTTTCTTTTCAAAAGCTTTTTTAGTTATGATTTCACTATTATTATTTAAAGGAAAGGTTTGGTACTGAATTTGAATAAATTCAGTGACTTTATTGAGAAAATATGAAATTTTCCAGGTACAATATCATGTTTCATTCCAAAAGGAGCTAAATCCACGAAAATAATAATTCTACAAATTTAGTAAAGTTTAGGAAGAGCTGGTAGATTTTTCCTCATCATATATTATTGGTCCAGGGTGACACCTTTAAAAGATATAACAACATTAAAGTCCATGGCTAAAGGGAAAGTAAAGAAATTAAAAAAAAAGGTGATTTACTCAGAAGTACCCAAAGTCGATTTAGCTCCTTTTGGAATGAAACTCTTCATATATATATATATATATATATATATTGATATATCGATATATATTGATATATTGATATATAATACAGGGGGAGGATTGTAGTGGGGCAATGTATAGTCAGTTAGATCGGGCTGTTTTATAGTCCTGTGGCAGAATGTCAATCCTCGATAATCTTATCGAGACGTATTCTGCTGGTGAAATATTTGTGTAGGTTTCTTGACAAAATAAAAATTTATTATAATTATCAAAGCATTGAATCCACTATTTCATGCTCTGTTCAAATTCCAGTTCAAATCTTAGTAAAGACTGCTGGTAATTTACATTATGTATCAAATCGACAATTCCTTATACATCACAGTTTGATCTCCTGCTCCGCGAGCTCCAGCACCGCCTGCCCAAGCACGTCGTGTCCCGATGCCACGCGCTCCATCAGCTCCTAGGGTACCCATGAGAGCTCCCTCAAGAGCTCCAGCAGCTCCTCCACACCCCCATTTAGGATATTTATANTGTATTATTTGTAATTTATTATTATTTATTTATCATTTATTGTAATGGTTATGCATAACAATTAAATGATTGAAAAATGAATATTTAATGTTGGAATGAGTTTTTGTTATGACAATGTTTCTTGAACAGGGTTTGGACGAGGAGGTGCAATAGGTTTATAGGTCTCATTTGACCAGGATGGAGAAAGCGACAAACAGCTTTCGAGATGAAGACGTAGCGTGAAAACGCGAGAGAGACAGATGAGAGAGAGAGAGAGAGAGAGAGAGTGAGATAGGATGGTGATAGAGAGAAAGAAGAAAACGAGAGAGAGAGAGAGAGAACAATAGGATTGAGACACAAAGAGCGAGAAGGAATTAATAGAGAGTAGGGGAGAAAAAGAGATAGGGAAAAGAAAGAGAGAACGACAGATGGAAGGGGAATGCAATAGAGTGATGGAAAGAGAGAAGAGAATGAGATTAAGATAGATGATGAGAGAGAAAGACAAATACAGAGAGAGATATATATATGTATATATGAAGAGCTTGATTCCAAAAGTAGCTAAATCCATATTTAATCAAAATGGAGTTATTTGTCTTAAAATAATGATTTCCTACATGGGGACAAAATGCACTATATCACATTCGAAAATTTCACCAGGAAGTATGAACAAATTTAGGTACAATATCATGTTTCATTCCCAAAGGAGCTAGATCCACTTTGGGTACTTCTGAGTAAATCACCTTTTTTTATTTCTCCACTTTCCCTTTAGCAATGTACCTTCATGTTGTTATATATGTTAAAGGTGTCGCCCTGGACCAATAACATATAATAAGAAAAAAAATCTACCACTTATTTCTGATTTTTACTTAGTTTTTAGATTTTGCGGATTTAGCTCCTTTTGGAATGAAACATGGATTTAGCTCTTTTTGGAATGAAACGGATTTAGCTCCTTTTGGAATGAAACGGATTTAGCTCCTTTTGGACTGAAAATGTGATATGTTGTTTACCTTCTTTTCAAAAGCTCTTTTAGTTATGATTTCACTATTATTATTCAAAAGGAAAGGTTTGGTACTAAATTTGAATAAATTCAGTGACTTTATTGAGAAAATATATAATTTTCCGGGTACAATATCGTGTTTCATTCCAAAAGGAGCTAAATCCACGAAAAAATTATTCTAAAAATTTAATAAAAATCAGGAAAAGCTGTAAGTTTTTTTTCATCATATATTATTGGTCCAGGGTGACACCTTTAAAATATATAACAACATTAAAGTCCATGGCTAAAGGGAAAGTAGAGAAATAAAAAAAAAAGGTGATTTAATCAGAAGTACCCAAAGTGGATTTAGCTCCTTTTAGAATGAAACTCTTCATATATATATATATATATATATATATATATATATATAAGCGTGAAGAAAATGGTCTAGGAACGTGAGACGTAGCTGTACTTTACAAGTTTATTGCGAGCTTTCGGCTTGTGAGGCCTTCTTCAGGTTCTGAAGTACAAACACATACAAAAACAAATACATTGTATAAACAAATATACACGGCATACAAACTTAATAACACTCAATCATAGTCAAGCAATTTTCGCACTTTTTATTGATATATTGATATATAATACAGGGGGAGGATTGTAGTGGGGCAATGTATAGTCAGTTAGATCGGGCTGTTTTATAGTCCTGTGGCAGAATGTCAATCCTCGATAATCTTATCGAGACGTATTCTGCTGGTGAAATATTTGTGTAGGTTTCTTGACAAAATAAAAATTTATTATAATTATCAAAGCATTGAATCCACTATTTCATGCTCTGTTCAAATTCCAGTTCAAATCTTAGTAAAGACTGCTGGTAATTTACATTATGTATCAAATCGACAATTCCTTATACATCACAGTTTGATCTCCTGCTCCGCGAGCTCCAGCACCGCCTGCCCAAGCACCTCGTGCCCCGATGCCACGCGCTCCATCAGCTCCTAGGGTACCCATGATAGCTCCCTCAAGAGCTCCAGCAGCTCCTCCACACCCCCATTTAGGATATTTATACAATTATGTATTCTAACAGAGCTGTCGACTTTTATCTGCCAATTTACACACTGTGAGAAATAGATTTTAATATATATAAATATATTAAACATATAATTCAATAAATGCGTGGCTACATAGTTATGAATTTAACAAGAATGATGAAATGAAATCATTGGTTTAACGCCGTGCCCTTTAGCGCATGCGTATGTAGGTTTACCAATTATTTTGCTTTATTCGTCAAATTCTGAGAAAAGATCGGTATAAAGAGATTATTATTATTCCATCAGCTATGACGTATATTAATCTTTACATTCCTTACTATCTTCCCACTTGTTGCAATTTACTAACAGATGTGCCATCGTTTCATGTTAACATTCTGAAAGGGGCGCGGTCTCTTATAATCCGTCATATCAAGCAGTGGTTCAGCCCTTCACTTGACCGTTGCTGTCATGTAAAATCACGGCCACAAGAGATGATCATATTCATGTGCTTTGATTATAAGAACTAAACCTATAGTGGCAGTGCAATAGTCAAAAGAGAGAAAAAACGATATCGTTTAGACTCATGGACATCGCAATGTTAATTTCCTATTTTTTAAAGATTATCCTAAGATAATTGAAACATGCAGTTTCCGCCCAGTTCGGGTGAAGATGACCATTTATGAGCATCATCTTCCCTGGAGTTTGAAATCGAGTATATAAAAGGAGGAGTATTTTGTCAAAGGCATCATTCACTCCATCGATCAGAGTAATCAAAGGAACAGGAAAGTAACAGAACAGTGGAACATTTTCTTTCCTGGTTATATGCTTAAAACCAGTAAGTATGATATAATTGGTTGCTATAAATTAGTTGCTTTCATTAGTTTCTACAATATATAATTGATATTAGAGTTGCTATAAATATTTCAATTGTGTTCAATTCTTACTGACGAGAATACACGTAGGTTGATGTGATTTATACTGAATTATTTGGAATGCTGTTGAATTCGAAGAGAATTAAAGATTTGTCGATTAACATTGTATGAACCAAGTAATTTCCACCCTATTCTGGCATCTGTGAAAGAAAAATCAAATATCTAAATATGGATTAATTGCAAAACTCTCGTATAATGAGGTGTTTTCTATGGATATCATTTTCATTCATTGTGGTGATTTTCTAATGATTTACGATTTATTCTATTTTCAGAAGCTATCATGATGAGGAATTCCACTGGGTTGGCTCTGCTTGCCTGCTTCTTCCTCTTATGTAGGGTAACTGATGGAGCTCCAAGAGAAAAGAGTAAGTTTCCCATTTGTTATATATCTGTTTTCATTTTGAATAACTGTATTTAACAATCCATAGCGAACTGTTACGTATCCAACTGGATTGTTCTTTTATGATAGTTATACATCATTTATACACTCAAAAATATACACGGAGTGCTTTCATCGTCTTTCCTGTACCATTTCAACCTTCTTTTGAATTTTACTGTAATTACTGTTTGTAAAATGTGTAAAATGACTGTTATACAACAAGTTCTACATTGGTTTTGGGGAGTTGGCGAACCGTCGCATAGCTATATTGTGACGTAGGTGTTGATGACGCGGATAATCGTAATCCGGTATGCATGTTGAGTACGTCCTCAATCATAACCGTTTCACACGAGCTGCAATGTGCTGGCGTTCGACTGTGACAGTGACTGGCGCCGTCTTTGAAATCATAAATTGACACGTACAGTCTAAAATTGGAATTAACAAAAATATCAAAATTGCGTTGGATTTAATAGCTGGACGTGGCACTAGTTTGCTTGAATAGCGAAGCTAAAAACGCACTCTAAAAACGTCTCGTGTGCAACGGGCATTAGTACTCGCCAAAGACAGATCTATTCATTGTTTGATTAATCTTTTTCTTATTAGGAGGAGGAGGAGGTGGAGGCACGTGTGATGCCGGAACCCAAGGCTGTGGCGATGGAGGCGGTGGCGGTGGTGGAGATGGAGGATGCGGCGGAGGCGGGTGCGGAGGAGGTGACGGAGGTGGTGATGGAGGTGGTGACGGAGGTGGTGACGGAGGTGGTGATGGAGGTGGCGACGGAGGTGGTGACGGAGGGTGTGGTGGTGGCGATGGAGGTGGTGACGGTGGCTGTGGTGGTGGAGACGCAAGCGGAGGTGGTGCAGATACTGGTGTTAGTGGTGGTGGTAGCAGCAGCAGCAGCTCCAGCAGTGAGGAGAGCACTGAAGGCGAGTCTGGAGGTGCGGAGGGATGTGAAGGGGGTGAGGGGGGAGAAGGAGGTGAAGGAGGAGGAGAAGGATGCGGTGGTGAAGGAGGAAACGGTGGGTGCGGTGAAGGTGGTTGCGAAGGTGGTGATGGAGGTGGAGATGCTGGTGGAGATGCTGGTGGCACTTCAGGTGCCCGGTAATCTACATTCCTCACGATGATCCTCATAAACCTCCATATACATAACTTGATCATGAATCGCATTTGTGTTTAACTGTGTAAAATGATAAGGAAAATTATGATGTATAAGAAGGATGTACATGTATACCTTTCAGTGATATTGATCTGTATTTTATATATTATAGTTATTTTAGGAATTTAAATGTAGCGGTAGTTCGCTTGCATTTCTACAATCCTATTTCTTCAATTCCTTTTTAATCAAAATAGGAATTTAGTTCTACTACGAGGCCTTTTTGGGGTCACATTTCATTTACCTTATTTAAACAAAATCATATTTTTACTGTCTTTAGGATATCAACTAAAATATTGATCCGTGGTTATCCTCGCATGCAAATCGCGGTAAATTGTATGTATTTGAATATCGATTACAACTTTCTGCTTTAAATCTGTTTTAGTCAGTCTATGTTTTTACTGTCTGTCTTAGATAACTTCTTAATATGCATTAATAATCTATAATAAAAAAAAAACCTTCAGAATGGATTTCATGACTAGCTAGAGAAGACTTTAGAAGAAGTCACTATTTTGAGTTTACTTTTTTGTACTTTTATTACTATTGATTTGTTTGTACTTTATTTATTATTGATTTTGTTTTGAAATTATTTATGACATGAATAAAATGAAGTGAATCACTATAATCCCTTTTCGTTCGAATGTACTTTGTACTTCAATTAAAAGGTTTGTTTGGATGTGTGTTTTTGAACGATACTGCCTCCTGTGTTTAACGTTTAACACACCTGTATCACGACTTGTTCTCCCTCTCTGTAGGTGAGGGCACAGGTCATATGGGAGGCAGTACTAGAAAGAAAAGTGGACATGCTGGCAGTCGGCCGAATGCTAAAGGTCGGAGTAGGAGTGAAAAGAAGAACAATCCTTCCGTCAAAGAAAGCGCAAACAGAGTTTTATCAGACAGTCTTCACCCAATTCTTCATTTTGTTCCCAGATTCGTCCCCGTTGTGGTCTTCCCTTCCAAATCTCCAAGCGGAGGGACCACTTTACATGGTAGTGGTGGTGGGAAGCGTGTTGCTGGTGGTAGTGAAGATGATGGGAAGGGCGTTGCTGGTGGTAGTGAAGATGTTGGGAAGTGTGTTGCTGGTGGTAGTGAAGATGTTGGGAAGTGTGTTGCTGGTGGTAGTGAAGATGTTGGGAAGTGTGTTGCTGGTGGTAGTGAAGATGATGGGAAGGGCGTTGCTGGTGGTAGTGAAGATGGTGGTAAGGTTGTTACTGGTGATAGTGAAGATGGTGGTGATGGTGGTGACGGTGCTGATGGTGGAGACCGTGATGATAAAGGTGGCGACGGTACTGGAGAGGGAGTATGTGAGGAAGGATGCGATACAACTGATGCATTCATATGTAAGCCTATACCATGTCCGGTCGAAATCAAACAGAATAGTGAAGTCTGTGGGTCAGATGGTAGAACTTACGCCAGTCTTTGTGATCTCAAGTATGCATCATGTATGAAAAGGGGCCTTAAACTCGAGGTTGTTAAATCTGGAAACTGTTAAAGTACTCATTTAAAGTAAATCGATCATAAAATAATGATTTGGTAGTTTTATGATGTTTACGTTCATATCTTTATGCAAGCTAAAGAGAAAAGCAATACTATTAACATAATTTTTACACATTCGCATGTTCTACAGTGTCATCAAATTTATACGGTCGACATTTCAGATGGGTTTTGAATATCAAAGTTTTTCAGATGGGTTTTGAATATCAAAACAATTTAGATATATAAATCATTTGTATTAGTCCATTCGTAGGTTGCGTGGGATCCTTGTTCTTTTCTTCACATGCATATATTTTGTAAATAATATTGATTTTGATTTGCTGCATTACAATCTATATTTTTTATGGAATTGCTTTGAAATCTGACATGACTTGTTTGTTGTCGCTGTCACTATAATAAAAGGACATATCGATCCGATAAGAGTAAAATACAAACAATGTTACAAATGGAAGAGGAATGGTATAATTGGAAGAGAGAAAGTATTTACAAAAAAAGAGGAGGAGAGGGGTGAAAGAGTGTGAAAAAATGAATAAGATAGAAATAGCAAGAGAGAGAGAGAGAGAGAGAAAGAGAGAGAGAAAGAGAGAGAGATATAGAGAGAGAGATAGAGAGAGAAAAGAGAGAGAGAGAGAGAGAGAGAGAGGAGAGAGAAAGGGGAAGAGGGAGAACGAGAGGAAAAGATCTTAAGAGAGTTAACATATCATAGAATAATATTTAGATAATATTAATTACGTGTGAGTAATGGTAGGGAGTATTGCGATGTAACATTATTTCCCGGTGCCAAAAATTAAAGTCCAGAGCAAACATTAGTTTACAAGTGTTTGCTTTATATTCATCAATGTCACCATAGTTGACAATCCTGCAATGGTGAATGAACATTAACATCACAAATTGTTTTAGACCTTTACATTGATTATGGGATATACATGTTTATTATTTTCAAGACATAATAGCAATGTTTGTTTTATGGAAAATATATATTTCATACATTTACAGCAGTTTCTTAGTTCAACAACTTATAATAGGCGGTATTTATGTAATGAATTGCCCCCATCAATTGTGTTTCTCAGATGTTAACAATACTAACATTGACATTTCAATGTCATACTTGACTTTTTTTTATCCATCTTAGATTGACAGTGAGTCAGACATATTGATTTTGTTCATACTCCTTCTTTAAAATGATAAATACCAACATCTGTCATCAGTGACATCGAGGTAAAGGGCGTGACATTTGCAACTGAATACAGCTTCTTATACAATGTACTCCGTTATATCTTGCTTTCTGATAGCTTGTTGTCTCAGATATACCGATTTCTTTAATACTCAAAATTAATAGCCGTGACATAGTTTTGATATCCTGAAGACAAGGTATCATTGATTATGCAGAATGGCAGAATGGAGGGTGAATTACTACACTTATAAGATTTTGATATGAGTGATACAAATATTAAGAAGAATACTATAAGAAAAGAAATGACCTCCTTGTACTGGTGACGTATTCTTAATTTTCGGAATAGCTGGAAAGGCTATTTCTAAAATTTGTATATAAAGGAGCATGAATTCATGATGTAGCATATATCTCAGAAGTTGCGAAAGAATACGTTACAATTTTAGAAGACATCTTTCAGAAGTTTGTTTAAAGAAGTTTGGATAGTAAACACGACTTTTCCAAAATTGAGAAAAAACTTCGTTTCTGGAAACACTCTGCTGAACTAAAACGTAAGTAGTAGAAAATAATATCAAATAAAGTGTATGGTTAATCATTTAACGGAATTATGATTTGTTAGACATCGCATTAGAAATATACAAAAATACGATTATAGATACTAATTAATGCATACAGTGCAGACTTTAATATTTCATCGAATATTCAGCATTCTATTTCATTCTTTATACCATCATGATGACTTTTGATTAATAAACTTTCCTCTTTCTCCTGCTGGCGTTTGATAAATAATCGGTTCTCATTTTACTGATTATTATCAACATTATATAGACAGGATGCAGATATGGCACATATCGAAGGTCTGTGGCGTATTCATGCTAGCGACGTTTGTATCTGCGGAACCAAGAGGTAGGATTATCCATTATATTATTTACAATTAACATATCATTCTTTATGTTTTTGTCTTGAATGCATTGAATAAATACGCCGATATATTAATCACATTTTGATAGACAAAATGCCTATGATATAAACTATATATATGCTAAACTTTCATATGTGTTGAAGTTTGTGTTCTATTGCTGCATCTTTATTAAATATTTTAGAGAATTTGCTTTGCAAAATCTAGGTTGTTAATCTAACACTGCGATGATAGTGTCTATATAATTATGGACACCACGAAAGTATTAAAACAGCACCATTTTCTAATTTGGCTGTCTTAATGACACTGTTATTGCATTTCACTTTGGTGTTGTTTAACTTTGTGAGTGATGCAAATGATGACATTGTTTCAAACTTCTCTGGTGCTGACACATCTCTTTGAAAGTGCCCGAAGTGGTGTTCAAATATTTCCCCGGTTATTGCAGTGTAGATGTGTGTACGATATTATCATTTTCATTGGCTACAGTTAAACGAGATGTCAACGGGTGAACTGGTACTGAGTGTGGTTCCATTGGGTCATGTGGAGGGTACTCTACTCCTTGTTCCCCTGCAGTTTCTGCTCCTGCTCCTGCTCCTAAGCCACAAGCCCCTGATCCACCTGTTCCAGCTCCACGAGCACCTGTGTCACATCCTAAGGCCAGAGAACCCTCCCCGCGTGCTCCAAGACCCCAAGCCCCGGCCAGAGCACCCAAAGGTATGCCATTTCTTGACGTTCTGTTTTCCAAAAGAAAATATTTTCTTATTTATGAATGTACATGTGTTTGGTCGGAATGTCAGAAATGCCTATTGCCCTATTCTTCAGAGAAAAAAATAATAATTGTGATAAAGATTGTATTTAATACGTATTTTACTTTTCTCATCCTGTCATCTGTTTTTAAATGATTTAATCCCACTATCCTTGTTTGATGTCGTCCTTCATGTACTTCAACTTACCTTCCATGTGGTATCCAGCTCGCGCTCCTCCCACCAGAGGCCTGCCAGCCTTCGCTCCCTCGGCTCCAGCTTCCGTTCCCGCTCACGATGCCGTGGATGGGGTGGAAGGCACTGTCGACACAGCTGACTACGATGGAGGGTACGGTGGAGGTAGCATAGGAGAAGGATACGGAGGTTTGTTGTACACACTTTTGTTATTAACTCTGTCAGTGCCGAAGATGGATTTAACAGGTCTGATTCACCTTTTCCCATTGAATTCTTAACAGATTCATGAAATATGGCTGAGTTTGATATCATGGAACAAAGCAATTTGTTTTAATTGAATCATGTCTGATTCATGTTTATGAACACATTATGCTCGTCCGTAAATTAGCAAGTATCTAGATTATTACATGTTAAGTAATATGGCTTTCTCTTAGTGCAGAAAATCAATGTTATATAATATATACGAGTTTATTACGTATCACATTATAATCATATTATTATTATTTCAAAAGTCTTTTCCAAAAGTTAAAATGAAAAAAAAATGCTTTTCTAGGAACATTAATTCAAAAGAATAAAAAGATTTTTATTTGATTTGGGTTCTCATATACACACCAATTAATAAATGTTTTATTATTAATCACACATAGGGTGTGGAAGCGATAGCAGCGAGGAATGTGACAGCTCTTCACCGGGGGGTGTGGAACAATCACAGGGTGGAAATGGCGGCGAAGTTGCCGAGGGAGTAGTAAACTCCGTGTCTGGAAGTAGTATACCCGCTGCAGTTCCAGCTGGATCCCCTGCGCAATCTCCACGTCATCGAGTCGCCAATGCTATTCCAAGAGCTCCGGCCCCTTCAGCTCCCCGTGCTCCAGCTCGTCGTCCAAAGATCCCATCAGCTCCTCCACGCAAACCTTCTTTTTCACCTGTCGTCCCTAAAGCTCCTGAACCTAAAGCACCGGCTCCTCCGAAGCCATCAGCTCCCCAGCCTAAAGCACCGGCTCCTCCGAAGCCATCAGCTCCCCAGCCTAAAGCACCGGCTCCTCCAAAACCATCAGCTCCAATGGCGCCAGCTTCTGAACCTGAGGCACCTAGTGGAGATACAGAATGTAATGAAAATGGAGAGAACGGAGGAAGCAGTAACGGCTGCGACACTACAACCGGTGATAATGGTAAATTAGCCTAGGTAATAGAAACATGTATAATTGTTATCACCTTACATGTTTATCAGGTATTGTGTATTGTATTATCATGAATCTGCTGATTTTTTTCTAATGAATAATTATAATAATAATAATAATAATAATTGGATTTTAAATAGCGCCTTTTCCAAAGGATACAAGGCGCTGCTCTATTAGACTTTCAACAATTCAATAGGTGTTGTACAGGTAAGTCTTCAGTTGTTTTTTGAAGAAATCTAGTGAAGTACGGTTTCTTAAGAACGAGGGGAGTTTGTTCCAGAGATGTGGGGCTAAGGACTGAAAGTATTTGGAACCAGCCTGTTTACGGGATTTGGGAATGACAAAGGTAGGAGCTAATGAAGACCCAAGAGAATGGGAATTTCTCTGTTGCTGCAAGAGTGAGGATATGTATACATAATTAGTTAATACGTAAAAGGGTTGTCGAGAGAGATTATTTACTAAAATGAGACCTACAATAGTACTGCAGAAGAATTAAGAATCAAGTAGATCTGCAATTGACTCAGCAGTTTTGTTATGATCGTGTATTTTCCTTTCCTGTATGAAATACATCATGTGTCGAATGAACATAAGAGAAATTAAATTATTGGCAATCCTCTTTTTTCGACCATAATATGCAAGTTAATTATTTGTGTATCTGAATGCAGGAGACATTGGTCAGCCCTGCGAAACCTGTCCACGTTTGTTCATCGCTCAACCTATGCAAGTTTGTGGGACAGACGGACAGACCTACAGAAGTTCATGTGACCTACGCTATTCTGCATGTACCAGGAGAGATAATCGTCTTAAACAATTGAAAAACGGACCTTGTTAGGGAGATTTTATAATTATTTCATAAATGATAGTGCTTTTAATTTTGTTATTAGATATAACTGATACCTTTCAAAAGGCAAGAAGTAATATTCAGAATTCGATGTTAGCAATTATTTGGTGTACACCAATTTATTACTACAAACAGTTTGAAATTACTATTTTATTAGTTTTTTAGGAACTGTACAAGCTGGAATGGTGACATAAATAGGCAAGAAACAAAAGCAAGAAAGGCGAAATTATGTCTGTACTCTTTGCCTACATATTCATGTTTTCAACGTGAATGTAGATTTGTGGAAAATATCTGAATGCATCTTTAGGGAAAAACTTGGGTTAGCATATTGGCGAGTTGCCTGCAAAGTTACTTATTATTGTNAAAGTGCGCAATGTTCTGTATCCCATACCATATTATCTTTCTTTTTATGTTTGAACAGCATGTTTTATTTTTAGTCCAAAGTATGAGCTACCTCTGAATGTTTTCGTTTAAATTTCTCAGGAACAATTTGTTGTTAGGACTGCCATATAGAATGCGCATTATGTTTGATCAAATTTTCGATGAGAGAAAGTATATTATAATTATGTAGCGTAAATTTGTATGTTATTTCTTTGTTAGTGGTTAATAAATATGCAAATAACTATGCAAATTATTAGTCGATAGAGTTTCATTTATAGGGTATTTGAACATGTGGAAATAAATTTAAATAGGCAAAGGGAAGACAAATTAAAAAGACAAACCACATGGGCAAATACTAGAGAGAGAGCGAGACAGAGACAGAGACAGGAAGAAAGAAGCAGTCAAGCACAACAAGATCGAAAGAAGGAGACAGAAACAGATGCGAGAGAGTATAATGAAAACGGGGATGAAATGAATAATAATTATCATAACAATAATAATGATAATGATTTGAATCCGCAGGGTCAGAAATCAAATATTGCGAAATACGTGAATTTTCTGTCAAAGGGTGAGTAAATGAATGATACTTTCGAAAGCACTGGGTCGAATAGTGGATTACGTCACGTCACAAGAGACCAATGAAAACAGTGATCCAAAGTAACATAATTATGTTGATATAAGAATTAGGTCATGGGCTTTTGCTACTGTACGGATCGTTATGTATAGATGTTATACATAGCAATGAATTGTACAGCACTCCAAAATCTCTAGATCGTATAAGCCTTTCGTAAATTGTTTTTCTTCCTTTTATTCTGTGACTCATGATCTGACTCTGATTATCCGTTCATATTTTTTTTTTTCATTTTATAATCGGCCATAATAGAGATACTATCAAAAAGGGGGGAAATAACAAAAAGTGGAGCAAAAACAAGAAATCTCTATTGTATGACTATTTATTCAAATCATATTGATCTTCTTATGTGACATTTAAAAGAGCATCCTGGATAATGGTTATCTGTTCAGTTCTGATGTGACCGTGGATTATGATTTAACAGCGGATGTTGCTACTGTCCGATCTCGAGAGAAGAAAAAAATAGATTATCCCATGTACATGTAGTATCCAAAGAACATCTCTCTGAATTAATTTTGTGTTTGTTTGTTGTTGTTTTTTTGTTTTGTGTGCACACAGTTTCACATCAGTGTATCATCTCTGGTAGGCCTATGTTTTATGACCTACTTTACCAAATCACAAAACTGTATAAATAGAGGGTGCTGAGATTGATGCGGCATCACTTGGATCTTCCGACATTTCAGCAGAGACAGAGGATTTAGAGACTGACACTGTTACGAAGTAAGTGTTTTCACCATTATTTTATGTAGAAATACATTGGTTTGAAAGAAAAAATGTCACAAATTAATTTGTCACAGTATTGGGTTTTACCAGCTGAAATAGTTTTAATCATGAATTAGTCTAGGTCTATTAACCGCCTTCGATTATGTATCATTAAAATGAATTTGTAACCAAGAACAATAATCTTGTCTTTCATTTTTGAAATTCATCTAAAATCACTGAAAGAGAAGAAAACATTTTTCAAAGCATAATCTTCATCGTATCTGATCGTTAGTAAATTGGCTACAAACGAGTTTTCTCCATTCAAGATTTTGTAAAATGACATATTTATTCAAATGAGATTTTTGTTTCCTTTTTCTTCAGGAAAAACTAAAACGATGAATATCCTAAGGAGTGCGATCATTTTAACTTTGGTGTTCTCGGCGTCGCTAGCAGCACCGAGATGTAAGTATTTTAGTCCTACAAGTCTTCTGTAGTATTTTCATTCACTATTGACCAGTGAGCCCATGTTCTTTTATTTATGGGTATAAACTACATTTGCGAAACAAATTACAAAATAAAGTTTTTGATATTCACCAGCCGCCGTCCTCTTGCGTTAAAACTATTGGAGAAACGTGCAAACCAATTACTAACTTTCCCTGATAAACAATACATATTCAAAGCTAGTTTCTAGGCCAAATTTGACTACAAACAGCACAGACCTTATTTCACAGAGGTCTCTTTTCTGTTAAAAATGTGAATACATGTCATCGATACCAATTCCTACATACTCACACTTGTTCTGTCATGTCATTAACATGCCCCTTCGATGCTTGTCGACATCTATTTCTCTAAACTAAATGCGGCAATGAAATGGATGATTATGTTGGATGAAGTGGATTTTCTTCGTTCCCATCTATTCAGATTGATTTTTCTTTCAAATAGTCAGGGTTTGCTTTGCGATCAAAAGAACTATATATTGATCGACATGTAAAGAATGTGTAATTCACGAATTTGTGAACTCTAACTTTTCTTCGTTCGTCCATTCTCTCCTTTTTAGCACCAAGGGACTCATGTGACAGGGGTGTCTCGGGACCTGTTTGTGGCTCAAATGGCAAATTGTACAATGATAAATGTGACCTAGAAGAAGAAGATGCTTATACTCAACAGAATATTAGGGTTACCAACTACGAATACTGCCGCTCGTTTGGGCGAACAGCCCCTCAAGCACCGAGTCGACCAGGCTACCACCCTCCCGCCAGAGCTCCCGCACCTTATCCTCCAGCGAGAGGTCCAGTTCCGCGACCGGTTCCTAGGGCCCCTGCTCCACCTCACCGGGCGCCAGCTCCAAATGCTCCTACACCACATAACCCGGATCAAAGATACGCGGGAGGATCCTCGGGTTCTGAGCACAATATCCCTGGCTATGCACCATCACCTGGAGTACCCGGAGCACCTGGTTACGCACCTCCACCACCAGCACCTAGAGCTCCTGGATATGCCCCATTACCTCCACGACCTGCGGCTCCACGATTTGCACCACCAGGATTTGCACCACCAGCTCCTCGACAATTTTCTCCATCTGCACCAGGAGTTGGATACGCTCCAAGCGCCCCAGCTGCTGGTGCCTTCGGTGTTTTCGCTGACGGTGGGGACGGTGCTGGCGGTGAAGGTGCAGAAGCTAGTACAGACGCCGCTGGTAGTGATGGAGATGACAGCGAGAGCAGCGAGGAGGGCTACGAATACGACGGTAATGACGGAATAGATGGTGAAGAGGAAACTGAAGGTGCCGATGGTGCTAATGGTGCTGATGCAGGGACTGGCACTACTGGTGGAGTATCTGGTGCTCCAAGTGGGCCCGGTGTTGTCGGTGCCCCAAATGGACCGGGTGTTTTCCAGCGTGGTCCTAATGTACCCGGTGTCTTCCGTCCAGGTGCACCTCCTCGAGCACCTTCTGGCCCATATGTTCCCAATACGCCACGTCGCCCTTACACTCCTACATTTGGTCGTGCTGCTCCAGCTTTACCAAGAGCTCCTGGTGTATCCCAGGCAGCCCCCCGTGCTCCAGGTGGCAGCTATGGTACAACTGGCTGCACTCAGAATGCCCCTGGCAATACTTGTTCCTCTTATGGTGCCAATGACAATGGTTAGTTTTTTCAAGAAGTTACTACTACAAGACTCCTCACCCAATCACTCCTCAGCTATCATTGAAAAAAGAATAAGGGGAGCTTAATCTGAATCTTTTAGTTTGGGGACCGCTTACGAACCATTTGTTATTTGAATTATTCATATTATTATCCTCTTCTCCTTTTTTTTTGGGGGGGGGGGATAACTTCCAAAATCATATTTTAGAAATTCCAAAGTTTAGTACTTTTCTCTTTCCCCTGTACTATCTCCCTCATCCCCATCTGTCTCTCCCTCTCCCTCTCTCCCTCTATTTTTCTCACTCTCTCTTTGTGCTCGACACATTTCTTGCCATTTACATGCATCTAGACCCTTTTCAATCAGAGCCCACAATTTTGTTACAATACTTCCAAGACATCATTATGTATATATTTTTAATTTCTTTTTTATGCATTTGTTTTCATGCAGATGACTAGGCGATTCCAACACTGTATTATAGCAATGGAAACACTTTATTTATGAGTAAGTAAACACTTCATGGAATATTTCGTCCATTATTATTAGTTGAACCTAAAAAAAAAAAGTATTGCTGTAAAGCGATTTACAGCAAAAAAGCTACATACAAATAGGCAATTGTCGTAATGCAACCAAATATATTACACAAACTTTGTCAAGCGCTCGCTACAAACTGTTTCGTTCACCTGTTACAAATATTTTTACTTCAGTAGTCAGAATGTGGATTGCATATAAATGTATTATGTACTGTTAGGTAGGACAATCCATATTGTTTGTCCTACTTAACAACAATTAATTTATGCATTATGACTATAGAATTACAGTTATTCATTACAGGTGGATGAAATAATTTGTATCATGGCAGTTAACAAATATTGATGCATTATATTTGATTACGTTACGAAAATGTTAAATTGCGGAAGTGAAAATTGGTCCCTGCTCTATTTTCTTTTAATGGATTGTGTCAATACTGAGAATCGGCGCGTAAATATAATCACTTACAAATAGACAGACAAGTATGATAATACAGTTAATTATTCCATTCATTTAAACGAAGAAGAAAAAATAGCTCAAAAATAAAATGAGCTATCTAGTAGAAGTGCATGCCATTGAATATAAATAAATATATTGTATACAGACATTTTAAAACATGAAAAAGTAAACTCTTAGATTTGACCACTTTAATAGTTATGATTTGTTTTTTCAAATCCTATTTCAAGATGCATTTATTTTGTCTTTATTATATTTTACAGGCTGTCCTCCGAACGATGGGACTGTCACTGCTGATACGATTGTGACATTCATCTTTATTATACTAGAAGTTGTCTTCTATTTTTATTTTCATTTTCATTTTTCATATTTAGTTCATTTGTTTGTTTTGTTTAATTATCTCAGGTATCAATATTATAGGCCAAATAACGCTGCAATTGATATATTTTTCGTGGAATTACCTTCTGATTCTGTTTTGATAGGTTTAAATAAATGTGTTGTCTTAAAAAGAAATACATATACACAATTATACATACATAGTCAACTGAAATTAGAGAGAGGTTCCCTTTTATCAGTTCCATGTATGTTTAAGGTTTACAATTAATGTTGGATTGACGTCTCTGAAGTCATCGATTATGACATACCATGAAGACTCGTAATCACCATTTGGGCTGAATACAGTACGAATTTGGAAGAAGAAAAGTATGACCAAATATTGGTTTTGCATAGTATACTTTATATTTTCTCATTATGTCTAGTTTTGGTTACATCATTTAATGTATTTACCGTTTATCCTTTTTTTTAGTACTTTTGTTTGTATTTATTTATTTATTTCAATTGATGGCTGTGCTTCATCCCCGTTAAATAAATATTTTTTCTTCTGAATTTGACTGTTTTCCTCTTGTGATTTTATTGTATACATTTGCATTGTACAAACATTAAGTGAAACGCTTTTGTTCCGTTTTTGGCCATTCACCGCAATTTAAAGGGTATCATCATATAGAAATACATTAAAAATACTACATGGGCAATGGGAAGAGATGAATGTATATAAACAGCGAGAATGAGGGGCGTTGGACAGAAGGGATTGAACATAGAGAGCGGTAGAGGCAAAGAAGTTGAAGAGAATGAGATATAAAAGGAAACAATAGGAAAGGATGAAAGTGAAAAGAAAAAGGAGGGAATAATATAAGGGTGTAAGAATGAGTAAAGAAAGAGCTTGTGTATTAGGTCCCGGGGTCGTCTCTCAGACAAGCCCCCAATCTGTTAGGTCGAGGCAATACATTATTCGACAAGGCTATCAAAATTCAATGCTTGGAAACATTCGAAATAATGATTATTATAAATTACAAAACGCTTAAATACAGCCCCGGTATAGCAGCGGAAGAGCTCTCCTATCGCTGCTGAGATGTGTGAGATCACAGTATGGACATGACTTGCACAAGCAGACCATGCCCCGTGACATCCCACACATTTTCAGTGACTGTATTTTCATCTCTTCTTGAGTTCTTCACTACCGTCAGGCTAAATGTATAATCTATTGCCTCACACTCAACCCCGCGCATGGTTTTATTTTGATGACAAATGCAGCGATAGAAAAATAAAGGCATTTGTCGCTTGTAAACAAAATAAGACGCCATTGTATATTCAGCTGCACACACCGCGGTATGTTCGGCGTTTCAAGAGGGAACAAATGCCGTCCTTAATATCATTCCAGGGGGTTTTCAATTTGAAAGTCTGGTTTCTTTGATTGTTAATTAACCCCTATCCTGTATATTTACAAGCAAAAGATTTTAGTTATCAGAATTGGGTCATATCCCCTTTTGAATAGTTTGACATGCCATTACATTTATATACACTAAACTCATTATAATTTGACAAATAATAGCTTTGCAATTATGTTCATTCTCTATGGGATGTCGTCTGCTTGGGCAGTGTTGCTCCATATAGTGACGTCATTAAAACATCGTTATTTTTCCGGCGAATCTCTGGTATATCCCAGCTGCTATGGAGGTGGTTGTATTTGTATTTTTTATAAATCGCCCGATATGTAGTTGACCTCTAACTTGTACGATGGCCATCTGTTAGATTACCAGTTTCTAGTCATACATGAATTGACATATATGTGATTTTCTTTGAACTTCACCTTTAAAGAGGAGTAATTTCCCCTAAAAATGTATTCTATAATCAGAAGTTTATTTCATATCGGATAGATAGTTCTATACGTTTTTATTCAATTCAGTTATAGTGATTTTATGGTGGGAGTCGAATCAATCGATAATTTTTATTTAATCATATTTATTATTACCCAGTCAGTTAACATGACTATTCTATGGCGTAGGGCTGGAAAACGTAATAGTTTAGAACCCGGTTTAGAACCCTAAATCTGTAACCCTCTTTTTGTTTTCATTACCGAGGAAGGTAGAACCTAAATAGCCTATTTTTATCTAACATACGCAATTTAAAGGTATTTTTCCTCTTTGTCTCATGAGATTTAGACAGATAGGAATTTTTGGAAATATTCATATAATACATATTATTTATTATATAATTACATGTATGCGACCACGTCTAGGGTTGATACACGCTCTCAGAATGAGAGATAAGATTTTAATATCACAATATTGACATCTAAATTCCGTTTTCAGCACCAACAAATTCATTAGCTTTCTCAAATAAGGGGTATAAGTTAATACATATCAACATATGATATTGCAGTAGTTCCAAATCTCCAAATCTCTGATTTCTTTATACAAACATGGTCTCTGACATCTTATTCCAGCGCATAAAGCAAAAACAAATACCAAGGATGTAGATCGTTTTGCAAGGACCGAGGATTAGTGGATTTCATTAAATAATTAACCAATTAATACTTCCACCTCTTTTAAGTGAAAGTTAGTACCCCTACTGTTAAAGGGTAATCCCCGTCGTAACACAGTTAAGCCACCTATGGATTAACACCAAGCACTTCGAACACTCTTAAAATTATCATGAAAGCCAGGATAATGCCATTGATGTATTTGAAGCGTAGACTGATTTGTCATGAAATCATATACTCTTTAATGAAAGTCGACAGGCTCAATCCCCATGAACATCTATTGACAGATTTATGATGTATGATGTACCTGATATGAACAATTTAGTTCATTATGTGTAGAAGTTTAATAAAGAACTCAACAATAAAGACTAAAGTTTACCTTTTTTTAATGAAAACAAAATATTGGTGTACGCAGCTTGTACGTCATCAATGTTTATCGGACACAAAAAAAGAAGTAATCAAAAATCATTCGAATAGATACATTCAAATAGATACATTCGAATTCTAATTCACATTAGAGGGATTTTCGATTGTGAAAAATCTCATAATTTTCATATTGGAGATAGAGCTTCTTGCCATTGATAATGCTCTTTATCGTGTGCTGATTATGGCAGATTTAGCGACCTCGATTTATGAATTGCTACTGTGACAAGAGGATTAAAATCTCTGAACATGTTAAAGAATATAGTGTACAGATATTCGCCGGCAAGAGGAGAAGGGTAGGGGTAACCCCTCCCATATCCTCAAACTTCCCCTTCATAGAAATACATATGGGAGAAAGTAATACACCGTATTACTGTTTTTCTAATAGTTGTGAAGCAAAATGATTATAACAGGACGCTAAAGCACAGAAACCATGTATCTCACAACAAACAAATCCTGGCCAATTTATAATACAGCCTAGGCAATAAGAAAGTCATCGTTTATCAAATGCAGACTTATGTAAAAGGAGCAACGAGACATAATATCAATCAATCATTCGTACGACAAAATGGAGATAAGCATAATGCATTAATACTAACATTTACCAGGGATGCACCAGTATTTGAACAAAAGCAGACAACAATACCATTTTCCACATAATTTAGTGGGTTCGCTTTACTCGCTCGAAGATGGCTGTACATGCATTATTTAATAAGTACTGCTACTGTATATCTGATATTATAAATAGTAATTGTTATTGAAATGTAGCGGAAAATACCTTTAATTTGGTCAGGTTTTCAAGTGAGTTATTGCATTGTCCCCTTTATAGTGAACACCTCATCCACAAACTGAAACGGTTCACGCCCCTTGCCCCTTTTCCCATTCAATATCATTCGAAAAGTGGGACTTCTTGACTTCTTGACTGAAAAAGAAACGGATCTACAGCAAACCAGCTCTTTGCCTTTGCCTCCTCCCTCTAAAGTTAAGACTTAGCTATGCCACTGTCTAGATCTGAGGACGAGAATGGATAATCGTAAACAATTACACAGACACTTTCAAGATTTGACAGATATCACGAGAGAAATCCCGTCGCTCTATGACAAACTGTGACTCATGGATGAGCTAGGCCTTTTATATTTCACTACTCTGTAACATGCACAATACAGCTGCTGCCATTGAACATCCCAGCCATCCCCCTCCAAAAAAAGACATTTTCTTCGAAGGAAGCTATGCATCATCCCCGATAACATTTCTTTCTTTGTTCCCGAACATGTTCCCTTTATCTTTGGAAGTACGACATTCTAGGGATCATCTGGGATAAAAATCAAAGAATGTGCTTACAAATTTTTAATATTTATCATAGTCTCTACGTTGAGGTTGCTACTGTGGAGATATTAACAAAGACAGATTAACATTATGATTAACTCAAGTACAAACATACTTTCCTTGATGTGGTTGAGAAATTCATTAATGTTGGTTGATTAATTCCATGAATTCATGCAGGGTTAGAAAATGTATAAATATTGGAGGCAATCAGTGCTTCTGTACCATTTCTCTCTCAGCAAGCTCACAAAGAAGGAGTAACTTGAGCAAAATCACATTTTAGTATTTGTAATATCTAATTATCGGTTCATCATGGAAATTTTAAAACATCAAGCTTGTCTGGTCTTTCTCCTGTCATTCGTCGCCGTCTCATTGAGTGCACCCAGAAGTAAGTATACCATCCAGACTTTTTCTTCTCATTTACTTAAAGAGAGTGAAAGATTTTTTCGAAGCTTTTTCGAAGTGGACATCTACTGTAAGGCTTGAAACCCTTTAAAAAATGATAGAATAATTTGGACGTTTAGAAATACAAGCATAACAATTTAGTTTATAATCACTCTGTTTGGTACTTAAACGTTAGCAATTATGTTCAACAAAGTGTACTAAGTACATTTATATTTTTCAGTTCCTAGGGACTCTTGTGACAGAAGTGACACGAGAAACGTCTGTGGCTCTAATGGAAAATCATACAACAATGAATGCGAGCTAGAGGAAGAAGCCTCTCAAACTGGACAAGACGTATCAGTCTCTCACTACGGAACTTGCCAATCATCATCAGGGGGTACACAGTCAGCACCCCACGCTCCCGGTAGAGCTGGAGGCCACATTCCAGCTAGAGCTCCTGGTGGAGCTGGAGGTCAAATCCCAGCTAGCGCCCCTGGTGGAGCTGGAGGTCAAATTCCAGCTAGAGCTCCTAGTGCCCCTACTATTCCATATCCACGAGCTCCTGCAGCCCCTGCCCCGCCTGCAAACGCTCCTATTCCAGGGTCAGGGGCTCCTGGATATCAACCTGGAGCTGCTGCAGCCCCATCCGGTCCTCATTATGACCAAGCTGGAGGATCGTCCGGATCCCATGATTCAACATCACAATATGCACCTGTACCAGCAGCTCCCTCAGCTCCTGGTTATGCTCCTTCTCCTGCTGCTCCGACTAGACCTGCCAGTGCACCAAGACCTGCCGCACCGAGACCTGCTGCACCAACACCTGCCGCACCGAGACCTGCTGCGCCAAGACCTGCCGCACCGAGACCTGCTGCTGCACCAAGTCCGGCTGGTCCTTCATTTGCACCTAATGCTCCGATTCCAGGTGCTGGTTTTGCCCCAGGTGCGCCTGCTACTGGTGGCTTCGGCGCTGGTGCTGCTGCTGGTGGGGCTGCTGGTGCCGCTGGTGCTGCTGGTGTTGGAGGCTCCGGGGCTGCTGGCGCTGGAAGTGGAAGCGGTGAAGGAGATGGTAGCGACAGTAGTGAGGAGGTTTATGATTACGATGGATATGATGGTGCAGAGGGTGCTGATGGTACGGAAGGAGCTGACGGTGCTGATGGTGTTGAAGGTGTTGATGGTGCTGATGGTGCTGGCGAAGGTGGTGGTGCATCAGCTGCTTGTGTTCCTGGTACAGCGTCCGGTGTTCCCTCTACACGTGGTGGCGTAGGTGTTGTTCGTGCTCCAGGTGGCGCTCGAGCTCCAAGCAGACCACGTGCTCCCTCTCCACCCGCTGGTGCCGCCGGAGCATCTCGTCCTCGTGCTCCAACTCCTGCAGCTGCTCCTGCTGGTGGCCGTCGGCCCAATGCTCCAAGTGGACCATATGCCCCTAGCGGTGGCCGTGCTTTGCCGAGGGCACCTGGAGGAACACCAGGAGGAGCGTCTGGGGTAGTCCCTGGGTATGCCCCCGCTGGAGCGCCTGGATATGCCGCCGCCGGAGCGCCTGGATATGCCCCTGTTGGAGCCCCTGGAGCCCCTGGAGCCCCTGGAGTAGCCGCTGGCACTGAGACATGCAGTGAAGGCGTTTCTGCCGATTACGGTTGCACCGAAGGCGCTTTGAACGATCCAAACAATTCTGGTGATCAAGGTGAGGTCGCAAATTGTATACAAACAACTCAGTAAATCAATACATTACATCAAGAAATGTGTGATTATTACTCAGGAGTTTCAATAGACTCCCCATCTGTATTAATAGCAACTATTTGAATACAAGCACATTCCAGTTTGCGAAGTTTATCAAAATACTCAAAAATTATTATGCAGAAAGAAATAGGGGTTATAGCGCAGTATAATTTAACATCGCCATTCAAATTTGAAAACAACCACTTGGCCGTTAAGATAGAGAAAACAATATTTTCCAATAAATTTGTAGAAATATGTCAATCAAAAGTGATATATATGTATCAGTTTGAAATGTGCATACTTGTCCATGTAGTTTAACATAATTTGAAGTTAATAGTTACTATAGAAACTGTTGTTTTAGAAGTTTAGAACCCATATTCCAGTAGGCGGTAAATCAAAGTTAAATTTCATAGTTTGTGCCGAGACTGAGAAATGTAATAATTACTACAATTGAACTTCTTTTTGGCAAATAAGACTTCCTTGTTTTTTTACATTTACATTTTTCGTTGCTAGGTCATGGGAAGTTAGGGTTTTCAAATAATATTCTTGAAATGTTGCATTTATCATTTGCATTTCTTTCATTTCAGACGACTAGAGATTCGGTGAACAGTTGAGATAATCAATGAGCAGAGACTTGAAGTGGTAAGCTATCATGCTCAAAGTTTGCAAAAAGTCTGAAGGGTGCAACTCCCTTTGGATTATTAACGTGGTTCTGACTCTCACGAAACGATATTTCAAAGAAAAAAAATATATTTTGACATTAAAACTATAATCAAAACTAAAATTGATGTATTATATTTCACACTAAATTTTCATAGCATGCACATAAGATAACATAAAGAGCTTTTGCAATGATGTGACAAATACGTCCGAATAAAATTGAATCTGGGTTTGTTTGTTTTTTTGCCCCAATTACAATGTTAGGAAAAATTAGTTGGACACAATTCTTTTAAAATATATGAATAGCCCAAATATTTATTGGGGCAAATATGAATTAAAGTGGGGTGACTGTGTTTATCGTATTGTAATGGATCGGGTGAATTTGTTTTGCTGAAAAGTAGAGAATTTATTAGCTTTTTAAAGAAACACAGTTTGCCACTCAACAGAGCATACAGGAACGCTCTTTTAACGGGTCAATAAATAAAGTCTCAATTTGTTTATCGATTTGAGTTTGTTCTACACTATAACCCTCTTCGTATTTCTTTTATCTTCCATATTAGGTTAACCGAGCCCCTTATCAGCGAACTGTGGGACCCCAACGACTATATGATTGTGTCTTATTTTTAATGTGCATGAAGATTGTGCACATTTGATTGATATAGTAACTCATTTAATGTAGAAGATCTATTAAAGCACTGACAAATTTAACTCGGCAAGTTCACATAGCATTATATTTTTGTAATGTTCACCGTCAATAAATTTCTTAATATCGAAATTATAATATAACAGATATTCCGTGCACTATAGATAATATATCATTCCCCTTAGTGAAAAAAAGTAGACTGCAGTGGAATTATGGTTGGATTTTTTTTAAATTGAAGATTGAAATGGACTAGACGGTAGCGGTAAATTAAAAAAAAAAAGGTACGCACCTTTTCCAATCAATCTCCAATCTTCAAATTCAAAATTGGTAAATTATCATATTTATTAACTCTCCTACTATGATCCCAGTGGTTTTATTTATCATATTGGCAAATTCTCATACTTCATATATATAATCATTTTCGGTAATATTTGTCTTGATATATAAATTTGTTATTTATCTTCTCATAATTATCTTGTCGGGCGCCATTGGGATGCATAATGTTCGCATTATATGTTTACCATTATGATTTGTTGTATGTTATTTTGAGTTCGCATTTTGTTTGCATATTATTTATATTTGTTTATCTATCTCATTTTTATTGTATTACTTTGTTGTATTAGTACTTTTATTTATGTGCATTTGTTATCTTCATTTGTTATGTTGATTGTGTGAAATTAAATCTTTATTTCAATCTGACGTTTTATGTGCTCTAATCCATCTTTTGTTTCTTAAACGTCTGTTTATAGAGGGTGAAGGATAAAACGGCTAAAACGAGAGCATGAATTGCATCTGTTAAAAATATATTTGAATGATTACTATAATAGGTTCAGGAGAGTTTATTGAAATCTTCGATACAAAAATATCAATACAACTATTCAATTTAAACAGTGCGCAAAAAGCATAATGGGGAGTAACAGGCTAAGAGAGAGAGAGAGAGAGAACTAGAAAGAGAAATGAGAGAGAGAGAGAGAGAAAACTAGAAAGAGAAATGAGAGAGAGAAAGAGAAAGATAAAGAACTAGAAAAAGAAGTGAGAGAAAGAGAGAGTGAGAGAGAGGGAGAGAGAGAGAAAAGAGAGAGGTAGGAAGCTTTTTTTTTCAAAAGAGAGAGGGATCGGGAGCTAGAAAGAGAGAGAGGGAAAGTTCATGGACCTGACGACTGGTGGATTTTCATATTGAATGAAAGCGGATAAGAAACGGAAATATGAAAGTGCCTTAATGCTGATTGAGGTCTAATACAGCCATTCCAAAATCAATTTAAAAGGTGGGGCAGCTATAAGCTCTGCAAGCCACAGTGATGTCATACCAGTCGCTCGATCGACCGGCCCCTGTAATTGATTTGGTGGCTGATTTGGCCCCCTTACTAATACTGAAAGATCTGAAATGCGATGCAGTTTTTGTTACATCTCAGTTCATCAATCAGAGCCTAGGTGAAAAGGCTTTACTATCCAAATAAAGATGATGTTATTAGTCAAATAAATGGTAACGGAAAAAAAATGATTAATTTATGTCTGATTCTCATCTCTCTGGTCGGACCATCTCGATGGGTCATGATCCAAAGTACACATGTTTCACTGTCAAATCAATTCATATGGTGTAGAACGCGAATGAAAATAAGTACCCTACACACAAAAATCAATTGTGACTTTAATTGAAACATATATTGCTATGATGTTTTATAGCGTTGCAATATAAAGAGTGAAAAACCAATATACATACGCTGCGTAAAAGAAGGGTCACGTGATATCACAAATAGTGTAGAATATGTTCGCCTGACAACATTAACCAATCAAGATGCAGTTTCGCGACTCACTCATCTGACTGGTTGTCTAGTAATTTCTTGAAATGACAAACGACGATACTATTACATCCTCGGGATCCCATCCTAAGCGCTTTCATCCTCGTAAAGAACTGCAGTTGGCGTAAGACCTAGCGAAAAGATTAAAGTTTCCTGCATTTTGCTTGCCTTGTATACGAAGACGCTTATAATTACCCTTCAATTAACTCAGCTTCTCAAACTGATCATATCGTATTTCTCAACTTACCAAAGGTTTCTTATTCTGTTTTAATATTCTAAGATCAGCTGCTTAAACGTGATGTTGACTGATTTCAGTAATGTTCGGGTGAAAGATATTTATACCGAACTTTGAGAAAGCAGATTATGAAAAAACATCGAAGTGGGAGGAAGAGCAAATATTGTGTAGATAGAGAAAGAATGAGAGAGAACTAAAAAAAAATGGGTAGGAAGTGTTAGAGAAAGAGAAAGGGTTTAACCATGTTCCTAGACATTGTTATAGTACGTAAGTAAGTTAATGACAATTTAATAAAAAACAATTTTTAATGAATTGAAGTAAAACGATCGCTGAGTGTATGTTTTTTTTCCGGCATATGCTTAATTTTAAAATGAAATACATCATTATTACTTCTGAAGTTTGAGGATTCAATAATCATGCTAGAAAATTTTCATGGATTATTAGGGTACGTATTATTCAAACATTTATATCCATGTCTTCGATCCTCTACGCATTAGGTTGCGGCTGATAATAAATTATTTACACTAACAAAAAAATAAATCAATTATCGGCTTTTAGTCCTGGTTTTATCGAAAGAAGCATATTTCGGAAAACATTGTTCTTTAATACCTAATCATGTTCATAAACTGCTGATTGGTGCATTTCTCTACGGGACTGACGTCTCTTGCCCGTCCATTAACTTTCGACTGTCTATATTTTGAAAGTGATTGAGCAATTGAGAAAAAAGAAATACCTTACAATGTTTGTTTGCTTTTTAATAGTCCCCAAAACAGAAAAAAAAAATTACAAATAAGGACGATATAAAAACTGTTATTACGTGGCACTTGCACCAATATTTTTTTTTTCTTCGAAATATTCCCAGCCAATACATATTTATTTAAACTTGTAATATTCAAGTTTATGTGCTGTAATCATTGGTAATAATGAAATACATATCGATAGGCAACAGATGAGCAAATGAAAATATGATTTTTTTATAATATCGTTACCATGAATATCAAGATGGACAATAATTTATAAAGATCAAGTGAGAAGCGTAATGCTAATATGATTAACTAAGTGAATGTGTTTTTGACAGTATGCCTCNTTTGAGGATTCAATAATCATGCTAGAAAATTTTCATGGATTATTAGGGTACGTATTATTCAAACATTTATATCCATGTCTTCGATCCTCTACGCATTAGGTTGCGGCTGATAATAAATTATTTACACTAACAAAAAAATAAATCAATTATCGGCTTTTAGTCCTGGTTTTATCGAAAGAAGCATATTTCGGAAAACATTGTTCTTTAATACCTAATCATGTTCATAAACTGCTGATTGGTGCATTTCTCTACGGGACTGACGTCTCTTGCCCGTCCATTAACTTTCGACTGTCTATATTTTGAAAGTGATTGAGCAATTGAGAAAAAAGAAATACCTTACAATGTTTGTTTGCTTTTTAATAGTCCCCAAAACAGAAAAAAAAAATTACAAATAAGGACGATATAAAAACTGTTATTACGTGGCACTTGCACCAATATTTTTTTTTTCTTCGAAATATTCCCAGCCAATACATATTTATTTAAACTTGTAATATTCAAGTTTATGTGCTGTAATCATTGGTAATAATGAAATACATATCGATAGGCAACAGATGAGCAAATGAAAATATGATTTTTTTATAATATCGTTACCATGAATATCAAGATGGACAATAATTTATAAAGATCAAGTGAGAAGCGTAATGCTAATATGATTAACTAAGTGAATGTGTTTTTGACAGTATGCCTCCTGCTTTTAAGATAAGTCGAATAAAATTGTTTGATTTATGTGCATCAACACGATATAATGTTGAACAGGCCGATTGTGACTTTGCTCACCAACGAAGAGCATCTGTTCCTTGCGCGATGATGATCTAAGAGAAGAAGAAAAAACACTTTAGATCATTAATTAGTAGATCATACGTGCATTGTCATAAGGCTGTAAAATATTTTGCTATTTTCTTGATTTTCACGGCCTAGAAAAGATAAATTCACTCAAGATGTCCAAAAGAATGTTAAAAATAAATTACAGGAAGCTGTTGCGATAATGACCGTGGACCGACCATCGAGGTTGCTTCTGTTCAGAGCTCAACATAGAATATCATAACCGTAAACAACAGCCCGCCTCCGCTAACACGCAGTTGTCTTCTTTCTTGACATTGCTTTTATTTTCCTTTTTTCAGAATTCATTGTATCTTCTTTGTGTATCTAAGTTTACTTATTAGCTTGTGTTCATTTCATGCAGTAATTGACATTTCTGAGGGTATATATACATTGGACTAGAATGGGAAAGACATCATTCCGAACTTCGAATTTCAGAGGAACGAAGAAAAGAATATAATCAAGAGGGAAATTCGATTCTTTTATCTTTAAAGTAAGTCTAGTTTGTCAATAAAATAATGTATAATGTTTTTCTAGTCTATGAAGAGGTGCTTACACAAGGCAAGGAAACAATGTAGTGTTTATGAAGAAAATAATGATGTTAACTGTTTAACGTCTTCGGTGCCTAGTTTTTCAGGCTCCATTGAAGAGAAATGTCCTGTTTTGGTAATTTATTTAAACGACACAAAATATTCTCTTTCATAAGCTTCATTCACTTCAACAAGTTGAACAAATATTTTGTTTATCTCTCCTGTAATATTTTTTCCCTCTTTTTTCTTTAGGCATTCATCAATTCACCATGAGGATTCTGACGAGGAATATCGCTATCTGTGTGTGTATATTATCACTGACTGTTTGCTCATTGGCGTCTCCTAGATGTAAGTTCTGCCAAAATCTTTCAGCATGTTTTTTGTTCTCTTTTTTGTTTAAATTTATTTTTTCTGTTTAGTTGAGTTCTGTTTTTGTTTATAACATTTGTTTGTCCATCAGCATAAGCGTTCAAGTTTTAGTTTGGTGAAATGGGAACACATTCTTTGCCATTTCATTCATCAAAGAATATGTACTTAGATTTCACTTACTTATCATTTTAATCATTTAATTCAGCAAATTTGGAGTTACACATGATTAAATATCATTAGCTATATATTTGTGGTTTGTCTTACAGATACAAGAGATTCATGTGACTTAGGGACACCAGGTGCCGCCTGTGGTTCCGATGGTCAATCATGGGGAGCAGGAGGGACTCCAGCTCGGGCTCCAGCTCCAGGCCACTCACCGGGTTATCCTCCAGCTAGGGCTCCTGTCCCAGGACATCCAGGTTATCAACCACCAAGAGCTCCTGCTCCAGGTCCTTATCCTGCTGCCCCTCATGCTCCTAGGCCTCAACAGCCTTATGCTCCATCTGCACCAGCAAATGCTCCCGGTGTACCTTACGCTCCCAGTGTACCTCACGCTCCCGATGTACCTTACGCTCCTGGTAATCAACCTAATGCGCCTCCTCCATACTATCCACAGGCTCCCCAGGCGCCACCCCCATATCAACCGAACGCTCCATCCCCTCCTAGCTATGCTCCAAATGCCCCAAGTATGCCCGGATTTGCACCTGGTCCTCCTAGAGCCGGTGTTCCATTTGGTCCTGACGGTAATGATGCTGGTGGTAGTTCTGATCAGCAATCAGCTACTCCAGCTCCAGGTCCAGCTCCTCGGGCACCCGCTCCCCCAATGCCACGTGCTCCGACTTTTGTCCCCGCTGCACCCAGACCAGCAGCTCCCAGACCTCCCGTGTATGCGCCAGCTGCTCCAAGGCCCGCCGCACCTGCACCAGCTGCACCAGTAGTTCCTGAAACAAGATTTGTACCGGCTGCCCCAGGTGACGGTGGTGATGGTGGAGATGGAGAAGACGTCGGTGATTATGATGGTGAAGCTGGTGCTGACTACGTGTATTACGAAAGTGAAGGTGCAAGCGGTAGTGACGAAAGCAGTGGAAGCAGTGAAGAATATTACGATTACGGTTCTGGTGGTATTGATGGTGGAGATGGTGCTGATGGTGCTGGTGGTGCTGATGAAGGCGATGGCGCCAATGGGATTGGAGGGGGTGATGGAGCTGATGGAGCTAATGGAGCCGGTGCTGGAACAGGTGCTGCTGGTGGTCGTGGAGGACTTCCACGCGCTCCTTCTCGTCCTGGCACTCCTCGAGCTCAAGGTGGTGCTCGGGCTCCAGGTAGCCCTCGTGCACCAGGCAGTCCACGAGCTCCAGGTAGCCCCCGCGCACCAGGTAGTCCACGTGCTCCAGGTAGCCCACGTGCACCAGGTAGCCCACGTGCACCAGGTATTCCACGTGCACCAACCGGAACCCGTGTCCCTCTTAGTCCTTATGCCCCAGGACCACGTCCATTTGCTCCACGAGCTCCTGTAGGACCGTTCGCATCTTCACCTAATGCACCAGGGCAAAGAATCCCAGTCCCAAATGCTCCAGGTCAACCCTTTGCTCCAAGAGCTCCAGGAGGTCCATTAGGACCAGGAGGGTCAGGAGCACATGGAGCGCCAGGAGGAGGACAGGCCCATGCCCCAAGTGGAGGAAGCTGCAACAACAATGGTCCATCTGATCAAGCTTGTTCCGGGGGAGTGTCTGGAAAACGTTAACTATTTATCAAATAATGGAATGCCTTACATGAATATAAATACAGTTTTGTACAGAGACCATGTATTTTCAGATAATCTCAACCCAATCGGCCAGTATTGCTATCTTCAGTAACTTTAATTGAATTATAATTGTAGTTTCGATCAATTTCCATAATTTTATTTCATTTCAGTGAGTAACTTTTGTTGTGACGGGGCCCTTTTTACACGGAGCAGTTGCTGAAATGATGCAACAATTTTGCAATACATTCCCAGATTATTTTGGATATGTCTTTTTCCAACCTCTCTTCCAATACAACTTTAACTGTATTTCAAAATGGCATTTAGGACGGACTAACCTGCTAAATGACATTTGTTGTGATAAATAATGTGAAGAATGTGATTTTGATATACAATCTCAGATTCTTTATCTTGCTATTCCTATTTGTAAAGAGGAAGTGAAAGGCTTACCCCATTATCTTATTCTCTTGTTGTTGTTTTTTTGAGAGAGAGCTAAACAGAATTGATATCCGTCTTTACACCGCTAAAACTAAAGCTCAAAATGATGACTTAACTTAGAATTTCGAATTAAGCCCCTCCTACATAACAAATCATATTTTTCAGAATCATAGCGTTATCTGCCTCATATTGTGGACGGCACTATTTGCATCTCCAAATTGTTATGTTTTCGAAAAATTGATTTCGTCTAACACTACGGTCTTATTTTATTTCTGTCAACACATCAAATCAATTTCCTGGCCATGTTCTTGATTATTTATATTTATTTGTATGATTTTGCTGTGTTTGTTTTGTACCTCATTTTGTTTTCTTTGATTTTGAATAAATATTTTTTAACTTGACATTCATTGTTTTGTATTGCTTTTCTTTGAATGATTTCAGTATTTTTCATCTAAAATGTCAAATTTCAAAGAATATAAACAACCTAAACCGAGTTCTAAGCACGATAATTAGAAAGAAAGACAGGAGAAATCGAGCACGTGATTCGTATCACGTGTCACATGGTGACATATGTTAAGGTAAATTCTTGGATTTTGATTGCCCACACAGTCAATCCACTGCATGACCATTTTTTTCTTCAGAATTAGGTTAAGCCAGATCTAAGATTATTGTATAAAAGGAGAGGCAGAAGGAAAATCAATCAAAACATGAGAGACTGAAGGATATTAATTGTACATAACTCATTATGTGGGATAGTTGATTTTTAAAGAAAATATTTATTCCGGTTATGCCATTAGGCAACGTAAGAGTTGGAGAAATTGAAAGTGTAATGATAAAACAATTGGTAATGAAATAAAGAGTGAGAGAGAGAGAAAGGAGGAGGAAGGAGCAAGAGGAGGAGAGAGAGAGAGAAAGGGTGAGCGGAGGGAGAGCAGAGAGATAGGAGGAATGAAGCAGGGGGAGGAGGAGAGAGAGAGAGTGGTGATCAAGATTCTGATATTGGAAGAGAGATAGTGGAAATGAAGGAGAAGAACAAGATTGAGAGAAGGAGAAGGGATGAGAAAGAAAGAGAAGATAACGTAAAAGAAAAAATCCCGAAAAACCTTTATTTTTTTATTGAATGACATGAATGTGATATAAATAATGCGCCGTCATCTTAATTTATTTATCTAAATATCTTTGAAGTGTGTGAAACCTAAACAATCGATGTGTGATCACTGCCTAATTAGGAGCTCATCACACATGCACATGCACATGCACATTAATAATTGATTAGTTCTTAATGCGGATAAGACAAATGTGATGCTTATTGGATCATGATCAGTTCTTAACGAAGTAAATGATTTTTCTGTCACACTAAACGGCAGCTGTTTGAAAAGAGTAAAAGTGGCAAAATTCCTGGGTGTCATGATTGACGAGGAGCTACGTTGGACGGAGCATGTGACAAAAAGTTATCAAAACTGTTCAAAGAAATATAAGTGTAATCAAGCGAGCCAAAAGTTATGTTCCAACAAGATCTCTAAAACTTCCTTATAATGCCATCGTACTTCCTCATTTTGATTATTGTTCCTCGGTGTGGTCTGAGCGATTTCAAAGACAAACGATTAAATCACAAAAGGTTCAAAAACGAGCTGCACGTGTAGTGCTGGGAGAAGGATTTGAAGTATCTTCAAATGATATGTTTAGTCGCTTAGGATGGATGCCTATTCAGACACGTTTCCAGTTTGGACGTGCAGTGATGATGTATAAATCAAAACATGGTACCAACATACTTAAAACAAGATTTGCATCATGTTAGTTCACTACATGATCACAACACAAGACATGCTGTAAGGGATGCATTGTGTGTACCCAAATTTAGGACGGACACTTATAAAAATAGTCCTCTAATTTCTGGAATTAGAGTATGGAACTCCTGTCAAAATGTCACCTACTTTGAACAGTTTTAAACATGCTCCAAAAGCCCTGTTATCTGTAGATGACGTGTAAGTGAACTTTTGGTGGTTTCGTGCGAAGGTAACCATTTTTTTTCTATTTGCAAAATTATGAAATTTGGTTGTCATCGTTATCGTTATATCATGTATTCATACATGTAATGAATCCATTTTCAGCTATCTTGTAAACAACCTAAGTGTATTAGTTAAATAGCAATTGAATTTAAATATGTATATAACAATTTTGGTATCCCGTGCGTTATGCTACATTTGTATATCAAATTATTAAAGGAACGTTTTTAAAAATTGTATTTAATTTGAAAATTCCATTCACCTTTTTTTTGTAAATGATCAAGGATGATTCTTGAATATTGTTATTTCAATGGGATACCAATTAATTTGTATTTTACCTGTTTATATGGTTGTATTTTTATTTATTTTGTTTTTGATGCTGTTATTTGTTTTTATTTTTACTAAACAGGGCCTCTTGGAAGACCACCAAATTGTTTATATGTGCCACTCTGTATAAATATCAGATATAAATAAATAAATAAATGCCCTATTTTTCCAACCAATTTAAGGATATCCAAATGCGTTCTTAACACATACAATAGTACATCTTAATTATTTCCTATTCCAACTAGCCTAAAATACAATATTAAAACAACAAACATCAAAATAATTCTCTTGCATCTTTTTGTTTTTGTCTAACGTCGTCGGTGTCTAGTTTGTCAGGCCATATTGAAGATAAAGAGTGATTTTTTGCAAAGAATGTCATCAAAATAAAGTCTTGTTTGAAGAATAAAAACAATAAGTATAAGATGCTGAGCTTTTCTACGCCAATAGATGGTTACTTAAAATGTATATTGATCAATGTTCTCACTGAGTCACTATAGTCTATGGGTCGATTCCTTAAATCAATCCTTTTCATTTTGGATAGTCAAAGATTATTGACATTGCAATCACACAGCGAATTTTAAGTCAACATTTGAACGTGCATATTATCTCATCAATCAACGTCAAGAAATCTATAGCATTAACGATCAATCCTTGAAGTTCGATATCTATCCTAGTAGATCCAATCGGCTTAAGCTAACGGCAAAGCTCTAAGGATACACAAAATACGAGGGCCTCGCTACTGTTCGAACACATCAGATATACTGTCACCACGATGCTATGAATGCTATGAATATGTACAATACCGCCCCCCCCCCTCCAACCCCTCCCGCGCCTCCGATATTTTTCTCTGTCCACTCTCACAAACAGACGAGTTAATATTTATTCATCTTTTATATTCCCTTCTCTCTTTCTCTTCTTCTTAATTTTATGAGCCCACTCTTGTCATTTTGTAGTTGTTTAAAAACCACAAGTAAAAAAACTGACCGTGTATCACAACTTATTTTAAGCCGAACCATTTTAGCACATTATTTGTATTGTGATGCGCAGGTTATTGCCTTAAACACATGACATAACTGAAGCATATTGTCGTAATAACCATCATCATAGTCTGTAATCATTCATATCACATGTTTTTTTGGGGAAAATACAGACTTCAAGAGTGCAAGAAACCTCGAGAATTCGAGACTGGTGTGATCTTATCAAGTATTGTAGCCAGTCTTCCTTCCAACAATCTTGAAGTAAACCAATATTTGTGTTTACTCATGCTCAATGGGATTAATGTGTCTATCCGTTCAGAAGGCTTGTTCCATAATACTCATCCGATGTCTATCAATAAAGGCCAATGGCAGACCTGTATTAGTCATTCGGGTAAGAGGATAAACAGGGTACAACAATTTTTACACACACAAAAAAAAACATATAATGAAACTGACCATGATCGTCAGGAAATATTTTAGCAATTGAGGCAAGAGATGTCTCTATCTTCGCTAGATTAACAAAACAAAGCTAATCGCCTCATCCGAAATGCTGGCGCTAGTAAAGTCATTCAGGGTGACGATATCATCCAATCACGAGCTTTACTTTGAATCTAATCGAAAGAAATATGTCTTTCACCCTGACTCTGCACATTTTTTTTTTGAAGATGATAATAATGCTTCACAATAAGTATAAATATGGGACTTGTTTCGAGGGAAAGCATCATTCGAGAGCTTCTGCATCTCAAGAAAGAATTCAACATTTTCAGGATACTAAACCTTCTTCGCCAGATTGAAGTCTCTTTTTTATATCGGATTTTAAACGAAGGTACGTAAGATATAATAGTCAGCTTATAACGTAAGATCTTAATTTTTCTGAAATTCAGTTTGTGACGGTGACCTACTAGACAGTAATTTTATTCCGTTCTCGTGTCGTTGTTATTTTGCTCTTAATCGAAAATGATAAAACTCAAACATGATAAATATATTTTTGAGTTAATTAATTTGTCTTTAATTAACATATGTTAGAAGATCTATTGATTATATCCTACTAAACCATTGATATCGTCTAATGCAACAGACGTGGTCTGCATTAGATCACTCTTCTTAGTACGGACTTTTCTTCATTGAGAACACACTTTCAAACACAAATGTTACGTTAACTCTTTATAACAGGTCTTGTATCGTCATGAAGCTGATAACATCAGCAGTATGTCTCCTGTCGCTGGCTATCCTCACACAGGCAATGCCAAGGGGTAAGTGATCAACAGTTTACTCGTATAATTCTTACTTCTCTCTAATGACCTTATACTATTTATGACTATATCTTGAAAGGTGTGGCAAAAGTATCAACATTACACTGTGAAAAGGTTGGGCAATATTTTAGCAACCCTTTGCCCAACGTTGTGCCAATAGTCAACCCAACCATCTATTGGGCAATATTTTGCCCAGTGGTATTCGTACACGTAAGTACCCAAGTTCAACGTGCATAATAATCGTTTCTGTTTTCACGAAGTGACGGTAGTGAGAAGAATCCGCACGCAAATTGTATGCGATTTCCATTCACTACCGTCACTTCGTGAAAATAGGGATGAATTGTTTCGAATTTTGACCAAAATTTGGGCAAAGATATGACCCTTCAACTGCCCTACTACGGTAACCCACATGTTGGTAAAATCTTTACCAACTGTTGGGCAAAATACGAAAATATTGCCCAATAGATGGTTGGGTTGACTATTGGCAAAGTGTTGGAAAATATTGCCCAACATTTTCACAGTGTACTCGCAGGAATTTCGATGATAGAAATAATCATATTTACCAACGTTTGAAGAATTTTAATCATGTTAATTATCAACCACAAAAAAAACCTTATTCGTTATATCTATGAAATGATTGCTCTCAAAATCGTTTCATTTTTCTTTTTTACTTCCAAATTTGTTTCAAATATAACAGCCTTCTCCTTATAAAATATCTTTCTATATTCACTTTGAGGTTTTGATACATGTAATTTGGTATTTTCTATACAATGTAAAAAGCTAATTAAAGCACATTTTACTATCAAAATACAGAACAATCCGGTATTTACAATTTGATCATTCCTCTTTAATATGATAACGAATTACTCATTAAAAAAAAACATTGCCTTCACAGCTCGAAGGGATTCTTGTGACAGCAGATCCGGAACGGTTTGTGGTTCCAATGGACGAACGTACCACAACGAATGCGATGTCGAGGACGAATCTTCAAGGACAGGAGTTTCAATCTCCGTGAATCATAAGGGATCGTGTCATAAAACTACTTTCCAAGTACCACGAGCTCCCAGTCGTCCCGCACCAAGAGCGCCGTATGCTCCAAGGGTTCCTGTAGCACCAAGGGCACCTTATGCTCCGACTGTTCCTGCTGCACCAAGAGCGCCATATGCTCCACCTGTACCAGTCGCACCACGTGCTCCCCTTCCCCCTGCCCGAGCTCCCGTTGTACCACCACGTGCTCCTCTTCCCCCTGCCCGAGCTCCCGTTGTACCACCACGTGCTCCGCTTCCTAGAGGCCCTGTATTTGCTCCTGCTGCCCCTGTACCAGGTGTCGACACTGATGTCGATGTAACGGTCACCGAGTACGATCTGGATAACTCAGCATATGGTGGCGATAGTGACAGTGGCAGCAGCGAGGAGTACGAATATGAAAGTACCGGCGTTGACACTACCGACGGAACCGATGGTGCAGATGGAACAGATGGAGTCACGAATGGATTAAGCGTCGTATTTCCTGTTGCTCCCGCCAATGCACCCCTTCCGGATGTGGATGTTACCACTACTGAATATGAAAACGCAGCTGACGGAGAATACGAATATGGTAGTGATGAGGACAGCAGTGAGGAGGAATATGGCACTGGTGTAGGTGTTGATGGTACTGACGGTACAGATGGGAACACAGGAAGTGGTGCGTCAACTGGTGGTGTCGTTGTACCAGGCACTTCTGGTGGTATACCAGGCTTTCCAGGAGTTTCTTCCCCATCACGTCCACGCGCTCCAACATTTGGCTCCCCTGCCCTTCCCCGTGCTCCGTTTCCTGCTCCAAGAGCTCCTGTTGTAGCGCCTCCACTTATTCCTCGGGCACCAGCTCCTCCTACCGCTCCAGGTGTCCCGTATGCTCCAAGCGCCCCAGTACTCCCACAAGCCCCATACGCCCCATCAGCCCCCCGTGTCCCGCAGGCCCCACAAACGCCAAATACACCCCAGGCTCCATATTCCCCACAAACACCATATGCACCCCAGGCTCCACGTGCTCCACAAACGCCATATGCACCCCAGGCTCCAAATTCCCCACAAACGCCATATGCACCACAGGCTCCGAGTGCCCCACAAACACCATATGCACCACAGACTCCGAGTGCCCCACAAACGCCATATGCACCACAAGCTCCGATTGCCCCTCAAACGCCATATGCACCACAGGCTCCATATGCCCCACAGACGCCACATGCACCACAGGTTCCATATTCCCCAGGTGCCCCTTACACCCCAAATGCTCCACCATCCGGACCTTACGCTCCATCTTCTCCAGGGTATGGCAATGATGACTCTTACAACCAAGGCTCTCCTTATGCTCCAGCAGCCCCTGCATACCCACGTGCCCCGGGAGCCTATCCAGCTGATTGGGGAACTTGCTCTCAGCGCGATGCCAGTGGCCGTTGTGCCCAGTATGCTCCAACAGGTGGATGTACCCAGCGTGATGCCAGCGGACGTTGTGTCCATTATGCTCCTACAGGTGGTTGTACCCAGCGTGATGCCAGCGGACGTTGTGTCCAAAATGCACCTACAGGAGGGTGTACCCAGCGTGATGCCAGCGGACGTTGTGTCCAAAATGCACCTACAGGAGGGTGTACCCAGCGTGATGCCAGCGGACGTTGCACTCAGCATGGTACCAGTGGTTCTCAAACGTCTACCGGATGCATCCAGCGTGACGCCGCTGGACGATGCACACAGTACGGTGCTTCAAGGGGCTGCACTGGCTATGGATGTAACGAAGGAGTTTATAACGGTATGTAGTTTTTTCAAATATTTTTCTCCTTCTATTTATAATCAACGTTGTTGAAATGATGTGGTCGATTCATGTTGGGACTGGGAGAAAGGGGGATGTGGTATATGAGTCAGGTTAATATTCTGTAAAAAAAAATGATAAGGCCTACAGAGTATTGGATACACTTTGCCATGTTTTGATTTACCTTGTAAGTAATAATTCTTTTCTTTTTTTTTTCCTTCTTTCTTCTGCACAGATGATCTGACACTTGGTGCGTTCGCCTAACTTTATATTCTCTCTACCAGCGTGAGGATGTGAGCATATTTTAGTAGGCCATGGATCATGCATCGGTAACCAGATGATGATGTCTTGATATTCGATCTACATGTATTTATTTATTTATTGTTTGTTTTTATTTAATTGAAAATGTTTTTCAAATCCGAGTGTGTCAATATTACATAATTATCAAATGAGATTCAATTACAATTGACTACATTTTAATTTAATAAAACACGTACCACCCCAATCACTTACTAGTTGTTTGAGAATATTATTATCAATAATAATGTTGAGCTTGCTTATTTTATTTTTTTTGCCATAAAAAGATATGAAATAAATTTATTCTATTTCAGAAAGCTATCCGCTATTGCAATGGAAACGTATGAACCTACAGAGAACCCTGTATACCTCACTTTGAAAGTTTGCAAAATGTGTTTGTAATTCATGTTTTTATTTAAATGAATAAAGTTAATACGATAACTCGACGTTCCTGTAAATGAATGCATATCTTTTGTTAAGTTTAGCGGTAAATCTATTTTGGAGAGATGGAGAAAAAAAATAGTAAATGTGAATGTATATTTTCTGATGACAAAGAGGGAGGTTTATTCGATTGAGTGCAGTTATATAGATCGATATATTTTGAATGAATAACTGATTGAATGATTGAGTGATTAATTGATGGGTCGATCGATTGAGTGTTTGATTGATTTGTTGATTTTTAAATTAACTGTGTTTGAAGATTTCGAGAAAACTGTGTCGCATCAATTTATGCAAAACGCTAATGAGCAGACACGGCAAATGAGTTTATTCCCTAATTTAAAACAAATTAAACGTCCTCAGGAAGTTTAGGGAACGTCCCCAGAATGATCTTTGTTTGATGCAATATAATTCTGCCGTTTCAAAGCTCTCATTTTGAATGTATCAAGTTCGCTATCCTTAAGGACTGCTATTCATAAAGACAGCTATCCATATCGCGTGACAAAATCAATAGCGATCCTTTATCAATAGCGGTCCTTATGAATAGCGAGCAGACCCCTTTCAAATGTACCATAATAGGCTTCAACACTCTTTTGGCAAAGAGGGAGTGAGATAGAGAGAGGGAGAGAGAGAGAGAGAGAGAGAGAGAGACGAGAGAGACGAGATAGAGGGAGAAAAGAGTACCGTTCAAATCCTTCCGATTGCGATAATTGTGATCAATCAATCAGTTAGCATTATGGCATTATTACGAACATTTAGTTGAATCAAACTGAATATACCCACCTGTAATACATGACTGCATGGAGAAAAAAAATGGTCTACCAAATTTCAAATTAAACATTATTACTTTACAAAAGAAGACCGACATAGTCAAATTATATAAAAGAAATAAAAAAAAACGTGTATATAGCCCATAGCTTCCATTGCCATCCAAATATGAAATTAAAAAGTGATATTGAATTCGTAGGACAGCTACCCCGATATAACTAGCCCCGAACAGCCCCCCCCCCCCCCCCCCCCC
>BEXV01000070.1:36130-46746 GCA_003118195.1 Hemicentrotus pulcherrimus | reverse complement strand
CATTAGTCGAGAACAGTCGGATCCTTATAGTGTATTACCTGAAGAAAATGTGACTACCATCTATGTATAAAGCTTACTTTGAAGAAGCTTCTACATCCCCTTTTAATCTGGGAAGGATTATAGATTGAGAATGATATCTTAGTTTGTATCAAAAGGACGACTTCCTCATTTAAAGAAATGGAAGCTCTTAGCTTTAGATCAATTATGATATTCGAATTGAAGCGGTGAAGCAGGAAGTTACTGAACGTGGTATAGCTTTTGATGCATAGTCTGAATAATCTAGGTATCGATTACAATCAATAATTCCATTTTCTCCAAAAGAAATACAAAAAATACAAACTTTTAGTGTGTCTGTTACACATCTTCTGGATGAGCTTGTATTACATGCAAACAGGAAAGCACTCTGTTAAGTAATTTATTGATAAGAATCGGACGCTTTTTTTGGGGGGGGGGGAATGGGTCTTTATTTATTTCATCATTTGCATATTCAAATGATATGTGAGCCTATCCGCAGAGAAATGGTTCGAAATTGTATAAATTGGAATTGGAAGTTTGAGGAGTCATCAGTTGCCTCTGTGAGCTTCCAAGAGCAGTCAAAACCAAGACAAGAACAACAACATTGTATCCATCTTCTCTCAAATCGACCTACAAAGCAGTGGTGAGTATTCCCTCTCAGTGTTTTTTTCACATACCTTCACACTTTTACAAATTATTTCGTTATTTTGATCATTTATTTTCCCATTAACGTATTATGCACTTTACAAAACTAAGCTATATTTAAAATCAAAATGATTTATCACTAATAACTGTGTTCTTCTGGATGTCTTTTCTGTGTCTGTACAGTTCCCAAACATGGACCATACAAATATACTGACCGCACTTGGAATCGTGCTTCTGCTTGCAGTGCTTTCGAATGGCGCTCCATGTAAGTTTTGTTAATCTTGTCCTCCCTTTGGGAGACGCACAAGATATAACCAATCATTCAGATGTCGATCATTTAAGGCTCATAGGCTCGTGATCTTATTCCCCCCAAAAAAGAATATGTACTATTTTGATCCAATTCAAGAACATTAGGTAACTATGCATCACTTTTAAAGTTTTGTCAATATAAGACTTCAAGTTGGATCTCTTGATCAAATCTTGTTTGATTTATTAGGGAAGCGATGGGGTTCGTTGTGGATTTTTTAAAAAAATACTTGCTTCATAATTTCTGGCTAATATTTTGTAAACTATTCTATATAGAGCCTACAATAATACTGTTTGCTACCTTGTTAAACAGATTCAAACAAATGTACACGAGGAGTAAGCGGTAGCGTATGCGGTGACAACGGTGTTACTTACGACGATGCATGCGATGTTGATGATGACGACGATGACACGAATGGAAACGGAGGGGTACAGGTTGCACACTCAGGACCATGTAATAGTGGAGGAAGTCAATTCCCTGCAGCTCCTCGTGCTCCTGCACCGCAAGCTCCAGTTGTACCATACGCTCCCACTCTTCCCCGTGCTCCTCCTGCAAGTGCTCCCAGTGCTCCATATGCTCCTGCTGCTCCTTATGCTCCTCCTGCATCAGCTCCAAGTGCTCCATATGCGCCTGCCGCTCCAAGTGCTCCATATGCACCTGCTGCTCCTTATGCTCCAGGAGGCGGTGCTAATGGTGATACCAGCGGAGAGACCGGCTATGGTCAGTCGCCTTCTGTTGGACATGCACCTGCGGCTCCTGGTTTTGGTTATGCTCCTGATGTTGGTTATGCTCCTGCGGCTCCTGGTTTTGGTTATGCTCCTGATGTTGGTTATGCTCCTGCGGCTCCTGGTTTTGGTTATGCTCCTGATGTTGGTTATGCTCCTGCGGCTCCTGGTTTTGGTTATGCTCCTGATGTTGGTTATGCTCCTGCGGCTCCTGGTTTTGGTTATGCTCCAGCTGGTACTGATGTCGGCTATGCTCCAGCGTCAGGCGATTCTGGCTATGATTATGTTTACGAAGATGACAGCGACAGCAGTGAAGAGGGATACGGCTATGAGTATTATGGTATGTTTGTTTATAATGTATTGGCAACTAGACGGTTCCTCATTCACATTCGTCATGAAAGGCCACAGACCAAATTCATATTTTTATTTGTTCATATTCAATTAATATAAAGGAAATGGGTACATTTAAGTATATAGAAGAATGTCACGTAATTGCCTAATACAGCACTTGAAAATAGATGAATGTGGCAACAAAAACAGCAACATCGTCAGCAACAACATTATTATATAATTACAAAAAGAGGAACGCTAATAATTCTTTTTCACCAAGATGTTCTTATTTCTAATACTGCTCTTCCTGGGTGCCCTGCATTTAGCATTATCATGTGGGTCAAGAGGGGCAAATGTTGGTACAATAACAAACGCCCTGTCCGATAATATATGCATGGCGGAAGGAACGTACCTAGGTCTTTCCGTATGAGAACCTAGAGCCTTCATCAACAACCAACGTAAAATCCAGCATTATAATCTGTAATGCATACTGAAAGAGTGCTGTCTTTTATCCATATCCAATGTTGCAACCCTGACTGGTTTATTTTACAAGATATAACATAAATGTATAGATAATGGTTCCAATTATTTAGACAGTTGAAATATGTGAAGTTTGATATGGATTAAGGTTGAATGGTTCTCTCTGAAAATGTTTGTTTATAAAAAGATTTAAATGTATTTAGTTTATTCCATTCTATTATTCCGTGCAGGTTACGAAGCAATCCCCGCAGGTCCTGTTGGCTTTGCCCCAGCTCAAGCAGCCCCTGCGTTCGCTCCATCAGGTCAAGGATATGCACCAGGTGGACAAGCATACGCTCCAGTTGGAGGTGGGGCCGATGGATGTGGTGGATCTGGAAGCGGAGAAGGATGCGACGGCGGCATTGAAACAGGTGCAGCAGGTCCCATTGGCTTCGCGCCAGCTCCAGTTGCCCCTGCTTTTGCTCCATCTGCCCCAGGGTACGCACCAGCTGCACCTGCCTACGCCCCAGTTCAAGAGGGAGTTGAGGGTGGATGTGAAGATTCTGGTAGCGGTGAAGGATGTGATGGTGATGAATCAGACGACGAGGATAGCGGAAGTGATGAAGAAAGTGACTCTGCTGCTACTGGTGGTGCTGCCGCTCCAGGAGGTGCTGCTGCTCCCGCTCCTGGGGTTCCTCGTGCTCCAGGACTCCCATATGCCCCTTCAGCTCGTGCACCTGTTCCAGTACCACGCACTCCAAGTGCCCCAGTAAGGCCCTATGCTCCTGCTCCTCAGGCTCCAAATGCCCCAGTAAGGCCCTATGCTCCTGCTGCTCCTCACGCCCCATCTGGACCTGGTGGTAAAGATGATTCTTCAGAGAAACAAGATGATACTGGTTACCAGGCCCCAGAGGCTCCAATGGCTCCTTCCCCTGCTGCTCCATCTGCACCGAGGGCACCCGCTCCTCCCGCTCCACCAGCTGCACCTGCCGCACCTGCTGCACCAGCTGCTCCAGCACCAAAAGCTCCCTCCGGAGGTTGTGCAGCCGGTGATGTTGGATGCAGCGGTGGTGGTGGTGGTGGTGACAATGGAGGAAATGACTGCAATGACTCTGGCTGTAAAGATGACGACGATGACAACGGTAAGACACAGTTTATACAACCATCAAACATAATTTTAAGAAGACATTTGACATCTTGCCCATGAAACTACTTTGTTTTCGTAATTGCTTTGATAAAAATGATGGCTACTCTCCAACTGCATATTTCTACTTGAAAATCCTTTTAACAGCTTATTTCATAGGATGTTTCCGCCCTATCAATTGTATTTGATACTGATAAAACTTTACTTACATCGATATCTTTCAGTACCGATTTTGATTTTTTTTTTTTGGTTGCTTTCCTTCTCTTCTTTGTTATTTAAATCGTGAAATTAATTATCATTACATTTCTATGGATCCTAAAGTATCAAGTTCTTAGCTTACACTGAACGACAGGCACATTCAGGCAATACCAATGAGACTTTTTACGGATTATTTATTTCTATCTTTCAATTCTCAGTTGCAGCTCTTCATGAGGTAATCGGTTCTCCATAAGGCATTTGATCTTCGAAGCAATCACATGTCGTCTGCGTAAATTCTAAGGTGACATTCTTAAACACTGGACCCGATTTGAAACTCTCGCATCAAAAGTGTAATGACAACAAATTTGCATTATGTGACGATGTGTGCTGAGTTAATGAAACTCGGGTTTTATTTAAATGAATGAAAAGTTTTATAGACCGATATTATGTCATATTTATTTCTTATTTAAATATTTATTCCAAATAATTATTTCATATTTATATTCATATTTCCTACTAGAATGTTGAAGTTTTTGGTGAGCAAGTTTTAATGTAATATTTCAACATTACTATTTATTACCTACATGTAACTTAACCTTATATTACAAAATATAATTTGCTCTCAAGATCAATTTTAATGATTTCGTCTGTGGATTTGAAATCTCTTTGTTGATCGAAATATATCAATACACGTCATTGTTCATTTAATCAATCGATTCTGGTTTCCTTAGAATCCTTTGAGTGAAAAGTCACAATTCATATACTGTTCTTATTCAATTGATGTTGTCTGTATCTATGTTGATGTTCTCCTCATGAATGTTGTAACTGTCAAAGAAAATTAAAACAAATTGATACTGGTAACTGTATATCATACATGTATGTGTTATTTCTTTCAATGATGAATTTGAAGTGGCAGATTGAGAGAAAGAGAGAGAGAGAGAGAGAGAGAGGGGGAAAAAGTAAAAAGAGGGAGAGAGAGAGAGAGAGAAGAGGAACAGAACATGAAATTGAACAAGAAAAAATGAAAAGATGGATGACGATGACACATTAAATTTGAAGTTCATTCACTGCAATTATAAAGTGAGTGATTTAAATGAACAAGTATACATCACGTATATCAAGATATCAACAATATACAATTGAAACAATAGATTTCCATTCAACACGAATATGATTTTAAACAAAGTATATCATTATTTAAAACAAATCTTACCAACTACATAAAATTAATTAGTAAAGTTTGATAACTAGTATACAAATATAAATTGCCTTTAAGGGGGAACGGTTAAAAAACCATTGCTCAAAACTTTAAAATGTATTGCATACTGTAATGTACGGTATATAGTGCAGTCTCGAAAACACAAAAGAGCTATATTTTTCAATAACCAAAACAAATGAAAAGTCAATATTTTATCAAAATGCAACCGTCAAACTGTATCAATATGTTTTTGCATTGAACTTGCAGGTTTAACTAGGCCCATACCCAGTCAATATTTATAGCCAGAAAGGAATTTCTTTGCTGATGTTTTCACCGATGACAGGCATACTAACTTTATATGCAATATATTATAATGGATAAGTAGAAACTAATAGTTGATGATACTTTTAAAAATCCTGCCATGAGCATTCGTGTTAGTAGAATTAAGGGGGTGATAGAACATATAAGATGGAGGAAACAGCGTAAATGATGTATGAAGACAAGTGTTAATTTTTGACTTCTTTTAAAAACGGCCAAATGTTATGATATATTTTACAATAATGGCTTGGCAACCATTTAAGCATCTATTTACTAATGATGTAAAGGTACTATGTCCAATTTGCAGGCCAAACCTCTTTTATCTACTTTAATAATAAACATTGTTTTTTGAAGGATATGTTGATGAATTTCTGCCTGTATGCCTATGTTTTTTATGTATCTTGACATTGTATTAAAATAGTGTTCATGTTATCTCTTTGTTTATCTGAAGGTATTGTATGTATTTTATTGAATAATGAAAATAGAATTATTTCACGGCTTTCATGATATCAGATTGATTAAATATTAAAATGATCTTCAATGAAGAGATTGAGGAAAATAAGGTTACTCAAATGTTCAATTTTGTGTTGATTTTACAGTCCTTGTACATTATGTACATGTATAAGAATGCCTTTATTAAAGCAATGACTGCATGTAAGGATTTTTAGAAAGTTTCAAGCAAAGAGACGGCAGACAGACCAATATCTCCATGGACAGACAGTGATCTATTTTGTTTTCTTGTCCGATATTTATGGAACTTCCACTTGTTCTCTCTCTGATATCTCTCAAAATTCCTTTTGTTGTTTTTTTTCTTTCTATTTATTCGTTCACATTTTTTTCCAAACATCATTTGTCTACGAACAGCTAGTTCTCCTTTTTTTAATGCCGTTTTATAGTTTAATGGCTATACACAAAAACATTACTTCTGAATAGGCAATGTGTTTCAATCAATTGTTATGTTTTATTTTTTACTACGAAATTGCATGGACACCATCTGATTATGCATTAAGAAATTTTTGTTAGAAATTACATCATTATTACTTCCTATAAAACATTTTGGTCTCGATATACAGAATATAAAACATGATCAAATATTGTGCAATGCAGAAATTTAAAAGAATTATTCAATTTAATACATATACATCATCCTGAATTCAGTAAAAAATTTGACGATCGATGAAGTCTGGATCGAGTTAGAGACAATCCATGACTTCTCGCAGACAATGAATTCTAGAAGGCAATCAATGAATTCCAGCAGACATTTAATGAACTCCAAGAGACATTCAATGAATTCCAGCAGACATTGAATGAATTCTAGTAGGCAATAAATGATTTGATTGAGGTAAAGGCGTCATGGCCTAGTAGATAATTCACCAGACTGAGATCACATCGTTCGCGGTTCGAGTCCTGCTGCGGCACTAATGTTCTTTGGTAAGACATATTTTGTTACATTTTGTTTACATTTGCCACACTTGACCCAGGTGAGATAAATGGGTACCTGGTAGGAATTATTTTTTTTGAAATTGTAGTAGAGCACCGTAATGGCAGCCATTCTAAAGCTGAGGTTATAATGCTGATTAATCGTGGAGCGCCAGAAGTGTGAAGTTTGACAGACATGAGTGATATACAAGAACCCACTATTATTACTATTAATAATTCTAGCAGACAATCAATGAATTCTAGAAGGCATTCAATGGATACTAGCAGACAATCAACGGATGCTAGCAGACAATCAGTGAATTCAAGCAGAACATCAGTGAATGCTAGCAGACAATGAACACGGAGAAACATTATTACTAATAATTTTATATTAATATATATACAAATAACCAACACATCTTTATTCCACAGTTGCTATGGGGTTTTTTTTCGATTAGAAAGGTGAACATCTCTGAATTTTGTAACATCATCTTTCTATAGCACTAGATAAAAATTACTTTAAAAAGGGAAAACAATAGCAACGTCACATAATTCAGGTCACAATTCTGATAACAATCACAATCTGCAGATTCACAAAATGCATAAGAAGTCAATATTGAAAATTAGTAGGGTCTACTGTCATCATATATAGTACAAATAATACATGTATTATTGTCATCATTATTATTCTGTCGTTGGTAAAACATGACAAAATACATTTGCATTGCCTATTTATATGTATGGTTCCACTTTAATAAAAAAAAAAAAAAACTATCGCTTTCCTACCTCATCTGATAAGACTACACTTGCATAGAAAATCTTCTATTGTATTCATGTAAAAACACTTACCGGTAATATTTAGACTTACAGCTGATTCAGAAAAGTCAAGGAGTAACACACTTTAAACACAAATAGGAGGAATGGACACAACCTTGTTACACTGAACTTTCCTACGCTTCTAAAATTCACTTGTGTAGCATCTTTCTGATCTAGTATTGAATTAAACACTGGCCCATGCAGGACCCTACTATTCTCGTTTATTGATCATGATCTCATAGGATAGAAGGATTCTACCAGATGCTGTCTGAGGAATCATCTTTAAGATGTCTTCAGACTCCTTTCCTGGGACCTTGCTGAAGGTGTAGTTCTGCATGAACCAGGTAAAGATAAGGAAGAGATCAGCCTTGGCCACGGCTTCACCTAGACAGCCACGACGACCCGCTCCAAAGGGCAGGAAGCTCGGAGGATGATCACGGACAGTGCCACTACCATCCATGAAGTGCTCTTCAGGAAAAGGATATAATTTGTTTTAATGCACTACATAAAGAAGGCTCGAGAGGCGAATACTCTACGAACATAATATTGTCCTGTCCCGTGTTGTCATATACTATAGCTGTAGTCTTTGAAAATCTACAGTGAATTGATCATTAATCAGACTTAATGCAGGTTCTCAGACATGAAAACAGCGAGTGTCAACTGAAGAAAAAAAAACAATAATTTGAATACATTTGAGCCCCTTCAAGAATTCCATCTACATTTACCTACGACAGGGCTCAACACTTACAGGCGCCCAGGACAAATGGGGGCAAACAGTGTTTAATTTTTTAACAGGGCTCACGCATACAGACTGTAAAAGTTTGGTACACATCCCTCACCCCAGAAAAGTTAGTGTGGAGGCCTGCCTAGGAGCACTCTGTCCAGTTTTTAGTCATGTTGAGGAAGACTGTGCATGGAGTAGTTGTTGATCATTTCTGTGGTTCTTTAGAGGATGAAATAACCACAAAAATCCCTGTATATTTCCTACCCCCATCCTCCCAAACCAAGCTCATAGAGTTTTAGATATCCTGGGAGAGGCATCGTATAATTTATTTTAATATTTTTAATATTACCTGGAAGAAACTTGTCCGGTTGGTCCCATTCTTGAGGGTCATAGTGCATGGAGTGTGTGTTGATCATCACCACTGTCCCTTTGGGGATATGATATCCACCTGCAAAGTCAACGGGAGCCAGAAACAATCAATGTAAAAGACATTTTCATGATTTGTAGTTTTCATACACTAGCGGTCTGTAACACATGTTCCATTTACAATGTTATAATGTTCAAAAGATACGAAACCATAACCTTTATAGACAGGTGAAAAGGAAGAAAGGCAACAATGAGTGCAATTAAAACAAGTACACTTATTAATCGAAAAAAAGATGATGCATTCATATACATAATAGTTTTAATATACATCACACATTTAAAATTGATATTTGAAACAAATATACTTCAATAACTTTATGTATGAGTTTGGTCTTTACACCAACATCAACTATTTGACCTAGATACATGTATGTATCACGGTATAATTTGGGGAAAACATTTTCCCAATTTTCTGCATCCCACTGAGCCTACTAAAAATCCTCAAAAAAAATTACCTTATCCCTTTTGTGAGATCACAGACAGCTTAAGAAAGAATAAGAATACACAGGATAATGCATTTAACCAGGGAGGTCAAAGAAAGGAGTGGAAACTTTCGTTATTTATTCAAACGCATTCGTGAGTTCTAAAGCGTATCAATGGGATGCGTAACATTCCACTCGGCTTTGTAGGTTCATGACTAGAGCAGCGCTTCCACTGCGGGGAATTTCGTAGGCCAGGTTCTAGTTTCACAGTTATTGCAAAATATTAAATTACCTGCAAAATGTTAGTGTTAATTATAAACTTTATATGGGGATTGTATTGGGAGTAGTGCAACAAACAATTTTTCAAATTTAGTACTCCGTCCTTCCTATAATTTGTGTGCCAGAGTTAAGAAAAAATAGATTCTCACAAAAACTCAATATTTTATGGTAATGCGCTTATTTGCGCATGTTTTAATGTCCCGTTATTTAATTCATGATTTACAATCTTCGATAACTTTAAGTTTGCTAATGCGTGTTTCCGCATGTTTTTTTGGTATTTTTGCAGTTGGAAAAAGGATGATATTACAAAAGTTTGTGTTCGCTTGATCTACTCATTACATATTTAACAGTTGATGATAAATAATAGGGACTTTTAAATTTGCAGGTCGACAGCTTTGACTGCAACGTGTTACGTCATTTTGCACTGCGCATGTGTCACGTCGTCTCAATCGGTGATCGAGAATGCGTCAACCTTGATTTTCCTAAATCCAGTACGTACTAGTATGCCGCGTGCGCCCCAAAAAAAAATATATACAGTTCCTCAGGTAGCCAAAGTAAAAATTATGTAAAAATTTGTATAACAGGTGTCACATGCATATTCACCTGTTCTACCCATTTTTACGTAATAGCAGTGAAGGGATGTTCTTTTGTCTACCAAAGCAACTGTTAAAGGTAGAATGAGGAACTGTATAGTTTGTCCTCTTTCTTTATCCGTCATGTTCATAGTGTTACTTCCTGCATGCATGTATATCGTCGAGCGAAATCTAAAAGATTTCTAAATGTAGTCAACATGGGCAGTTGAGTACGTTGACACGCATGATCAGTCAGCGTTCGTCGTGTTCTCGTCCACTCAATCTAAAAGTCCCTAATTATAAGGAACAGCAAACAAACAGTTGCTGTGATACCATTTTCTGATGTAGGAACTCTGAATTCTGAAATTTCATGCGCTCTTTTATCCCACCACCTGGTCAACAGTTGCAGATTAGCGAATAACTTTTCGGTGGCTTGGAGCATGGGGTCAAAGGAAAGTGGCTTGATTCCGCTCCTTTCTTTCACCTCCCTGATTTAACCATACCTACGAGCAATTGCAAATACTTTATACACGTTCATGTAGCGCATCATACCGCCTCACAATTTTTCTCTCTAGGCAGTGCTGGAACATGCCTGACATAGCAGTAGCTAGTATATTTC
>BEXV01000070.1:9817-23570 GCA_003118195.1 Hemicentrotus pulcherrimus | reverse complement strand
CCCCCCCCCCCCCCCCCCCCCCCCCCCCCTCACCCCAGAAAAACATGTGAGAAAATATAGGAAATGAAAGGGAGAAATGGGCATGGGGAAGAGAAAAGAAAACCCTATGACCACCGCTAGAACAGCCCCTCCCCCCGCCTCCCAATCAGTAGGCTTGTAAATGTAAATTCGCATTTCATTTTCGAGTAATATTGGTTCTCCGCCCCTGATTCTTCCAGTTGCCCCTCATTGGTTGGACTTCATGCCAGACCGTTAATATGTGACTGTAAGGTAATAGTTGGTAACATTATGTCGTAACATCCGTTTTGCCAAATGTTTTGTTGAGCATTTCGTACCGACTTGTAGGAAGCTCTCGGCTTTAGATCAATTATGATATCGAAAGAAGCGGCAAAGCTGGAAATGGATGCACATGGAATAGTTGGAAATTGCTAATGTTATGGATCTCGGTATTGATTACGATCAATAGGTCCAAATTTTAAACAATGTGATTTTTCTAGTTCTCAAAATCCAATCTAGTAAGCTACACATCTTCAAGATGGGCTTAAGTTACATGAAAACAGGAAGACTCTTCATTTTCTTCAACATTTTGAATGATTTATGGATAAGAATCGGATATCTTGTTTTCATACGTTATTTTGTACATCTCCAAGCTGAAGTTTATGACCATTCGCAAAGAAGTGGTTCGATAATTTGTATAAATAGGGAGTGAAAGTTTGGTGGAATTATCAGTCGCTTCTCTCACAATTCGAGAGCAGTCAGAACAGCAGTAACCAGTATTGTTGTATGGAGTAGAATTAAGCAGTGGTGAGTATTTCTGAATTCAAAGTTTTTAATTCTTTAAATAAATGCAATTGTTACACAGTCACGTACATTATCCGTGCTTCCACAGTACCCATGAAATACTTACTTCTTTATTTGTGTTACTTTTTCTCTACAGATTTCAACCATGAACCACACCAATGTATTAGCCGCCTTGGGTATTGTGATGTACCTCGCAGTGCTTTCGAAAGGAGCACCCTGTGAGTTTAACTTTTTTCATAGCAATCTATTACACGTGCAGACACATTAAGCTGCCATATTTTAAACGATCATTATTATTCATTGATTTGGGCATGAGTGACTAATAAAGGGCTATAGTCGGAGAGTTAAATGATTATTTTCATAATAATGTATATGAATTTATGAATGTATATTTTTAAACAATTTTACGTTCAAGTTTGTTTATACCACCTCTTTAGTTAGTTTTCATAATATTGTAAATTGCAAGACTTGTCAGTAGATATGTCAAAACACTCAAATGTGCATTGTTTTATGATTATATGAATTGTGTTTGATTGGCAAAATGAGATTAAAATTACTCTTTGTCGTTGCCTCATATTTTCTATGGAAAAAGTAACAAAACAGATCTCCTCTCCTGCCCACAGATTCAAACAAATGTACACGAGGGGTAAGCGGTACCGTTTGCGGCGATAACGGTGTTACCTACGACGATGCATGCGATGTTGATGATGACGACGATGACACGAATGGAAATGGAGGGGTACAGGTTGCACACTCAGGACCATGCAATAGAGGAGGAAGTCAATCCCCTGCAGCTCCTCGTGCTCCTGCACCGCAAGCTCCAGTTGTACCATACGCTCCCGCTGTCCCTAATTCCCCTCCAGCACGTGCTCCCAGTGCTCCATATGCACCCGCTGCTCCTTATGCCCCTGTTGTTCCTTATGCTCCAGGAGGCGGTGCTAACGGTGATACCAGCGGAGAAACCGGCTATGGACAGTCGCCTTCTGTTGGATATGCTCCTGCGGCTCCTGATGTTGGTTATGCTCCCGCTGCTCCTGCTGTTGGCCATGCTCCTGCTGCTCCAGCTGTTCATTACGCTACTTCTCTTGGTTATGCTCCAGCTGGTACTGATGTCGGCTATGCTCCAGCGTCAGACGATTCTGGCTATGATTACGTTTACGAAGATGACAGCGACAGTAGTGAAGAAGGATACGGCTATGAGTATTATGGTATGTTTGTAACATGTCGGCATTTAGAGGTCGCTCTTGCAAAGTCAATCTTTAAAACCCATCAACCATTAAACAAACATTCTTAATTCTATTGGAATCTTGTATAGGATTAGCTTTTATCATGATCCCTTTTTCAGCCCATATGCACTACAAGCTCAAAACCGATAATGGATTTGTGTAGAGGCCTTAACATAAAAATTTTTTTTAATTTTTATTTTTTTTTTTTTTTTTTTTTTTTTTTTTAAAATTTTTTTTTTTGAAAAAATATATAATTTTAATAATTGTGGATGTATTTCATGCAGGGAACGAAGCTGTCCCCGCGGGTCCTGTTGGCTTTGCTCCAGCTGCTCCAGGTGGAACTGGATACGCTCCAGGTGCAGGCGGAACTGATGGATGTGGTGGAACTGACAGCGGAGAAGGATGCGGCGGTGCAGCAGGCCCAATTGGCTTTGCTCCAGTTCCAGCTGGACCTCCTTTCGCTCCATCTAGTCCAGGGTACGCACCAGGTGGACCTTCATACGCCCCAGTTCCAGGGGTAGGCGCTGATGGATGCAACGATTCTGGTAGCGGTGAAGGGTGTGAAGGTGATGAATCGGATGGCGAGGATAGCGGAAGTGTTGAAGGAAGTGACGCTGCTGCTCCTGGTGGTGCTGTCGCTCCAGGAGGTGCTGCTGCTCCCGCTCCTGGGGCTCCTCGCGCTCCTGGACTGCCATATACCCCTCCAGCCCGTGCACCACTTCCAGCACCACCAGCACCTCGCGCTCCTAGTATCCCAGTGAGGCCCTATGCTCCTGCTCCTGCTCCCCAAGCTCCGTCCGGACCTAGTGATTCTTCAGAGAAACAGGGTGTCACTCCAGAGGCTCCAAGGGCTCCTTCCCCCGCTGCTCCATCCGCACCGAGGGCACCCGCTCCTCCTGCTCCACCAGCTGCACCTGCTGCTCCAGCTGCTCCAGCACCAAAAGCTCCTTCCGGAGGTTGTGCAGTTGGTGATGCTGGATGCAGTGATGGTGGTGGTGACAATGGAGGAGAAGAATGCACTGAATCTGGATGTGAAGATGATGACGATAATAATGGTAGGGCACATCATAAACTACCACTCGCAATTAAAGTTTTTTGAAAATAAATCAACAGAAGAGACAAACGTATGATCAGGATAGAAAACATACGACTATACCTTTAACATTATTACAATCATGGCCACCTTCCGCCAACATATGATTCCTTTGCCAAGTGATTATACTATTGAATTTGCCACATGTTGTTTCACATTATAATTGTTATTTTAATCGATTTTTGTATTTGCTCCTTCCCCTTTCATTTTATATTATTAAGCTATTTGTTTCGTTTGATGACCTCTCTAATAATGAATAGCTTTGTTTGTTAATGCAGTGCCTCTTTCCTAGGACTCACATTTTCGTAAAGAGTCTCGCGTAATTACATCAAGCCCAGGCCTATACCAAAGAACTAATCACCATGTCATGAATGAATATCCTTAACTTGTTTCACATATTCATTTATCAACGATCTTGTTTCTGTCTGATTTACTTCACAGTTGCAGCTCTTCAAGAATGGATTGGATCCCCATGAAGACATATGGCCCATAAGGACTTAGTTGTAAAGATTTTGTCAAGACCCGAACAGAAATTCTCACGCAAAAAAAGAAACAGTTAAAAAAATGTCTTTCGCGTGTTGAGTTAATGAAGCTCGCCGGTTAATCAAGAGAATGAATCCTATTTAACTGTATACCATATTTATTTCTTATTTAAATACTGTAACTGTTTGTATGTGTGTACCCACACCTAATGAAATACTTACATGTAGTTTTGGGGTATTCGATCATAAACATTTAACTTATCCCATTGTTATTGTCAATCAATGTTATTTATTTTCAACTATTTTCAACTTTTATGCCAAAACGTTACTACCTGTTATAATGATTTAATTTTTGTATTAGCATCACAGAGTCATTTTCTTTTTTGGCTTCAATCGCGAAGTATCAAAATATTATCATGCTTTTATCTCATTTATCACTCTTCTTAATAATGGTTATGTATTTATTTGAATATTTCTATATGATAAATTAATTAAAAATTTGTGAACATGAATTTTGTTTCTTCCTTTTTCAGAATTTAGTAGAAAGTGGTACTTCGAGTACATCGTGGTGAACACATGTTAAGAGTAATAGGTGAATGGGCTCTTGCCTTAACTAATAATAACATCGAATTGAATTGGACGTAGTTCAGGGAATGACAGTGTGAGAGATAAAAGGAGAACAGTTAGATAGAGACAGGAGGCATATAACAAAGGGAGATGAAAAGAGAGAGAGAGCAACAACAAAAAGTTCATGAGAGAAAAGATATAGAGGATGAGAGAAAGAAAAAGAAAAGTTATATACAGAAATAAAAGGTCCTAGTAAAGTAACATAATAGGGGGAAAAAATGGGGGGAAAGGAGAAAGTATTAAGAGAATTATAAGAAACGAAGAAATGAGATGTGGCAAGAAAGGGGGAGAGGGGGAGATGAATGAGACACAAGGAAAAACTGAGATGGGCAAAAGAGATATAGAAAGAGACGCAAGAATGTTAAGAGCAAGAATGTAAAGATGGGACAATTTAAAAATATGAGAAAGAGTGTGTACTGAATTTAGGACAAGGATAGCTGGTATTCAAGCTGAATGTATAATTGTCCAGAAGAAGTCACGAGAGAGAAAGAGAGAGAGAGAGAGGGAGAGAAGGTATATGTAACTGGTTTGTCCATTCCAGTCAATTCCATTGGTAGATATTGCCCTGCCATGATCCTGGTCACAGTCACATCAATTGATGATTTATTTTGACCGAGATATTGTTCGGATACGTTGGTCAGAATATTTACGGGAAAAAGTCAAACTTATTATTGAGGTACACAATTCTACCAATGATACTGGTGACAAATGGCCAATCTAGGTGTGTAATTTTCGATTTTTAATCTACCAGTTGCCAACTTTTCTGAGTCTTAAAACTAACACAGATTCATCACCAATAATAATAATAATAATATTCCGCTTATATATAGCGCTTAATACAATGGTTATGGAATGGATGCATAATTAAGAAGTTGGTCTTATTTACGCAGGGTGGTTTCCAGTATTGATATGTCTCATCACAAGAGCCCTGCTATATACCTTCCCCCAGTATTATGGAGTACCCATTTAAATACATTTGGGTGATTAAGAAAAACAAAATGTGGATAAAAACTCTTTTTCCACAGATAAAAGCACCGATTAATGTTTGAACCGAAGACCTCTGGTATAAAAGCCAAGAGACTTCATCGATATTCCAATATAAACATACTCACAGGATATGATAACAGCCAGATCTCTATATTAAAATTTAAACAACTTTATTTGACCTCAAATATATCAGAGTTTTACGTATGTCATTGTTGGGAATAGCACAAAGAAGAAAAGATTCAAAGCTGAGAAATATTGTGACCCATGGTGGCCTAGGATGCTATTGTTTATGTGATTTTCTTTCTCTTCATCATTAATGTTGTAAAACTAAAATTGCAGCATAGCTACGCTTTTTACAAGGGGGTAGCAATATTGATTATCCTTCAGATATGACAAAGCATAGTGATAAGTATAATTGTCTTACTATTTTCTTTAGAGGCAGTTTATTAGAATATGTCAATACGTCTTCGAAATACACTGTCGCTCATAAAGTTGGAATATTTTTTTTTACCCCAATTTATGGAATTATTTTTAAAATAACTTAAAAATAATAGATCTAAATAATAGTATACATTCTCAGATTTTTTTGAATCATAATTTGACAATGTGTGTTTTGCGTGACTGCTAAAGCATGTGTATGCTATTATGCTTATCAACTAGGAGACCTACGCCCTTAAGTCATAACTGATAGTAATGAGGATTAATGCCCCAGAAAAGGGCACTTATATACTATATCAACACAGTTTTGATCCAGGGGCCTCACAGTTACGAGGCCATTGCTTTGTCACTGAACCATGACTGTACGCAGCAGGGGCTAGGGTAGGGGCAGTTTCCATTAAAAAAAAATAAAAATACAGAAAATGCAATAAATTTTCAATAATTTATTGCATTTTACCCCGGTCCCTAACATAAAAAAATCCTCTGGACGGCCAAGCATTATGGCTTAAGGCATGGGCACACAGAGGGTTTTTTTATGAGCGACAGTGTACTATTAACTCCTGGTCACTTGTAATCAAGACCTCTGACAAACGTGTCCACCAGCTCTACTCTTTTCTTTTCTCTAATTACCAAAAAGGGTAATTATTCATAAGGACCACTTTTTATAATCGAAGTATAGGGTCGCTTTTCATAATATCAGAAGAGTGTCGCTATTCTTAGTACAAAATCGGGGTAGTTATTTATAGGGGCCTCTATTGACAATACGAAAAGAGGGTCGCTATTCACCCTCTTCTCGTATTATGAATAGCGACCCTCGTTGAATATTATGAATAGCGGTCCTTACGAGTAGTGACCCCCAATATAAACTATGAATAGCGCCCCTTCTTCATGTTTTTGAATAGCGACCCCGATTTCGTTTTTATGACTAGCGGTCCTTAAGAGTAATGACCCTCAATGTAAAGAATCAATAGCGTCCCTCATCTCACATTATGAATAGCGGTCCTTATGAATAACGGTTCTTATGCCTTTAAGAATAGTGACCCAACTTTCCGTTTTATGAATAGCGGTCCTTAGGACTCGCGCCGTAGACTTACCCACTTAAGCTTTAATCATCTTAATAGAACGGAAATAAGTCCCTGATTTTTATGATTTGTTGAATAGATTTTACAAAGGTTTTGAAGGAAGATATTGTAAGGATCTTAGAGTAAGAAAACAGGATTGGCATATTGATATCAGTGTCTGGAGGGGGTAAGGAGCAATTGGCAGGACACTTACATGTTTACGTGTGTCGAAATGAAAATCATATTTTCTTCAGGAATATTAAATGAGGCACCTTACCAAATGACAACGTTCCTTTAATACCAATCACTAATCTAGCTACTCACACCTGCGTGGTCCTTCCATCATGACTATTGGTATTATTGAAGATGTTCTATGATCTTTTGAATTATATCACTACCAAATATTAACAATTTCAAATTATTATGTGTATTTTCAAAAGCATATTGAATCAAATTTGCAGGAGCAGCCTACATATTTTGGACGACTTAGTTTCTAACCCTTCCTCTTCGCACTGTCTGAAATCGTTTATGCATGATTCATGGATCATGGTTTCATGTCAATACGATTTTTTTAAGCCTTGTAACCATGTGGACATTATTAAACAGAAAATACTTTTTGATTCTTGAGTAAATTACCAATAAACGTTGGTTTCCTCTTTCCAGTGACACCCCACACGAGATAGATTCTCCCTCTATAGAGATTCAGTGTAAGGCATGAGAGTGTAATGTATATCGAAAAAAAGTAATGAGGGGGGATAATAAACTGGGTATGCTACTAAATTACTCATGAGTAATATCACACTACTTGTATTTATATCATTATCATATTGACAAATCAACATTCATCCATCGATCACTTTTTTCTTCAATTCTCATTAAAAATAGAGTTTGAAAGTAGCACGTAGTTTAAAATACTACATAGTCTAATTTTTCTTCAACACTCTTCAAAAATAATAGTGAAACATAAAAAGCTAATGTCTTCCTTTTTTCTTCCATTGATAAAATAATTAGGTTTTATTTTGATAAATGTTTTTGAGCATGAAGTAACTTCATAGTGATAGAATACCCTTCATCTTGATAGTGAATTTCTTTTTTTATTTCCAAACTAAGAAATTATTTTAATCACTGGATTTAGATTAATCCAAAATAACAATTAAATCTTAGAGTGCAAACGGAAGGATAGCAAGCAGCGTTTGGTCCCTGCTTGGTTTTAATTAACAGTGCTAAGCAATGTCTTGATGATTATGACTATTGATTACATTCGATAAATAACCAAATGTGAAGATAAATAATCCTACTTAATAGTTGAAGTGCTTCCTGTTGTCCGGTTACTGTTTCACTAAAGCAGGAAAACATGAGACTCTGCTAATTGCTTTGCAGTGATGGGCATCACCGCCTATTATGCCTCAATATACATTAAATTGGTTGAAAATGATTAATAAAGGATTAGGGGATCTTTCTTCAATCACCCTCTTTAGTTTTGGAGAACAGGATGGGTCGAGGGAGGTGTATAAATATGTACTGATTCGGACCAGTTTCATCAGTTGCTCATCTGAGCTCAACACAGAGTTACAACAATAAGAGAATTCACTTACACTCGAACCGGAAAAGGGTAAATATTCATGTTTGTTCTATTTCGCTCTTTTCATATTATATTCTCATTAAATAACGTTTTTCATCAAAGAAGAATATCTCAGTGGTTGAAAATCATACAAAATATAATGTTTTAAAGTGTATTTGTGAATCAATTTGAAAAATTGATTTGTATTTTAGAAAACGTGTTAGTATGCAAACATGGTAATCGTTCTTTGAATATACCTTGAGTACATGCCATGGAAACGATCATTAAAAGCAAACAAATAGTTTTCGCATCTAATTCCGAAAGTTAACTACTCTTCAGATGTGAACGGGAGGCACTTGGACATCGCTTCATAGTTTAAGTCCATTATTATTTATTGAGTTTTTTGCTTTATCACATTTTTTCTTTCTCCTCAGATTTCCAAAATGGAACACGCTAAATTATTGGCCGCTTTTGGTATGGTGTTATGTCTCCTGGTGCTTTCAAATGCAGCACCGTGTAAGTGAAACATTTTTTCATAATTTATTTAACTCTTTAAGACATTAATTTTATTCTAATTGATGTTCGTACTTCAATGCAGGCAGTATCACCAATGGTTGGCCAGTTTCGTCAATTTCATGAAAAGTCGTGAATTTTGCGTTTGCACTTGATACATTGTTCAGTCATTCAAACATGTATTCAACATCAATTATTCTTGAAGTGTATTAAAATTTAATATTCAAATGATTGTTTAATTTTTTCCACTTTTACCAAACATTAAAGATGAAGTTGAGTTCTAGTCATGCGATTGCATTGTATAAGAAACGGTGTGGAATCGACCAGAAAAGGTTGCAATCTAACATATAAGAATTTGTGTGTATTGCAAGGTTCTGGAATCATCAAAATGATAAGAAATCTGGTAAAGTTACAAACACTGTACACAGAAAGATGTATATGGGACTACACGAACACGTGGCGAACCCCCCCCCCGAGTTTTACGATAAACATGAGATATTTAGAATATGCAGGCATTTGAAGAGCCATGCTTTTCACAGAACATGTCTTATCTGATGTTCTTCCACACTTGCATAACAATAAATGATAAAGTTCACGAATTATTTTTTTACCTCTTCCCAGAACTCAACCTTCTCTTTAAATTTCCCACATTATTTTTGCTCCAAAGCAATAACTGAAAATAATCCCTTTATCTTCCATTTCTACAGATTCAAACAAATGCACACGAGGAGTAAGCGGTATCGTATGCGGCGATAACGGTGTTACCTACAACGATGCGTGCGATGTTGATGACGACGACGATGATACGAATGGAAATGGAGGGGTACAGGTTGCTCATTCAGGATCATGCACTAGAGGAAGTCACTCTCCACCAGCGGCACCCTATGCTCCTCCTGTTCCAGCAGCTCCATACGCTCCTGCCGCTCCATATGCTCCAATCGCCCCGTACGCACCACATTCTCCTGCAGGAGGTGTCCATGCTGGCACTAGTGGAGAAACTGGATATGGACATGCTCCTTCTCCAGGTGTTGTCGGTTACGCTCCTGCTCCTAACACCCCAGGTGCTCCATATGCTCCTCATGCTCCAGCAGCAGGAGTTCACGATGGTACAAGTGGAGAGACTGGTTATGCTCCTGAAGGTCCAGCTGTTGGCTATGCTCCTGGAGGACCTGCTCCCTACGCCCCTGGGGCTCCATATGCTCCTAATGCTCCAGCATCAGGAATTCACGGTGGTACAAGTGGAGAGGCGAGCTATGCTCCTGTGGGTCCAGCTGTTGGCTATGCTCCTGGAGGACCTGCTCCCTACGCTCCAGGGGCTCCATATGCTCCTTATGCTCCAGCAGCAGGAGTTCAAGGTGATACAAGTGGAGAGACGGGCTATGCTCCTGTAGGTCATGATGTTGGTTATGCTCCTGCTGCTCCCGGTGTTGGTTATGCTCCCGAAGAGGGCGCAGTAGGCTACGGCTTTGACGGAGACGACAGCGATAGTGGGGAGGATTATCATGGTAATTTCCTTTTCTTTTTCAATCGCTCATCTTCTCATTATAATAATGATAATAATACATAAGATTTATATACCGCCATTATCCATTTTGATTAAAATGCTCAAGGCGCTTCAAAATATTAGGGAACACATTACATCATGACAAACAATCGTGTACATTTACATAAGAAAGAAAATACACACATGAAAGAATGAACGAATGTCTGTCTTCAAAATGCAAAATTAAACAAATAGGATTGAAGGCTGCTCTTAAAAGATGTTGAAGAGTCTGAGTTATATATATTTCGTTTTCTATTTCTTTTTTGTTTGTATAACAGACATGCATTCGAACTCGTATTATGCATTTTTTTTAAAGATATCAGTTAATATCAGTCAAGCATGGTCTAACCCCATCCCCTCATCCCACTCGCATACATGCAGCAAACACACACTCCTTCCCCCAACAAACAAACTGGAAACTGTCAATTTCATGTTTGTTTATTTCAATTCTTTAGGACAAGAGGCTGCACCCGGTGCTCCTGTAGGATACGCACCAGCAGCTGCGGCCGGATACGCAACAGCCGCTGGTGGTGGATACGCCCCTGCCGCACCTGTCGGGTATGCTCCAGCTGCTCCTGGTGGCTATGCTCCAGCCGGTCCCGTCGGCTATGCTCCTACTGATACTGGTCTCGGATGCGGTGGATCTGACAGTGAGGAGGGTGTTGACGACAGCAGTGATGAAGATGGCTGCGGTCTATCTGCCACATCAGGAGGTGGAGCTCCAGGAGCCGCAGCTCCTGCACCAGGTTATCCTCATGCGCCTCCTGCACCTCGTGCTCCATATGCCCCATATGCTCCCATCCCAGGTGCCCCATACGCTCCCGGTGCTCCGTTTGCACCTCATGCTCCAGGCCCCAGTCATGATGCATCCTCTGCGATGGACGAAGAAGAGGAAGAGGATCAAGGTGATGAAGAAGACAACGAAGACGAAGAAGACCAGGATGAAGAAGATAAAGATAAAGAAGATCAAGATGAAGAAGATAACGACAAAGAAGACCAAGATAAAGAAGATAAAGACGAAGAAGACAAAGATGAAGAAGATTAAGACAAAGAAGATAAAGACAAAGAAGACAAAGATGCAGAAGAGGAGGAAGAAGAAGATAACGCGGATGAAGAGGAAGATGCAGACAAGGATGAGGAGGATAAGAAAGATGAGGAGGACAATGGCGATGAAGAGGACAACGGTGATAATGAGGAGGATTGCAGTGGAGCCGATTGCGCGAAGGAAGAGGGAAACACAAGGCCCAATGGTAACTATTGATAAAGCAATATTGATATCAAATACAGCAAAAATGGTACGAGATGGTGATTGTATGTCATAATAGAATAAGGGATCTCAGAGCAGCCATTTGTAATCATTGATATTTGCCTCGATGCTTGAAATAGTTTGATAGATCATAGCCAACCGAAAGGAAAAGTTGCGTCATAATAATTATTACTGGATAATTCATCGTTCCTTCCGTAACAAAAATAAACCCATTAGAGCCAGGTGGTCCATGCAATAATATCTATGTGGGAAAGAAGAAAGACTCATTGGTCAGGGGGTTTAATGGAACACTCATGAAACCGAAAATCTTTCTTTCGATTTTCGTGTTCTCCAGCAGGCACAAGCAGATTGGCAAGTCCTATCTGCACCGATTGCCCAATCCACACTCCTCGAGCGCAGCGTGTATGCGGCACAAACAATCGAACCTACAAAACCCTTTGTCATCTAAAGTTGGCAGCATGCAGAACGTATGACTCAAGTCTTAAACTAGCAAAGATCGGCAGTTGCATTTGTAAGTCATAGGACATTTAGACCAATTAAACAAATGTGTATCAATCTTAATCATGAATAAATCAAACCTTTTAAATTCTTTATACAAATAAAAATAATTATACAATACTTACCCTTAATATAAAATGCCATGTTATCTGTAAATACCGTAGGAAAAAATGACAACAATTTGATTATTAGAAAATATGTCAACAGTTTTAATCTGATAAAATCATGAGTACTGCAAGCTGTTAAAAGGTCTAAGCAACAATGCCCTCTTGCCATGCTTGAGGAAAGCCATACAGTAAATATCTTTAAACAGATATGCACATGAGGGGGAAATATAATGTCGGTGACATAAAGTTCCCACAAAATTCTAAGTTACCAAGCTGGCACGACAATCTGTCAATGAAATAGTTATTCATATTTTAAAGTATTCAACCAACGTTTGTTTGTAATTTGTCTTTTGGTTGTCGGCCTAAATTATTTGCCTGTCTCTTCATTTTTCTTCTCAGAGTTTCAAATTATCTATAAAAGTTGTTGCCTAAAAATATTAGATATTTCAAGCCATATTTGGTTAATTAATATACCTGCAGGCGGCCTCATTTTACCCCTATTTCCCTCTTCCTTGCGGGACTCGACCTCTTTTATCCGCTAGTCGGCTAAAAACTAGTACGTTCATGGATTATTATAGAGGAAGTTTGTATTTATGAATTGATGCTATCGGGATTGACACCCACAGATGATTAGCCGATGACAGATAGTGATCCTCTAAATGCAGATCACATTTCGTTCCAATGTATTTCTGCACAGCGCCATCTATAGTCGAAACGACGGGCAGCTAAATGTCTAATGAGTGCAAGATAGCGATGATGAAATATTTTTATCATTTCGACCATTTAATGTTAACATTCTATAATTGTAATTTGATGATAATTTCAGCTCCTTATTCCAGTAGAGTGAAAACATTTATTAATCTTCATTTTCTTACTAAGAACAAAAACAACGAGAAAAGCTAACTTCATTTCTAATAAGCTGAATTTGATACAGTTTAAAACATTCTTCCCTTTGTATTCTCTCTCTCTCTCTCTCTCTCTCTTTCTCTTTAATCCTTACAGCTTCGCTGAAGAAAGTCAACTTTTTTAACGAGTAACTGTGCTGAAGGTCCTATGCTAATGATTTGAGACGTTAACATGACTAGTGATACATCTAGCTACAAGGCTTCGTGCATCTGACGTCTTAACAGGTGCTTTGGAGAAACCGGTCGAGCACTGATGCAAAAAGAGAGTGAATGATGTCATCAATATTTATTTACCCTATTATCCCTTTATTTATGTTCGTCTTTAGTTTGTTACTTAGGATATGAATTAATTATTCATAGTGAAATTGTTTTGATAATAAGTGGACAATCAAAAACTTGTTAGTTTCACACTATTCTCAAAGGCTGCTTTTATTAACGCCCCACCATGTTTTTTATTGGAATTAAGTATGGTAATAGATGTTTATTTATTTAAATAATTTTGTATTGTGATATCGGTTGTTTAAAAATATTGTTTTTATTAAAGGGATAGTTGAGTTCTGTTTTCAGACCGCAAATGCCTTTAAAGTGCATGGTTATTTCTCTTATTCTTATCTTTGACATTTACAGTGCCCTTTTAGTACCTA
>BEXV01000069.1:414370-424491 GCA_003118195.1 Hemicentrotus pulcherrimus | reverse complement strand
TTTCGGAAATCATTCACTATTTTTTCTCCCTGAAACTATGCGTTTTGAGGTATTTGTCTTTGACAGAAGAATTCCAACGAGCGTCCATTTCCGAAAGTTGTGTTTGATTTATAAGGTTTTTTAAAGACAAATAATGATGTTTTGTTTGCTTATTGTTTTTGTTGTTGCTTGTTTACTTGCTTGATTTTCGATTAACTTCGTTCAATTTTATCGATGAAACCTATGGAATCCTATGAAACTTTTCCCAATCAATTAATTGTAAATGATAATTTCGTAAAGAAATAAGAGACGGGCGAAATAGGCAAGCGAGAAGAAGAAGGAGAAAACAAAACTAAATGAGATTTTTAACTATCCTAATGACTATGACCACACTCTGGATATTAGTCATATTCATGAGGTGTATTTCACCCATGGATGACTATATACAGGAAAGGAGAAGAAGAAGAAGAAGAGCGGAAGTTACATACTCGTTTGATCTACATCAAATGACCGTTATAACATATTTCAACGTCTTCTTCAAGTGATATCGCCAAAATATCAAAGTCTTGACACATTTCTTGTTTTGGAATTAACAATCCGGAAACACATTATTCAAGCACCGTCATAAATTCCGGTTTTAGATTACCTGGATATCCGGAATATTTACCTAACTTCCCGTGTTATGAGCTCTGTAAAGTAATCGTTAAAACATATTTGGAACAATATGAATTTCCGAACTAGTTCTAGGGCTTTCGACATATACTTACGAAAAGAAAGTTGAAGACGAAAAAGATCTACATTAAATTCGGTTACAAAGGGCAGAATAGTTTACATTTCTTTTCATTTAATTTTTATCACATTTACGTCCCTTTAAGTCTAATTCGGGAAAAGACACATACATTATACTCTAATAACATGGTAATGCATTTCAACTATTACCAGAAGAGAAAATATTTGTGACTTTGTACCTGTCTTCGTTGCTATGGTAATTGAAGATTCGGCCCGTTCTGCCGGTACAAGTAGCTTGCTAAATTAAAGAGGGATTTAAGGAAATATTTGACATGGCTTTGCTTCAATTGTCACAAGGCTTGAAGTAGTCAGGTCGATTGACAAGGTCCCTTCGTCTCCCTCGACAATTCCGAAGATGACAATCAGCTTTTCCAGAACTTGACTTTCCAAAAATACCAAAAAAAGGGGACATATCACAGAAAAACGGACAACCCTCCAATAGAAGGGATCTCAAATTAACCAACCGGTTCATTTTCTTGTCACGGAACCCCGTATGCTTGTAATTTAAAGGGTTGGTTCGGGGGTCCCGGGATTCCGGTGGGAGTTTGAGAGCGTGCAAAAAGTGGAGGCGGATTATCAACAGATCGGTGGCTTTGAGAGATTCTGGAGTATCCTCGAGGAGGAATGATGTCCACAATGGATTTGGCTCAACATATTCATATCCTTGATAGGAGAGATAAGGGCTAATGTTGTAAGATGAAAGGCGGAGTTGCGTGACAAAAATGGTGCAGGAAGGCTGTGTTATCGGAAACAAGAGAATGGCCGAAAGGGGTTGTGGAGATGGATTAGAGACTCATTCCAGATGAAACATACCTGTTAATTGATGGATAGAGCTGGGATTGAAACACGGGCGTATTTAAAGGGGGGCAGGGGGCAGTTTGCCACCCCATCCCCCACCCCATGATAAATTTTCAACCAAGAAAAAACATATGATAACTTAAATGTCAGGTAGTGGTTTAGATAGCAAAATGTCGAGAGATAGATAATTAAAAAAAAATGATATTAAGACATGATAAAATAGAGACAATTTCCCTCAAAAATGTTGTGCCCCCACCCCCTCCTCTCCCCGACGCCATTGGTCGAGTTACGCCACTGGATTGTGGAATAGATGATGTGATACAGCTATTAATATAAAAGCATAGGAAATGATGGAAGCGTGGTAACGATAATTAATGATAGAGCTGTGCGAAAGAAAATTATGATGAAAGTTATAGATTTGCTAAAGACATTGTTTAATACTGTCAATTAATAAATAGACTAATTCAGCCGATGAAATAAAAGACCTTATGAAATGTACATGTATGTTAAAGAATCAATAGCACGAACGTGTATCAATGGTACTTCTATGATGTAAAACTGTACATGTTCATTAAAAAAACATGTCTGAAACTATAACATAAATATTAAAAAAATAGATATCGGATAGATATAAAGATAGGTGGTGTCTAAAGTATGGAACTTAAAGATGGAGAGAGAGGGCGAGGGAGCAATACAAATGGAGAGAGATAGAGCGAGAGAGAGAGAGAGAGAGAGAGAGAGAGAGAGAGAGAGACATACAGACAGACAGAAACAGACAGACAGGATGGGGTATTTGGATAACATATTTTTTCATTACAATTTTAACTGCAGGTGGGACTTTCCCTTGAGAGGGAGAGGTATGTACATTGTTCGGAGACAGTGGCATGGGTGCAGGCATCACCGGGGAGGGGGGAGAGGGAGGGAGAGTGGGAGGGGAGGGGGGGGCATCTAAATAGAAGAATATAAAATGCGAATTCATAATAATGTCACCACATAATTATGGGGAAGATGAGGGAGGTGGGAATTAAGACGAACCATCGACTTCCTTTCACCTTCCCTTTCCTCCCCCTCTCTCTTTGTCAAGTGATAAGGGGGAGGGGGTAAGTGCCCCCTCCCCACTGAGCCCTTTCTCGCTGCCATAGAGTGTTAAGCTCTGAGAATGATCCCATATCGACATGAGAAAAGGTTAATCCCAACCTGACATTCAACATCAATGTAAAGCTGACATTCTCTCATAAGAGTCATGTAACCATAGCAACCACCACCCGCGCACACCCGTGTAACTGGTATTAATGTTATATGCTCTCTGACGTGTTTGTTGTCGAGAGGACTGATGAGGTTTTATGGCAAGCCGAGATTGGATAAAGGGGTGGTGCACCCTTTTGTAATTTAAAGTAGAATTCCACCCGGGTTTTCATCTAAGTTTTAAAGACCGTCAATACTACTGGGCCAGAAGGGATTAGACCACACAGCGAGGTCACTGACATGTGGCTATCTCATTAACTCAGCTCTCAACTAACATAATAAAAGGAGGATAATGGGGGACCAACTGGCACCGATTGGGGAAGTTTTCTATATAGAGTGAGCAAGTAGCTACAAGTAGGACAGTGGGGCTTTAATAAAAGGAGGAAAATGAGAGAATCAAATTAGCGAAAGATTGAGCAATATCCTATTAAAATAGGAAAGTTATCAACTTTTTATGTTGCCATCAGTGAATTTGGCAACATTCATTTTCTTAGTTGGTGATGACGGAATAGATTTGTTACTATTTTTAGGGAGAATGTAACTATGATTGATAATTTTTTGAAAATGTGTAGTATTTTTGAGAGCCCTCCATCCTGGAGAAGTGTCCCCCTCCGACATTTCCCCTGTTTGGTGGAATTCTCATAAAATGCACTTACCTTAGTGCCCCCGTGATAGCAGTGCCCCCCCCCCCACAGCCTGCACACCCGCTACGCTACTGAAAGCCATCAAAATGTTTCTTGTAATTCAAGATGTCCATCTCTCGTCTCCCTTCCTGTTGTTTCATTTTGTCTCTGTTTGTCTTTCCTTTCCTTATGTTTCTTGTCACCTCACGTCATATTTTTGATCGGGAATGTGATCCTAGAAGCCAACACACCGTGAAGCCAACCCACATTCATGAGTGACACTGTTATGACTATGTTCTGATGTTTGCTGTATATATCCGCCATGTTGCCAAGAGGTCAGGGTCCCGCACTGCGAAAGATTGACTCCCGCTCCCCCATGATTGCGTCAGTACTTGCGCCAATTATGAGTTAATTGAGTGTGTACCGGCAAGCGGGTCATAGACGAGTAATACAATGCAAAGTTCGAACAGGCCATTTTGCATTTATTCGATTGCGATTTACTTTGACGCATCGTTTCACATTGCAGCAGGTCAAAGACAACGCATGTCCCTGACCCACTCCTCCGGCAGCACAATGACGTGTTCTTCCGTCAGCATGCACAATGGCGCCTCTTTTGCTCTTGTCACAACTTCGTGTTTTGGATCGGGTATGTGATCCTAGAAACCAAAACATCATGGAGAGAACTCACATTCAAAAGTGACACTCAAGAAATCTTGCTTCTCCCACTGGTGGCCATGCATTTGGTTCCAGAGAGATGGCAATCGGGATTTTCTCTAGATTGGTGTCGATCAAGCATCTATCTATGACTGTTTTCTGATGTTTGTAGTATATTAGCCATGCTGTCATGGTCTTTAGGGTCCATCTGCATTGATGAATAGAAGCATATACGTCGGCCTTGGGGTCTACTGACACAACCAACGTCCCTTTTTGTTCTTGAACTGTTTATTCACAATCTCCGTCACTTTATTTATAGATGTTGTAGGCTATTACTGAAAACAAGTGCAGGGGTTGCGAAAGTCATTGGTTCGAGCCCCAGCCTGGCACTAATGTTCTTTAGCAAATTGGACACTCTCGACCAAGATGTAAGAGGTGTGTACTTGCAAGGAACTTATCCTTAAAATGCATTAAACATGTTAACGCCCCACTGCACTAATTATAGCTACTTGCGCCCTCTATATAGCAAACAATGCCTTAGCGGTGGCCCACGGGTGGCCATTGGTCCCATGGTCCCCTTTTTCTTATCTTAATTCAAAGCTTATTTAATGAGATAACCACCTGTCCGTGACCATGCAGGGAGGTCTAATCCCTCCTGGCCAAACTAGTGCAGATAGGCTTAAAATGTTGTGCAACTTAAAGCCGGGGGAATGAGTTTCAAAGCGATTTGGAGTCACATAAAGAATATATTATCATAACGTACAGAAACAGAGTATTTTTATTGTTATATTTCGTTGTCTACATTCTAAATCATTGTGTAGTCGATGATCAGAAATTTATATTTCTTAAAATGCACCTGTGCGCTGATGACGACTGCCTGGCAGAACTAGCATAAGAGATGCATTGATTGTTTAACTGTTTATTAAGAAATTTTCGCAGTACAAAGGGATTTCTTTTTGTTCATGTATCATTTCTTTCTAACGAATCCAAAGTCTCTATGATGTTATTCTTCAAATATTAACGAACAAGACAAACTCCGTTGAATCAACAGATCCCACGTCATACACCACATGTATTAAATCGACCATCATGAAATGCTATCAACATCATATATTTTTCTTAATCCTCTGTTGGGGACTTTGATGTGTTCAACCACCCACTTTGAACATCCCTCATGCATTCCCGGATAGTTATGAATGAAAATATTGAAATAGATATTCTAACAGCGTGGTAGATAAAGATTGGGAAGTATAAGTTGTCATTTTAGAGTAATTTGAGAAAATGAAGAGCATTTTGATGTTGATTTGAAGGCGTATTTATATAATCCGATACTCGTTCAAGAAGACGTTTGACATCCGAACTGTGTTTGAAAGTTGCTGGCCTCTGTTAGTACTATCGTTTGCTTTTAGTAGATCATGCTGGTAAGTTCTTAATGATGATGATGATGATGATGATGATGATGATGATGATGATGATGATGGGGATAATGATGATGGTGACGACGAAGATGATGGTGATGATGTTGATAATGATGATGCTGATGATGATGTCGTCGGTGGTGATAATAATGGTGATGAAAATGGTGCTTGACCATAGCACAAAGTCATAATCAATTGGCATTTCCATTGGCATATTGGAAAGGATTGCGTCATTTCATAACTGCGTTATTACTTACGCTAATGAAGTCTATGTAAAAAAAATTGTCGCATGCGCTAGTAGTGCGATGTACTTGGCATTCACTTTTGATAAATATCTTCCCACTTGGCGCGACAAAGAACGCACCTGTCACTGACACAGCCCTGGTCAGCCAATTGACACATCATGTACATGTACAACGGTTATTATTTTCGTTTTACATGCCATTATATATGTTTGAATATTAACAATGAACTACTATTATAAGAAATTTATCATTTAATACCATTAAATGCAAATTTCTATCATTTCATACTAACAAAAACCAACAGCAATCATTTAGGACAATACTGCAATGCCCCCACAAGAAACGAACGTCAGAGACACGTTCACGAATGAAAATCCATGTTTCATAAGTCCATTTTTGTTATTCACATCGTACCTATGCCCCCACCTGTTCAAAACCCAAAGGAACTAACGTGCACGTGATATTGCCGTTTTCTTTGTGATCAATGGCGTCGCGATAGGGGTTGTGGGGTTGTGGGAGCACCCAATCGAATGGCGAAAATGAACAAAATGAAAGAAAGAAAGAAAGAAAGAAAGAGTATAGAGAGGAAGGGAACTGCAGGAGATGTGGAAGGGAACATGCCCCAAATCGAATGGCGGAAATAGAAGGGGAAAATGAGGAGAAAAAGAGAGGCGAATAGAGACTGAAGAAAGGGAACGTGAAAAGAAGATGATTGCCCCCCTAGCCCCAGCCCCACCCACACACCCAACCCCTGATGTATGGCCTTGTTCATTCGCATTCACTACATAATGGTAAGTCAGATAGGAGCCACTCTTCCAAGACAATTATTGCCCCTTTTTTGGCTAGAGCCTGGCTACGCCTCTGTTCGTGATAGAGCCTCTGTACTGCATTTCCTTTCTTGTGTCTTTGTGGAGCTCAAAAAAATGCTTTACCTGCGCGAACTGGTAATCAAATTACCGCCAAAATGGAACCGCTCGAACTGGGATTTCGAGGGGTGGGCGCAAGGGTTAAAACATGGCTCCGGTTAACATAAAAGAACTGTTTGAGAGGGAGAGAAACATTTGCGGTTCATCTCAGCTACAATTACATTTGATTTGAAGACAGAGTGGCCGCATGAATGCTCCACTTTGGGGACTTTCGAGAAAATAATGGGGAAATGTATGAAATACTTGGCTGAAATCAAATTCATGTGGAATTGGCGAGTCCCACGCGATGCTGCCGGGCGATGCTGAAAAGCATTGTGTTGTCTGCGAAGCGCGTCTCGAGAGACAGGCGAGAATGCGTTTCTTTACTTTCTTTGTTTTTCTTTTATTCCTCGTTTGAAATGGAAAATTGTAAAGAAACGGAAATTGTATCAAGCTATGGACTACAGGTACATTATGACAGAAAACAAGTGAAAGAGTTTACTTTAGTTTGTAGACTGGAAAAAAGGGGGAGATTACATACCAAGCAGTGAAACAGTGGAAGCCTATCGGGGAGTATGTAAAGGTTGTTTTGAAATAAATAGCCTTACTTTTATTAATGTATAAGACATGTAAAAATGTGTAAAATACGAAAATAAAGTTTGTTTTGGAAAATAGAAAATAGAAGTTCAGATGGAGAAAAGTGAGAAACGAAAAAACGAGAGGATGATAAAATGGGAAAGAGATATTAAAGTCAATTACAATAATTTGATCTCAATAGCTCAATCAAAACATGAGAACAAAATGCGTATATACAATTAATTAAAAAATGACATTTATAATAATATAACATTTGATAGGAAACTTATTTGCAATTATTCAATTTGTTAAATGTCGATGGGTATTTTAGAATTCAACATATATAAGCATATTAGATTAAGTAGTATTAAGTGAAAAAGAGAAATCAGCTTGTTAATATTAGCTGATACTTTTGTTGATTCAGCAAATAAGGAAAAGATAAAGGAATAAAGGAAGAATGATAGAAAATACTCAGATGGGGAGGGGAGGAGGATGAAAGAGTGAAGGTTGGATAGAGGGAGGGGTAACTAAATTAACAGAGAGAGGAATATCCCACTCAATTATCATGTTATTATCCCCTGATATTAGATTTTAAAAACGTAGGTAAACCACACTGAGACTACAATTTGAACAACTATCCCCTCAGAACAACTGCCCCGGACATCTATCTACGCACAACTGCCCCCGGACAATATTAAGCCCCACGTTTAAAGGTGTACAAGAAGTCGGCAGTTGTCGTGGAGAAGGCGAGGGGGGGGGGGGGAAATTTTCCTAGGAGATAGAAATGACAGTCCCTTTATATTCTTGCCTAATATTATTGTGCATGCTATATATCCTATGTAATCTTGGTACAAGGCCTATATTTGTTACGGAATTCGAGACCTTTCAATTCGACCTCAGAACAATGCGACCTTTCACCCACAATGGTCATGTGTTTCGTCATTTGCTACAAAGCTCATTAATACCGACGTGCAAATTAAAGGATTGATAACAAGAGATGCGTGTGTGTGCTTATCAACGCCGAGAATTGTGTCAACTGGTAAAGGAGAGAGTTAGAGAGATATGTAGGCCAAGTTCAGAATGTGTGAGGGCGTTGGCTAATTCTATTACATGTGTTCTTTCTACATCTATTACCATTTGTGTTTTTGGAAGCGAAGGATTTTAACCATCACCGTTACGCATGTTACAGATGGGACCCAGGACGAAGAGGGGTAGAAGGGGAGCAAGTGGGGTGGGCGGTTGACGAAGTGTTTGGAAATTTCGAAAGCGTATGATTCCAGTATTTTCTAGAACGAAATTACTTATCACTGTTTCTACATGGTCTCTCTCTCTCTCTCTCTCTCTCTCTCCCTCCCTCTGCCTCTCTCTGTTTCTGTTTCTGTCTCTGTCCCTCCCTCTCTAGGTCTCTCCCTCTTTTTCTATCTCTGTCTCTGTCTCTCCCTCTCTTCCCCTCTCTGCCCCCCTCTCTCTCTCTCTCTCTCTCTCTCTCTCTCACACACACATACACGGGTTTTTCCCCTCAGTGTTTTCCTTCGATATTATCAGATGATTGTTTCGATTTTGGTGGAAATCATTGAATAAAGTCAATTTAGTGATTCGCAAGGCTTTTCCATCTCCTGGTCTAAACGCGTTCTTATCCTCTCTGCTGTAGACGCCCCCCCCCCCCCCCCCGATACATATCTGCTCCTATCTTGTAATTTTCGTTTTGCATACCCGATTGAGGGGTCTCTTCCCCCTCCCTCTCACCTCTTTTTTGCCTACTCCACCACAACACAATCATTACGTAAACAGGTAACAATCTATATCTCATCACAAAGACAAAAGGGTTAAGGCATCAGTTTGTTAGCAGGGGCACATTGAGTGACAAACTCGATGGTGGTATGCGATGAACAATTGTAAACAGAAAAGAGGAAATGGATTTTCTTACTAATCGAGTAACTGTACTAAGGGCCGTTGCTGAACGGGGGCGTGTATGGGGTGGAAGTGCCCCCATCTCAATTAATTTGTTTTGTTTTGTTTTGTTTCAAGGAGATGTGGGGGTATCCTGCGTGTTTTAGAAGGTCAATACACTTTTGGTTGTAATCACTTTGGTTGTAAAGAATAATAGATCAGTGTCATTTTATCTTTGTCATTGTCGGAGAAGCCTGAAGGACCTTTAACAACACATGTTAACACAGTTATTTTGACCAGATATGTCATCATAGCAGAATGATCTTGAATTGATGAAAATATGAACACTTAAACCATTCTATATAAAGTTACTTGAGTAGCTGTATATATACTTCCAAGCATCTAAACGAAGTCTAGGGACGCATTGACCACTTACGAATAATAGCAACCCCTCCCCCATAAAGAGGAATACCTCGATTTGAATTCAAACCACCCTTTTCCCCTATCATCAGTGCAAAAGTCTTGGTATATATCATTCGGAACTGAATGAGAAATTGTTTTTTGTAAATGCCAGTGAATCTATTCTAATCGCATTCTGAAATACATCGTGATATTAGAGGGGGCAGTGCTAATCTCCCCCCCCCCCCCTACATTTACGTCTGCGCCCTTATCCAAGACTTGTTATTATTTTTGTGATCCAACCCTCGCATAGATAGATTTACATCAAGGTGTCCTTTTTCCGAAACCTCTCCATTTTCTTTATTTCTTCCTTGGAGTAGTTATTCCTGACTTAAATTTGACCCAAAACGGTCTAGCTCCATATTGCCTTTTATCACTCAGCAAGCCGGCTCTCGTTTCAAACCAACCCCCGGAATTGAGAAATAGAGAGAAGAAAAAATATGGGCCTGGTTTCATGAACTTTGCTGGAATGCCGTAACAGGTCTGTTTATGAAAACGTAAATGAATCAACGTATTTGATACTAACTACGACAGAAAAGA
>BEXV01000069.1:339029-355244 GCA_003118195.1 Hemicentrotus pulcherrimus | reverse complement strand
TGCATCTTGTGTTTAGTAACAGTTTGAATGATATATATTACTTGATCCTGGTGACTCGCAAGATTTATAATCATTTGAAATATTTAAAGACTCTTTTGGGGTTGTAATTTCTTTATTTTATTTGTCGCAATCGTGGTAATTGGTAATTGGCCCGGGTCGATTGTCGAGCGTTGAGGAAAACTCTGATTATTGTAAAGGAAGCTACGTTTTGAACATTAGATGATTCTAAAAGTACAACATTTCATACATTTTAAAAGCTCATACAAATACAACAAATTAGAATGAATGTTAGATGACTATATAATCTGACAATTAAAAATCAGATAGAACTCGAAAACTCTGTAATAATGGGTCCTTTCACAAAGTAACTTCCCTCTGCAGTATAACCCTGTTAGATCATAATTGTAACACTTGTAACTTCTACAGATTGTATAGTCTGTAACTCTGTATTGCCGGGTGTGAGGAGGTCGAATGAAAAAGAAGTCTAACTTGCGATCAATCGTAACTCTTTATTGAGAATATATCTTCTAGGTCCTTATAATTCTGCTAATTCAGTTAAACCAGACCCTGTGTATGGGATCACGTTTAAGAAAAGGAAAAGTTTGATCCCAAACTTCATTTGTGAAACCAGATTTAGACAAAAGCTTAAACCAATTGGAAAGAACTTGGAAAATGAGAAAGCTTAAACCAATTTGATTTTTTAGCAGAAAACGGGCCTGGGGATTTTAATCTCGTTTGATATTTTCTATGTCTCTTTTTTTCTTCCTCTCTCTTCAGCTATGTGCCAATTCTTGGGGTACCGCGTGGGGCGAGCAGGGTCTATTCCGAGTCATCCGGGGCGAGAACGAGTGCGACATCGAGAAATTCGTAGTCGGCGTCTGGGCGAATATTGATACGGACATGATGAACCCAATTAAAACAAACAACGTCATATAAACATGTTGGTTTAGCGATTTAAAGAACTCGGAAAATGAGATAGTAATGTGAAGTACAGGCTGACGTAAACTGAGCAACTAATGTGAATTTCAGGCTGACGTTGTATTGCATTTTACGTATTAAAATGACCATGACGATGCTGCCCCTCGTCAACGGTGATTACGAAAGTAGCGGTCGGGGAAAAGTTGTAGTCACGTGGGCTCTGACGTAATCTTCGGACTGACCAATGGTATTGCCGGACTCTGATGAGCAACGTTCGCACGCAGAAAGGGTATCGCTGGTGGGTTGATATCAATGTCAATTAATGTAACATACTGGAAATGGATGTGAAAAACCAATGCTGCCCACGGTACAACGTATGCAAATCAGAGGAGACCATTGCTGAGGAGGACAATCATCTAAGAGAATGAAAATGGACATGCTTGACGATGGTTAAACATTGGAAGACCCCCGGTTTTGAAGGAGACGACGGGGGTAGTTTTGCCCCTATGACGGAGCCCCTTGTGTTCTGTTTCTAGCAATAACATATTTGCGGCATAGGCTATATAAAACATGTAAAAGAACGACACAGAACACTTCTCTACTTTTGATCAAGAGTCGAAGTATAGGGTTGTCGGAGCATGCGTTTCGTCACCGGAGGCGCAATATACATTTTTCTTCCTCAAAATGTTCTTGAAAAAGAAAAAACACTTTTTACTCAGTGAGGTATGCAATGTAAATTACGCAAATGGCTGCATTACACATCCAATTTATTCCGTATCCAATAAAACGAAGGCTTGTTGATATGAAATTTCGAAGAAATAGAGTCCACAGAGTAGTTGTTCTTAAATGTCCCTCTTAAAAAAAAACATCATAAAGATTGCAAGGACACAAAGTAGGTAGAACTATAGTTGATGTGGATCAGGGCTAACTAGAAAGTAGGGCAAACTTCGCCACGCCACGCAATGCCGAAGTGACTTTACTGCAGAGTTAGCCCGACCCCAGTTGATGTGACCCTGTTACCATGGATACCACCTTTCAGCATCCCGCGTCATATGGCTATTATAGGATAGGATAGGTATTTATAAAAATAAAAAAACTGCTAAACTTCAGACGCATTTATATATGTCTTTCTACCAACGTGACTTAGGAAAGTTATTACTAAAAATTAAACTGTAAATATTTCGCTGAAGGAAAGAGAAAAAGAAGAAAAAAAAAGTTTTATACAGTGGTTTAAATTACACACTGCGGCATGTTTTGTCGATGGTATTTATAGATAGATAGGCGTTTTTTGTATGTAATTTGCGTATTTGTGTGTTGGTAAGATGAATTGTGCTTAAAACTGATCGTAAAGCCTTTCGAGAAATCGACCAAAGGCAGTTTCAATGGACCCGTACGTTCCTTTTTGATGTGTGCGAATATTACAATCATATGGTTACGTAATCCTAACATGGTTTCTATTGGACAAACGGCATTGGAATTGCCCTCGAGTTGATTTCTAGCAAGTCTATGCGATCCTGTCTGTTATCATTATTCTTATAATTATTGCTGTCTAGATGTATTATTATACTTAGATCGGGAATACGGCATCATGATCTGTATGGCTTTGTGTGGAAACGTTGTTGATTAATTTCATATCAAAATGGTTAATTCATCAAACATAATAAAGTGCTAGCAATCGTTAAGTTATATCCAGGTATCTTAATTTTTTTTTGTTTTGGCATTTTCAGTTGTTTGCTCCATTCATTGATTTTTAGAGAACATTATTCGGTTGCTCTGACTTGTATCAGTGCGTCCCAGAAAAAAAAACGAAACCAAGAATTATCGATGTTTTATCATAACTTAATCACAATTATAATTGATAAATGATACCTATTTGTAAATCTTAGATCCTCCTCTTTCATTTTATGCAACTCTTATGATGCATATTATTTTCACACATGAGGGATTCGAGACAAATGGAAGAAAGGGTACCAAAAAGTAATTTGGCGAACGGTATCTGTATCTGAGTTATGATATACGATTATTCTGGGTTTTCGTTTTTTTCTGGGACGCACTGTAGGCATACAAATCATATTATGAACAGAAATGTGATTTCAGCATATTCGTGATATCAAGTTTGTTGCATTACAAATAATTGTGATGTATATATTTGACCTTTATTTTAATTCATTACGTTTCACGGCAGTTTTATCCCAACATTTCAAGACGATTGTTTATCTTCAGTAAAATAAACTTTATGATCACCATATTCGCTTGTGCACTTTTGAGTAATGGTATAATCTTATATTTATAATGTATAAATAAATATGCATATCTATTGAATTGCATTAACTTGTTATAAACTATATATTTGTTTCCTATAAACAATACCATGTTGATACTTTATTCAAGATATTATCATGGAAGAGAAAGATGATTTCTTTTTCTCCATTTCCCAGATTTCAGAGGGAAATTCTTGAGAGAAAATGACTATTATTTTCGATATTACAAATAATGGCCAACCGAAAAAAAATAAAGAAAAAATAAAGAAGAACCCATTAAAAACATAAATCGTGTTTTAATAACTATAAACAAATGTAATTCTGACAAACAAATTAATCCATGTTCTTTTGAACTTCAAAATTGGAAGCACTTCTTAGGGTTACCCGATTTTGCTTGTAAATGTTTTATCCGATTACCGATTTCATTAAAGTCCCCTTCCCAAAACTGTTTTATAGCGAGGTTTTATAATAAAGTATTGAATAATATCGTATTATTTTAGTGTTTTTTTTTATCATCATTTTACGAGTTACAAAGTGTTCTAGAGGAAATGGGGCACTAATGAGATAAAGGAATTAAAAGAGAAAGAGAGAAAGAGAGAGAGAGAGAGAGAGAGAGAGAGAGAGAGAGAGAGAAAGGGGGTGGGGGCGCTCGCCTGTATCGATAAAAACTAAAACTGCATAATAAACATGACAAAGGAAACAAAAATTGTGGCGTTATTCTATCTATTTGTTGGAAGAACAAAATCCGCAATATGTACACATTCTGGCTTTGACATAAACGTGGATGATTAAACCAAATCAATAACAAATCAATGACCTGCCTTTGATAATACCAAGCGTAAGCGAGTTGAAGCGACTTTACTTTAGGTTTCAGCATACATCTAAACTAATCAAAGCAGGATTCGAAAACGTCGTGGCTTATTCCCTTAAACGTTTAACAGTGAACAAATGAATCGTACAGAAACCGTTGTATATGAATAAAAGAAATATTATTTTATTCTATTTCACGACAGTAAATTTGTCTTTCTCGGGCAGAATTGCATCTCTATTCTTATAAAACAATAAAAATACATTTATATTATGCAAATCGTGAATTGCTGTAAAAATCTTAAATACATAAAATTCTTGGAACAGATTGTTATTACTTAAGATGAGTTGAGTGAGATAATATTTTTTTAAACTTTCACATCTCTTTCATGCTTGAATTTCGCATGCCATACACAGTCATGGACAGGTAGACAATCTCACACGTAATAAGATTAGAATAATAACTGGGAACATTGAACAGATGAAAACGCACATATTTTTCAAGATCAGTCTACCTGATCTTGTCCTTTACGCAAAGAAAAAAATCTTTCTCTTCCCTTTCCTTCTTCATCTCCTCATTATTTCGCCTTCCCCGTCCCATCCCTCTCTCATTCTCTCTCTCTCTATCTCTCCCACGCACACACACTCTCTCCTTTTTTCTTTCTCTCTCTCTCTCTCTCTCTCTCTCTCTCTCTCTCCCTCTCTCTCTTCGAACCCTCTTTTAATCTCTGTCTCTGGTGTTCATACCTCTGCCGTCTTTTTAGCTTTCCGCTAGGATGGCGTTGTGAACCATATAACAGTAATAAAAGAAGACAAAAAGAATTGTCAGCAAAAGTTGAATTGTTTTTGGCTATTCCATCTAAATTTCAGTAGCATGGAGGATTGATTTCAAAGCTGAAAGACCTCTCTCTTATCCCCTCGTGGGATAATCTGTACCTAACCTGTCCGAATGAAATCGAAAGTTTACAGATGTCTATCTCTTATGTACATAATATTATACAGGTGGTTGCGACTGATATCAATTGCAAATAAGTTTCATGAGACAAGGTCCAGTCTAACACCACCCATGCAAAATAGTCCAGTCGCGCCCCAAACTTCTCCCCGATTTTACTCCTTGATTTTAATGACGCAGAACTTGTTTCCGAGTTCTTGGGCTGGGTCTATCTTTGAGAGGATGATGAACTGGAAATTGCAGGTGACGTGAGGTAGGAATTTATCCTTCTCGTAATCCGGTCCATCCTCATTGGTGATCAGGTACTCGTACCTAAGATAAGTATAAATAGATGATTAACATTTACAATAATAATGATCAATTTATATTGCGCATCTACTCTACTGCGCTTAATAACAAGTATCACACTCCGGCTGTAGCTGAGATGAGCCGCAATATAAAAAAAAGGTGCTAAAGCATTCCAGGAATTTCTTCCGGGTATCCATTTACTTCACCTGGGTGGAGAGTGGCAAAAGTAGATTAAAGTCTTGCCAAAGATGTGATTTTTATTTAATGTTTATTCATACTTTTGTTTGAATCATCAGGTATCTGTAACCTTTAAAATAAGTATTATGATCACGTGAAATTAATAATTATACAATATACCAAAATATACAAATAAAAAAAGGGTCCTCTAAAGTACAGCTTTAGTTGACGTCCTCATCATAAAAGTTCGCAAATGAAGACAGAAAAAAAATCATGTGATATGCAACGCTGCATTTCGTGTTCAGAAATTGGTATTGGCGTAGGAGACGGAGGGACCGTACGTGGGGGGCAAGAGTGGGCTCGACCCCCTCCCTGAAATGTTGAGACTTTCAATATTTAGTCAATTGTCAACTGTTAACAGCGAGCTGGTGTTTGTAAATTTTATCTTATCAATGACTAAATTAGATAAAAACGATTAAACGCCGATACATGTACGGTGCACAAACAGTGGATGTAGAGTTATTCTTCAACAACAAAGGGTCAACTTTTCTTGTTCGCTTTTCGTCCTTGCAAAACATCCAGGGCAATTAAATCTCATAATGAATAAAATAGAATGTAAGCAGCACTCACTTTTGAAGTATTGATTTTTCCAAGACGTCATTCATAAGATATTTGTTGATTTCATTAAATCGATCTCTGCACGAATTGAACATATCCGAATCTCCGAAGTCGAGAGTGAAATTATTGCCATACCTGTAAAGAGAAGAAACAAATATATCCAAAAAGACAGTTGTAATAACATGCTAATATTAAAAAGTAAATAACATGGTCATATTGCGGTTATGTAAAATATGAAGAAAAAACACTTCATTATATTATCACCACATAAGCCGGGTGAGGCATAAATAATGAATACATAATTATGTGTTAAAAAACACACACACAAAAAAATGAATTTCGTAAATAGACCTATTCAAATTTATCGGCAGGCTCTAACTTGTGACTTATATTAAAGATATCTCAGTGATCATTACAATAATAATTGGATTAAAAAAAGGTCAACATTTTTGCGGAGGATACAAAGCGCTGACTGCATGTTATTACCCCCTGATTTCTCCTAGCATTCTTTGATTAATATTGTTTTACCTGAATGCTAATAAAACATTAATATGCTTGTAAGCAACCATGCAGGGGCCGACGGCTTTACGGACTCCACTTTATCACAATCAGAAAGACGTTTGATAAATCAACTTGGGGATACTTTCAAGGTCGTAAAGGTATAGAAATCATATTAGGATGCTCCCCTAATGCCCTGCAATCATAGTACAAAATTACTCCAGCTTTAGCCGATCTACCATGAAAAGGCGCACTTCCCAACTACATGTAGCTAGCTATTGAGATTGCATAGCTTTTTTTCATATAGGGGCGGGTGATTTTGGTATCGGATTCATAATATAACTTTGAAATTCTAACAGGCTCCGTTACAAACCTGATAGATCCAATGAGACGCTTCCTAATCGTGTCTGCTTGCATGTCCGACGGGGATATGGCATCCAGACAGTTCCCGCCTTGGTAGCGGAGGAACACCGCCGCTCTCCCGCCGCCGTCGACGATCAGGGGCCATTTTCCCGTGCTCTTGATCCTCCCGTCATCGTCCTTGAGTACGGCGGCGAGATCCTTCAGCTCGATCTCCATGATGACGGGCTTGGGCGGTTCGGCGGTGGCCAGGTTGGCTAACTTGTCCGTCACATCTAGAAACAAAGAAGAACATATATTATAGAAATATTGAGGTATGACAAAAGGATAAATGCGATTGCACATAGTTCAACAAAATCTAAGGCAATTTCAATAGCCAATATAAACGTCACCTTTTGAAATGTGCAAATATGACTTTGGCATTATTAAATATAATATGTGCGATCATCTGTAGCTCTTTACTTCACACCCTCTCTCTCTCTCTCTCTCTCTCTCTTTCTCTCTCAATCACTCTTCACCCTGTACCTATCATTCTTCTCTTCTCTTTGCCGTACTTTTGCATCACCAGGAATCCTAATATGTTGTTGTTGTTGCTTGTACTTCATTGTCAGGTCCTGGTCAGGGCTCACAAGGCATCGCGCTTCGCTTATCTTGGAGCCCTGGCCAGAGCCCCGCATTTGCATCAAACTACCATTGATGCTGGTAACTTTGCCATCAATGGCAACTACCATGTTAACAGGGCTTAACAGAAAATGAAAATCAAGGTTTCCACGGTACTTATCATTGATGGCAAGTTACCATCAATGGTAAATTTTGTGCTAAGGGCCCCCAGTTCTGTTTGAACTATAAGTTTATATACGTTCATATTTCTCCATGTATCTTTTGATGTATACTGACTTCATTATGTATTCAGAACTGAACCAGTTCTGTTTAGACTATGTTCATATTTCTCCGTAAATGTGTTAATGTATACTGACTTTATCATGTATTCATAACTGAAAATATATTAAATCAAATCTGCAAAATCTACATAACATAATCCTCAAACCCACTGATTTTTCTTCGAAATACCGCAGGGTAAGCCTGTTGAAATTACATTAAAGCTGATTTATTGAATTGCAAACCTATACGTTGGTATTGGATTAATAAATTAAACCAAGCTGAGTTGCTTCCACAGCTTGTGGAAGAATTAGAAAAAAAAGATAGATTAATACCAATGAGACTTACATGTACAATTTAACCAACGGCTTACGTCCCTTGCCCGAATATCATCTTTCTATGATTTTTTGTTTCGCGAGAGAGCTAAAACTTCAACAATTAACCCTTTTCATCATACATCAACATACTTTAGGTATGATAAAACACTCCTATGCAAATTGCCATCCGAATATGAGGCGGCAGTTGCCCTAACATTGGTAATCTCATAGAGGGGTGCCCAACTCCCCATCTGATGTTTGACAGTTTTAAAATTCCACACTACCACCATCGTCAAAGCCATTTTCGCCCCCTGGAAGAAATTCAACTCGCTCATACACCACTAATTATAAACACATCGAGAGATTCTTTCGGATAAAAAGTGCACCACATATTAAGGCCAAAGATACATGAATGGCATACCAATAGATAATTTATTTATTTATTTAAACGTAGTTATACAGGATGACAATATCAGCCAAAGCTGTTTTTCATGTCATGATAACATCATACAAAAGAACAATAAATTAAGCAAAATATATTACATGGATATATAACAATAAATTAAGCAAAATATATTACATGGATATTAAATAATATGACATTTCATTAATAAGCAGCGACTAAAAACATGGATGTAAATTCATAGATTTACCCAAAATCACAAAATGAGATTATCTAATGATTGGAAAGAAAAAGCAAAAATTGTTTATAACTTCACTGGCAATTTTATTAACTCTTACATCAATAGATACAGAATCTCTCCCAGCTCACTCATAGGAAACAAAACACAACAAATGAATTTTTGAACAACTTTGTCGCTTACCTTTTGTATCCTTGCTTGCCGAGGGTCCGGACTTCTTTTGAGAAGAACCTGCAGTTGTTTTTTTGCCCGCCCTGGCTGGAGCCGCCTTCTTCTCCCCCTTCTTACCTGCTAGACCTACTGGCTTTGGAGGCATTTCGACGAGTCAAGATCGATGATGATGATGATGATAGGAAATGATTTGTTCTTGACCCGTTTCGTGATCTATTAAGATTTATGTATATCCGCGATGTATTTTTGTCGCATATATTGCATGGAAATAATTGTAATGCAGTAATGGCCCACGTAGACTTTACAACACAACAATGCAGTCAAAAAGCAAATAGATAGCTATTAGGTCAGCGTCGCTACCGTAATTCGTAAACAAACTCATGCGCTATATTGTACGTACACGTGTGCGTAAATATAGATCTTCTTTTATTGTTACGTCATTTTTGAGGTACCGATCGATTGTTACATAATAGCGTTGACAATGATAGAAGCCTGGATAGCGCGCGTTCTGCAAGGTCATTGTAGATTGCTTCATATTAATTAGATGAACATGTCCAATTAGCCATCTTGAGTTGAATTTCCAAAAGACATCTAATTAGTAACAATAATAATAATAATAATATGGATATTTATATAGCGCCGGTATCCGCCAGGCTCTGACGCTCATGGCGCTGTACATATTACTATCACAGAAATATAACTTTCTCAACTAAAATAAAGTAAACTAAAACAATACAACTTATTACGCTACATTGACATTTAGATGGGTTTTTAGAGCAACTTTGAAGTCATGATGGGCAGTTAAATAACGAATACTAAGTGGCAGCTTATTCCAAAGGGACGGACCAGAATGAGAAAATGCTCTATCCCCCCAGGAACTGCGCGTCTTAGGGACAACTAATGAGGATTGGGATGAACGAATATGTCTGATCAACTTGATATTGTAGGAAGGAGCAGAGTCATACAAGGAATGATTACCTTATGGTTTGTTTTCTCCCTTTACTATGCTCTTTGGTAGCCAAGATAGTTATACCCTCTCCCACTCTCTTGTTTGATCTGTCTTTCTCCTGACTTTGTTTCTTTCATTTTCTACTACTTATTATTTCTTTCCTCGCCGTTTGTTTAAAATCCTCCTTTTTATTTGTTGTTTACTTCCTTTAGTTCCCCTTTACTTTATCAGCCCGTTATCTCTCTCTATCTCTCTCTCTACTTCTATTCTCCCTTTCCCAAGCCAACTTCTTTTTTTTTTCCTTCTCTTTCTCTGTTTGCTCATTTCCCTTTATTAATAAATAAGTGTTTAATTATTAGATTGGTATATTTATTTTGCATGTACCTGAAGAAAAAGATTGTATGAAACGATTGAGCATTATTATATAATGGAAACAAAACTGATATGTCAGTAAAAGTAAGTTGTTTCTTCAAAACTATATCTTCATTGAGCTTCAAATCGCATAGAATATAACCCAACATTAATTGCCTCTTCACTTCTCCCTAAATTCTGGATTTTCGTAACAAAACACAATGACAAACCCCATGGCACAAGGAACATTTGTTTGTTTTTTGTTTTCAAATTATTTATATTTACAATCATAGAATAAAAAAAAGTTCAAATTACTTTGAAAATATACAATGTACATGTATATAACATGACATACATGGACGGAAGAACATTATAATATTACAGAATGGTCAAATACGGAAGAAGAAAAGAAATACTGCTTTGGAAATATTATGGACGGAACATAGGAATATTAAAAATATTCAATATATATTCATATTCAAGAAATATATCAAGGAAAGAAGGCAGTGTTAATGGCACAATATAAAATATTTAGATTCAGGCTCTTTTTATTCCAGTAAATACTAAACAACTGTCTTTATTAGCTCGAGCTTGCAAAATAACCCGCAATATTGAGACTCGGGATATTATCCCGAACCTCAAAATTGCATCGTCCTCTTCATCAGATCGATATGCTCATCTAGCTCGGACGGGCACAATGAGCCTGCTATTTCTCAAATAGCGGAATATTTTGGAAACAAGATCACGATTATAGGGGATATTTCCTCAACCAAATATCACGCTAATTGCAACTGCGAGCTAATGCAGATGCAAATAAACTGGTTAATTGGTGATTGGAATAGTTAAAATAGCAGGTTATTTGGCGAACTTGAGCTGACAGGCCTAATCCTTGAAACCCCTTTCCCACTTATAGAATAAGATTTTATAATAATAAGTGCTGGGGGTGATGATGGTGGTGATGATGATGATGATGATGTTGATGATGATGATGTTGATGATGATGACGAAAGTGATGATGATGATGATGACGATGATGATGATGATGATAATGATGATGATGATGATGATGATGGTGATGATGATGGTGATGATGAAAATGATGATAGTGATGATGATGATGATGATGGCGATGATGATGATGATGATGATGACGAAGATGGTGATGATGATCGTGATGATGATGGTGATGATGATGATGATGGTGGTGGTGATGATGATGATGATGATGGCGATGATTTATTGTTTACCCAGGGTAGCCTCATCAGTATTAATACTATTTTCCCCCGAGGGCCCTGCAATCATAATTATTATTCCTCCAGCTTTAGCCATGAACAGGCGCTTCAGCATTCAAGGAATTCCTTCCTTTTTGGTACCTGTTCACCTCACCTGGATGGAGTATGGCAAAAGTAGAATAATGCCTTGCCATGATTCATTAGTACCATCACAGTCATGAAGATATCATATTTACCTTACATACATTTCCAACTGGTATCATCTTGAGTTTTCATCGACCCAGCAGGTTAAAAGTTAGATGCAAAAGTCATTAAGGTAATTCTACAACACATCACATATAATATTAAAGGGATTTAAAACACACACACAATCCACATAGAATCATTTTGAGTTTACTTTGGTTCTGAATACTAGCTTTAAAAACCTGTATTTAGAGGCTAAAGAGAATAAAATAGTTTGGCTCTCTTGTTTGACAATGAAAGCTCAAAATGAAATTCTCATGTTTGTATCAAAACACTAAAAAAATGAGACCATTTTACATTCCAGATTCTTCAATGAAATACTATCATGTTCTATCAATGTTCATTAAACATTGTAATATTCATTAATTGCTTGGCATATATACTCGACTTTTCAGGCTTTAATCAGCCTACACGACTCATGATTCACTAAAGCCGATTTGGTCTAAAATCTGCAGATGGTGTGATTTCTTCTCTGTAAACTTTGATACATGTAAGATCATCTTCAAAACTAGGACTGATGGGGCGTTGCAAGAAACCTGCGATTGATTGCAAGTTGCAAAGTTTGCAACTCAACTTTCTTGCAACGCCCCACTAGTCTCCTAAATTTCCTAGGATTTTGTTAGGATTAAAGTTTTAACAATTAAAACAAGTTATCTAGATCTAGCATTCATTCTTCCACTCTCTCTTTCTCTCTCTCTCTCTTACTAACGGGGCGTTGCAAGAAAGTTGATTTGCCATCAATTAATCGCAAGACTTACGCTTGGTTTTGGGGAGTTGCAATTTTCTTGCGAAACCCCATTAGTTTTGAGAATTCAACCTAGTACTACTCTGAGCACATAAAATCTGTCCATTATCTCATCATCCAGTTCATTCTTAGAGACCAGGAACATCTTGAAGTTCTGGACCCGGCTCTGCATGAATTTGTTCTTGTTGTATTCCTCCCCATCGCTCTGCCTCACAAGGTACAGATATCTGTGAAATTAAAGAAATTGAAATATCATGTTTAAGGGGTTGCCTTGTTCATGAATTCCAAGCAATTTGAGCTAGTAATATAGGACTTTGACAAACTAGTTTACACTCTTCTGATTTCATGTAATGCTATCCATAATGATATTTTAAAAAGGGGGAGGGAAAAAATCTAACAGAAGCATGAGTAAATATTTGTAAATAATTATATAAACATGATCTATCATGAAATCTGCTATACGGCCCCTAAAATTAGAATTCCAATCATAAATATCTTGATAATTAGACAGGCCTTCCTCTTGTAAATTTCATGGGACTTCTGACTGACCTAAAGGTTTATAATCATGGTTGCAGCTATCCAGGATTTGTTTTGGGAATCTGTGCCTCTGAGGCAATGACACCCAATCCCTTTAAACGGCTACCACTGCTATACTCACTTTTCTTTCTCCAGGATGCTCTTGTTTAGGATGTCTTCCAGGAGTCCTGGCTGGACTTCGTCAAACCTAGACACGCACGTCTCAAACATGTTCACCTCCAGGAAATCAAGAACAAATGGCTTGCCATACCTGGAAAAAAAGCAACATAGAAACAATATATCACAATACGACTAAGACCCCATTCTCACTCAAATCCTAGACCAATCCAGGCTAGACTGATCCAGGCTAGATCGATTTGTGAGTGTGAACAGACAAGTGGTCCAGGAAGCAATCTTCTGGACCAATCCAGTGGTCTAGCGTGTGAATGTGAACTTAAACGAAGCCTACAGTACCTCTGGAATCATCTAGAGTGATCCAATTGATTGGTCTAGAAAGTGAGTGAGAATGGGGTCTGATACTTCATATCTAAAGAAAAGTGATTGGAGGTTCAGGCAGGGAGATGAAATAAAAAAAAAAAAATATAATGACAGGGATATGGGAGTATAGGAAGCTGAGGAAGAAAACTGAAGTATAGTAGAACAGAGAAAGAGTGAGACTTGGAGGATTTAATATCGCAATCTAGGTGGTCTGGCATAAATTACTCAGAGAGATATTTTGCGAACAATAAGAGTAGGGTTGCAACTGAGACTTATCTTGTCTTTCTATCACGGGAGCATGTGCCGAACAACTCGTGGGAGAAATATATGACAACTTCTAATACTGCACATTATTTAACCTCTGATTGCATTTGGGTGTTGTTTAGAAAGAGAGAGAGAGAGAGAGAGAGAGAGAGAGAGAGAGAGGAAGGGATAGAGAGAGAGAGAGAGAGAGAGAGAGAGAGAGAGAGAGAGAGAGAGAAAAACAGAGGGGGGGGGCAGACAGTCATACAGAAACAGAATGGGAGAAAGAGAAGGGGAGAGAAGGGAGGGTGATAGTCACTCATAAACAGAATGGGAGAAAGAAAAGGAGAGAGTGAGAGGAAGAGAGAGAGAGAGAGAGAGAGAGAGCAACACCACCTTCCTCTAAAATTAAATGAGAGATAGAGAGAGAGAGAGAAAAGGAAAGAGAGAAAAAAAAAAACCCCCACACAATCATACCTTACAGCCCCTAATACGGCACTTCTTATAACCTCTGGTTGCATGTGATTCGGGTTGAGGGCGTTGATGAAGTTGGTATCCTGATACCGGAGGAACGTTGAGGCCCTCCCTGAGGGGTCCAGGAGCATCGGCCAGCGACCGTCTGACTTGATCTTCCCTCCGACGTCTCTTAGCAACACGTCATTGAGCTCCTTGAAGTTCACCTTCACACCAATCTCATCCTCTCCTAAAAATAGAATGAATACAAAAATTTTAACACTATAATGTTAATCATCACTTGTCACATTGTAAGACCCCAATTACCTGTTGAATTCAATACCATATAAATGCATGCTAATAGATCCTCACCAACGGGATAAAAATGATTAAATAGATTTTTAGTATATATTATATATCAAAGTTTAGATTGATATCTTTCATCTTCTTTATGATGTCATCTCTCATTTTGTAAAATTAGTATTGTTTGATTTCATATATTCTTATCGATAGAAATGCTATACTTGAATCCCAGAAATGCATTTTAAACATTCCGCGATATCATCATACTCCATTAGAAATCATATGAACTATATTATATTTAAATCATGATTCCTTCTTACAAAAATCTGACATTATAATGACAAACAATGATGAAAAATCAATTTTTGATTCACAAAATACTTTAGACAATTCAAAATCAATTTGTAATACCTACTGAATCAACAAATAGAGGTACATACATGTATTCTGAATGACCGATATGTTGATGATCTCACAATCAGTCACAATATCTGTGATAGAATGCTGTATGCCATTTCAGTTTGCTCTGTATAAAGTGTGCATGAAGTCACACAGATGTGCATTCGCATGGGAATCCAAACTCTGTTTGTAAGGGCTGGGCTCTACACAGGGAATCTAGATTGAAATCTTACAGTCCAATGTTGATATTTTCAGTTTGGATGTGTGCTAATGTGTCTCAGCTAGGCACCTGTTGGTGTCGTGTCTTAGTTAAAGGGATCTGGGTATCTTTGTCATTCAAACTTTTACATTTTTACAAGCTGATCACCTGTCTGATTATCAAGTTTTTTATGATTGGAATTAGAAATGTCAAAAACTGTTTTCCCTTCCGTATTTTATAAAACTACCGGTACATTCTATCGAGGAAAATGAGTTTGGTAAAACCGGTCACCCAAAGATTTTTACTTTTTTGAGGCATTTTTTTTAAGGGCTTCAATATTTCACCATATCACAGACACTGATAACACGTAGGGCCATGCATCTCAGATTTGAACAACTGGAACCATTGTTAAACAGTGCCTTTAAAGTATACATTTTGGTTTCATACACAAAAATATAACAAAAATGAAGTAACTATCTCCTTACCACTGGCAGCTTTCCTTTGTTCTCTGATCTGTAGTTTGATTTGGTTCACTTTATTCCTTGCTTCATCGGCCGATATCTTCGCCATCTCCAGTTCATGCTCAGCATCATGCACACACTGGAAGGAAGTTGGAGAGATTATCATTATTGTTGTTTTTGATTACTAATTTTCATGTATCAGGCATAAATGTTCATTTATATTCTGCTCTATTTCCCTCTTTCCTAAGCGCATAGGGACTTTCTTTGTGTAAGTAATACGGCTATACAAGTAACGTTCATTATCATTATATTATCATTATGAATGTTGTAAACTGATGTAATTATTGATGTAAATTATTGATGTAAATTACATGTCAAAGTGAGTTTAGTTTGTGTGTGTGACTTTTGAATTGCCAATTCTTTGATTGCTTTTTAAATGGACTTGTTTTATTGTCATGAAACATTTTTTGTTGTTGTTTTGTTTTACTACTCGCATCCGGCGTTGTGCAATTGGTGTTGTAAAAATTGAATTTTATATAATGGCTGCTGTTTAGCAAATGTCTTTTTAATGCATGAAGTCACATTCTTCTTTCTAGTCATCAGAACTACTATGTGTTGCTGTACAAGAGTACATTTCAAACCTTATTTCATGTTTTTTCTTGTATTTTAATGTAAATAGGGCAATATAATGTCCAGAATTTTTCCATATTCTTTTCTTTTACAAAAAAAAAAAAAA
>BEXV01000069.1:324152-338734 GCA_003118195.1 Hemicentrotus pulcherrimus | reverse complement strand
CCCCCCCCCCCCTGTTTTGTAGTTAAGTTTGAGACTTAAAGTCCCTCTAAAGTGTTGGCACCGATTTCTGCAAAGATTTTCCCCCAGAAAATGGGTTTGAAGGCAAACATTGATAACAGAATACATGGTTTGGGTTTTCTGTTTGTACTCAGAAAACTTAAATTTTGTATTTTTTCATCAATATTCAACTTCAAACACATTTGTTTGGAAAACCCTTGCAAATATCATGTGTCTTCAATGACATCCTCTTTCACATTATGAAATAGTCTAAGTGAAATTTTGCCATCAATTTTTGGGGCTCCCAACACTTTAGAGGGGCTTTAAAGTTGTGTAGCATAACTATAGCCCAGTAATTTAGTAAGACATAGAGGGCGTTATAGATAATTGTGAAATATATATGTGTACATCGTGAGATGTCAGTGAGTCAGCGTTCAGCTGTAGTTGGGACAGGTTCTGTATAGTTGTGATCTGTGAGTCAGCGTTGACCTGTCTTTGCGACAGGTCCGTTCCCAGGAACGAGTAAAGTTACTTGAACTTCAGATATACTGTGCAACTGTTATTTCTTGAGATTCTGTCAGAGATTCAGTGATTAAGGGAGTGAGTAAAATGAGAGCTGGTCCACGTTATTCTTACACGATATACTTTTGTGAGAGCCCACTGAGAGATATAGTTGATGAATGATTGTCGAGAGCGTGGACCGGGTTTTGAGAGACTGCAAGGCAGAACGCTACCCTGGCAGAGCCCGGTTACACCACAGTTGGTTATAGCGCTGATATTCTCTATTCCATTTCTGATAATACTCTTACTTGGGATTAATTGCGTACCGACTACCTACTTGTAAAGTGATATCAGTCTTGAATCCAGTCAGCATACATTTATCGTGTTCCACGATTCTCTTCTCCAGTTCACAGTAAGCTCTGCTCAGCAGTTTCTGCATGGCATCATAGACCTTCTGTGCTTCAGCAAATTGGTTCTCAAACCTTATAAATTAAAAGAGAGGAATATTTCAAATTAAATTAATTTCTTTTCCAAGCAATGTAAGGAGACATTACATAGGATTACAATAGAACACTAGTTCACAGTTAGCACATGTCCCAAATGACCCCGAATATCCACAGATCTTCAAAACATGAAGAGGTCCTACTTTGTACATTTTGAAACGATCACTCCTACATCGATGGAGGTGCTACATAAATAGCCTTTATTTCCCTTTTCAAAGAATACTTCCACCTGTGTATCATGGATTGCACTGCTTGTGCATCAATGAATAATGATGACATAACTTTCATGAGCACGTATCCAGTATTTTGTCTCCGCGTATTTCACAATTTGGTCTGCAATGACCTTTATCTGTTCATGCTCAGACTGCCACTACCCGTATGCAACTGACTTATTGATACAAGTGTCAATCAAATATATGCTAAATGGATTAAATGTATATAGGGGGCCTATCTACTTGTGGGCACTAAAGCAGGTTTGATTGTATGGGTAGTACCCTTGAAAAGTTCTCAAACCCTCTAAAGAAAGGTGCCCAGGTAGCAGGTACAGGGAAAGGGTAGTTGTTTTGGAGTACTTGATCTAGAAGTTTTATCTGTCCCATAAAGGGTACATGTACACGGATAGTAGCTGTCTATAGATTGAGTAGGGTGGCCAGGGATTTTAGCCTGATACTAGAGATGGGAGCCAAGGTAGGCGGCAACAGACTTGGCAATGTATGAGAGTGGCTTTCATGAATTAGCACCAATTTATCTTCAAGAATTAATCCAGGAATACAGACCCACACGCATTCTACAATCTAAGACTGTAACTCACTTTGCCATCTCGGCATTCTGTCTCTTCGTCTCCTCTTCCCTTCTCTTGTCCTTCAACTTCTCGATGTTGCTTAGCAACGACTCCGTCATGGACACGTCCCACGATTCAAGGAGATTCTTGACGGCATCCTGAGAAGCGACCTGTTCAGGTTTGTCTCCATTGTTGGCGTAGATGCGAGGATCGCCTCCGTTCTGGAGCAATGTCTGAACAGCTTCCAAATGGCCGGCGAATGCAGCCCTGTAGTCAAGAAGATGAATGAATTTGTCAGTCGTGTTCAGCTTTGTTAAGCGTCACATATTGCGTGAAAAGAACATTTTCAAATTTGAAAATTCCTCATTTATACTGGCAAAATGAAAGATATTCCAGATCTAAATCTGATTCTCAATTAATCCCATTCACTTTTTTTTCTGTTGGGATCCGCGTTGCAGAATATAAGGGTGGTTATCTCATCAAATCAGCTCTCAATTAACACAACAAAAAAGGGAACATGGAGGACCAATGTGTACCGCTTAGGCATTGTTTGCTCTATTGGGGGAGCAAGTAGCTATAAGTAGTGCAGTCCCGCTATAAATACCTATAAAGTGGTGTCCTTTCAAACTGGCCTTTCTGATTTATGTCCGCTCCTCTATCGATCAGCATCTGAATCACCTCTGTAGCACCACCACTGGAGGCTTCTGAGAGAGGCGTGTTCCCATTGGCATCTTCACAGTTTACCATAGCTAGCTGGTGACGTGCACGGATTGACCGGCCAATCTCGTCAGTCGAGACTCCGTCCGTATTGTCACGAGCATCAACCTTTACAGACAATAATGAAAATGTAAGTAAATTCTGAAATCAAATATAATCTTGTGTCAGAACTACATATAACTATATAAGACAGAAAAGGACTCGCAATTATCATGAATTAATGCTGTTTATTCTCTCAAGAATACCGTAAATACATGTTTTTAGATGCTTCCCACCTACGTTTTTTGTTTTAATGCTAATTTTGTTAATGAAATACAGTTAAGTGATGATATTTGGGGATTGCTTTATCTGACTTCTAAGAAAGCATACATATATGCTTGTAATTAAGCAACAAGGGGACGGACAGCTTTGAGTCCTCTCCGAGAGAGTTGGTAATTAGGATTGTAGCCAATAAAAATTGGTTTTGAACCTTGAACCTCGCAGTTAGCCTCGCAGTTAGCATGCCTCCTCTTACCTCTTTCAAAACAGTCAGAACGTCATCCATGTTGCCATCAAATGCAGATTCTAGCATCGTCTTCTCCCAAGTCTTTTCTTGCTNTGTCCTTTCAAACTGGCCTTTCTGATTTATGTCCGCTCCTCTATCGATCAGCATCTGAATCACCTCTGTAGCACCACCACTGGAGGCTTCTGAGAGAGGCGTGTTCCCATTGGCATCTTCACAGTTTACCATAGCTAGCTGGTGACGTGCACGGATCAACCGGCCAATTTCGTCAGTCGAGACACCGTCAGTATTGTCACGAGCATCAACCTTTATAGTCAAATATAATGTTGAGTCAGAACTTCATATAACCATATGAGACAGAAAAGAACTTGCAATTAACTTGAATTAATGCTGTTTTTTCTCTCAAGAATACTGTAAATACATTTTTTTAGATGCTTCCCACCTACATTTTTTGTTTTAATATTAATTTTGTCAGTGAAATACAGTTACATGTAAGTGATGATATATGAGGATTGCTTTATCTGATTTCTAAGAAAGCATACATATATGCTTGTAATTAAAGAGATGGTAGTTTCAAACTTGACTGAATTTGGTATCATTGCAATCGAAAAAAAATGACACTGATTAAAATAATTACATTTGTGTAACTTGTACATTCGAGCGAAGTTTATAAAAGTTGATTGAACTTGACGAAAAATCATCCCACTCAACGCTCCCAAAACATCGTAAGTCAGCTGAAACGATTGACGACGGTGCGAGATGCAGTTTGCGTGCGATTCACATGTATTGCATTGACTCTCGAGTACTGTACCCATTTATACCTAACGCTGTTTACCTTCATCAAAATCCCCTGGAAATATGGATATGGCCGAAAACATACTTGATTATACTCCAGAAGGCTCCTCCATATCATGGTTTTTGTTCTTAATCTGACGTTAGTCTAGATAAATGGTATACCGGTATAACTTCCAAAAAGCGAGTGAATATATCGTTGATGTAGCGTTCAAGTTTCCCGTAGCTGGTAGCTGTGCGCGCGTACTCTGTGCATGTACTATGTGTGCAATACACTAACCTCTATATTCGTGCATCACATCTAGCGCAGCTTGCTAGCCAGCCTAGCCCGTAGCCCGGTGCTCAAGCGAGCTGTAAATCGCGAACCAGACTCATCCGTTTCTCTTGGTTTATCAGGTCCTATACGACTTAATTTATCAAAAACGTAAATTAATCAGCCTAATCACACATCTTTGTAATGAATATCTGGACAATTCTATGTAAATTGTAGAAAGTATCATTTATTCAGTGTACCTCATTCAAAATGCCAAAAAAGAGGAAATATCACCATTGGCGGTAAAAAAACAAACAACGTTAAACCCATATCTGAAAATTACAATGGGTATCCAAAATTGTCCCGAATGTGTGATGTAGGTTGTTCATATTGTGACGTCATCGTTTCGCATGTAAAATAACGCAGATTCAGGAGAGGGAAACAAAATTGCATTCAATTTATTCCTCACGACTGTGAGGGCTTCAAAAGTACTTCGCTCATTTTGTTAATGTTCTCAGCAATCTGTAGAGGTGTCATTTGCCCATTTTCCACATTTCAATGAACCATCTCTTTAAGCAACCAGGGGATGGACGGCTTTTAGTCCTCTACGAGAGAGTTGGTAATTATGATTGTATCCAATAAAAATTGGTTTTGAACCTTGAACCTCGCAGTTAGCAGACCACTGCTATACCACTGAGCCATCGCGCCTCCTCTTACCTCTTTCAAAACAGTCAGAACATCATCCATGTTGCCATCGAAAGCAGATTCTAACATTGTCTTCTCCCAAGTCTTTTCTTGCTTCTTCCTTTTCCTCCTCTCCATCTCCTTCCTGTGCTCCTCCTCTGCTTTCTCCTGCTCTTTCCTCACGATTGCAAGTAAAGCCTTTAATAAAGAAAAGGGAACACCACCATGTAAGAATAATTGATCAATCTAAACGAAAGCTTCCACATCCTACTAAAAAAGCTGTGCACAGAAAAATGACACCAAGAACATGATTTGATGTACAGCCAGGAGATAAAAAGGAATTGTAAAATAAGATCTGAAAGTTTGTGATCTTAAGGCACCAAGGGAGGGGAAAGGGGTTCAGATTAAAAAAAAAATGGGGCAACAATTGCACAAGGCCCATGTAAGTGTTGTATACCTGAAAACAAATATGAGGTAGAAATTTAAAATAATGATTTCCTATTAAAAAGTAAATTGGGAAAGGTTATAATTTGCTTCATTCATTTTTTTTCCTTACTTCCAAGCATTCACAAACATTTCTGAAAAGATGAAAAGTTACAATTTGGGAGGGGATCACTTTTGTGTCTCATTTACCTCTTTCTCCAGCTTCTCCACCATTTCTTCATAATCCTCCTTCTCCTTCTTCATTTTCTGGAGCTGGCACTGGGCCAGGAACCTCCGCACCCATTTCTGGATCTGTATGGAGGCCAGGTGCTCCTTGCTTGGGGGTTTGGGCTTGGCCGGAGCCTTCTGGGTTGATTTGCCTCCTGCATCCTTGCTGCCTTTTGCCGCTGGGCCAGCTTTCCGGCTCCCACCTTGAGGCACAGAAGTAAAGAAAGATCAATAGGTTATAGGTATGTCTTCATCAGCTCGAGATTGCCAAATAGCCTGCAATTTCTGATTTGGTAAAAAAGCCTGAAGTTACAAATCGTGTCTTCCACAGCTCAAGATATTTTGCTCAGCGTTGGCGCATAGTGCGAGTCTTCGGACTGGTGAAGATGCACCGGACAAATAGCAGGATATTTTGCAAACTAGCCCAAGATATCTTGGGATGATTATCTCGACAAAATATCCAGCTAACTGCAAATGCAGGCTGATGAAAACGCAAATTAGCTGGATAATTTGCGATCGGAATAGTTAAAATAGTGGGTTCTTCGGCAAGCTCAAGCTGATGTGAAGATGAACGGCATATTATTAGGGGAATCTTGCCAGAACTAAGGCCAAAAGGACTACCTTTTCTTCCGTATACTGTTGATGTTGATTTGTTGCATAAAATTATTTGTTCTTATTCATCTTCACTCATTGAATAGTCTACCATTACAAAGCCAGAAATGATCAAGTTAGACACTACAANGCATTCACAAACATTTCTGAAAAGATGAAAAGTGACAATTTGGGAGGGGATCACTTTTGTGTCTCATTTACCTCTTTCTCCAGCTTCTCCACCATTTCTTCATAATCCTCCTTCTCCTTCTTCATTTTCTGGAGCTGGCACTGGGCCAGGAACCTCCGCACCCATTTCTGGATCTGTATGGAGGCCAGGTGCTCCTTGCTTGGGGGTTTGGGCTTGGCCGGAGCCTTCTGGGTTGATTTGCCTCCTGCATCCTTGCTGCCTTTTGCCGCTGGGCCAGCTTTCCGGCTCCCACCTTGAGGCACAGAAGTAAAGAAAGATCAATAGGTTATAGGTATGTCTTCATCAGCTCGAGATTGCCAAATAGCCTGCAATTTCTGATTTGGTAAAAAAGCCTGAAGTTACAAATCGTGTCTTCCACAGCTTAAGATATTTTGCTCAGCGTTGGCGCATAGTGCGAGTCTTCGGACTGGTGAAGATGCACCGGACAAATAGCAGGATATTTTGCAAACTAGCCCAAGATATCTTGGGATGATTATCTCGACAAAATATCCAGCTAACTGCAAATGCAGGCTGATGAAAACGCAAATTAGCTGGATAATTTGCGATCGGAATAGTTAAAATAGTGGGTTCTTCGGCAAGCTCAAGCTGATGTGAAGATGAACGGCATATTATTAGGGGAATCTTGCCAGAACTAAGGCCAAAAGGACTACCTTTTCTTCCGTATACTGTTGATGTTGATTTGTTGCATAAAATTATTTGTTCTTATTCATCTTCACTCATTGAATAGTCTACCATTACAAAGCCAGAAATGATCAAGTTAGACACTACAAAATAAACAATCAACCTGTTTCCAATGCCTTTCAATTCAAGGACAAAAAATGAAAAAAAAACTAGGTCTAGACCTACACTAGATCTAGACTTGGGAAAATTTACTCGTTAAGTCTAAACTATAAAATATTGTGGGGGAGATAAACCTACGACGATGATTGAATTTTGAATGGTCTAAATATTGCACACATACACAACATACATGGGCCCACCATCACCCTACGCCGCGCCTACGGTTGCGGGGAGCACGGGTACCAAATTACGCTCACCTGGTGCAGCTTTTCCAGTCGTCCCAGGTTTTCTTGCCGCTGTCCCAGCTTTAGATGTTGTCGCTTTTGATGCTGGTTTAGCGGCAGCTTTTGATACAGGTTTAGCTTTAGGAGGCATCTTGTCTTATTCAAGCATTATCAAGTCCGATAAACTTATCAAGATGCCAGGACTCATGAAAAAGAAAGAATGGAGAGTTTCTTCTCCGTTTTAATTTTCTTTCACCTTCAGATCATGGCCACTTCACTTCACTTCTGTTGTCTAGTCTATGCGAAAGACTTTATTAATATTTCACATTATCTTCTTCTTATTATTTTCTTCTAATTTTGCCGAATACGGAAAAGTCGTCCATCACCCATGCCTTGAAATATTTATAAACTGACGTCATTCATTTTATTTTGTACAAGATGCAATTAAATCGCCGAAAATTCACTTTTCATTTATCGATCTTATGAGAGAAAATATCACATTCTTTATCCTAGACTAGTAATGACGCTAATTTCGTTGTCAAGACTAGAGTCCCAGAAACGACGTGAAAGACGGGAGGGGGCTCCCCTAATAAACGTTAATTCATCAATATTCAGACGGTGATATGCTCTGGTAGAGTTGTATATCTTATCTAGCATATTTCGATGATAATTATTACATTTTCAAATTTCACAAAATTAATGATGACTGGAAAGATGTTATTAAATGAGCCCGTTCAGGCCTATAGAATTGAATCAATATTGAATCAACCACTCGTCTCTCTCTTTCCCCATCTCCCTTTCTTTCTCTCTCTCTCTCTTTCCCTGTCTTCATCTTACCCACTCTCTTTCCATGTCTCTCTCTACTTCTTTTCCACTCTCCCTCTCTCTCTCTCTCTCTCTGTCTCTATCTCTCTCTCTCTCTCCTTAATTCTACCCTCTCTCCTTTTTCCTTGCATGCTCTCTCTCTCTCTCTCTCTCTCTCTCCATACTGGATGGAAAGTTTACTCATATTATTGGTTACAAATTACGATAATTACAGAGATACACGTATACTGGCAAAATGCTAAAATTTATACATCTCAGAAAGGAGAGCCATGGGGAACTAGGCTAAGTATTAATCTCACTGAATATGTAATGTCTATAAATGTGCACTACAAACAAATATTACAAACTTTTTGTGGAAAATCTGGAAATCTGAGACTTCATATTTGGGCAAAAGGTTTGAGACCCCTCCCCTCTCCTCTCGCAATTAAAACAATTTATTTAAAAAAATGCCTTTTTGCCTATTGAAGAATTCCATGCAAAAAAATACATTAAATACAAGCCAAAACAATGTTTATTTCAAACTCACATCACTTTATTATGTATATATATTTAAATACTACAATATACCTTCATTTCAAAATACTTTTACAGTAATTGGGAAGTTAACATTTATATTTTGTTTTTTTAGAATAGTTGTAAAAACATGTTAAAGGTAAAGACCAGCTTTGGGAACGCCCCAATTTCAAAAAATGAAATGGAAGCTCTTTTTACCAATCATGTGAAAGAATATGTTTATAGAATATTACATGACAATAACATTTTTGACGGGAAACCGCCTACTAATTGATATATTTGGTAAATTGGTATATCTATATACTGTTGAGAGATACAAATGCATGTGTCGCGCACGTGTGTGTAGTCCCATATACATGTGCATCTTTCTGTGTACAGTGCTTCTAACTTTATGAAGACTTGGTCAAATTTCTTATAATTTTGATAATTCCAGAACCTTGCAGTGCATCTATGCTAGATGATCAACCTTTTCTGATCGATTTCACAATGTTTCTTTCACTATGCAATTGCATAACCATACATGTACATGTAACTGGTCTTTAGCTTTAATGCATGTCATATAGTTCATTGAAAAGGTGTCAAGTAAACTTTACCGAATTTAGTGAGCACAAACATTCACAAATTACACATTCATGATTTTTTTTCTCCACTTTTAATAATAAAGAATAATCTTGAAGTATTTTCATAAATAAATTACAGTATATTTCCTGATATAACCACTTCATGCGAATGCAATATGTTCTAATCTAATGCCCAGACGAGAAGGCCATTAGTAATAATAACAAGAACTGTTTCTTATGCATGTACATGTACATGTGTATACCGGTAGCGCCTTACCACAATACCAGTGATAATGTCACTGACCAAAGCGGTTACAGTTTTATTGCGCCGACCACTGATTTCTTTACAATTCTGCACTTGACAGCGCACACTCTCCACTCCATTGAGCAATATTCCAGCCTGTCGCCCTCTTTGTGGGCAGGCACATGCTAATCCAATCACAGTGACATTCACATTCTACCGGGTACCCATTGAACTCTTGGGTGGAGAGGAGCAATATAGATAAAATGCCTCACTCATGGACATGAGTACTGAGTCAGGGATCGAACCCATTTTGCTTTGACAACTCCTCGTAGAATAAATATACCATAACAATAGACAAAAATAACCTCTTTGAATATCGGAACCAAGTGGCCCCTGTATTAAGCCTACATGTATGGCGATGAATGAATTCAATTGTCAACAGATTAACATGTAAAATCCCCACATGTCTGATAATGAAGACCATCCATGGGTACATGTATACATGTATCTCTGAAAGTTTTCACAAAACCATCATACATATACATGAAGGTACAAGTTCGCTGACAACCCATTGACTCAACTTTTATCAATTCAAAGCCCCACTGCACTACTTATAGCTACTTGCACCCTCTATATAGAAAACAATGCCTAATCGGTGACCATTGGTCCCCCATGATCCTCCTTTTCTTATGTTAATTGAGAGCCGAGTTGATGAAAATAACCACCTGTCAGTGACCTTGAAGGGAGGTCTAATCCCCCCTGGCCAAACTAGTACAGACAGGCTTCAACTTGTGTTTCAGTGGTGGAATCGTACCAATGATGGTTTCGTGAAATGATGGCCTTGTAAATTGTATTTCAAATTACATGTACAGGTAGGCTCTAAGGTCTACAGTGTTCTTTAGAGATTATTATCCTATTTAATTTTGGTGTGTGCAGAACATGAAAGTGCCAAATTCATAATTCGTCCTTGTTTTCACGAAGTGACGGTAGTGAGGAAAATCGTAATGCAAAGTGAATGTATTTTTTTTTTCACTACCGTCACTTCGTGAAAACAGCGACGAATTGTGCATATTTATCTACCGTAATTCAATGACTTAAGTTTAATAGCAGTTAATGTACATGAATTAATAGATATATTTTTCTTGGTTCTCTGCTCAGTTTGAAGTACATAAGAGCATGTTACAAGTTAACTATGGCTTAGTAGTCATAGCAGATGTAGATGGGGTAACAATTTGAACGGGAGGGGCGAACTGGGCAATTAACCCTATTTATAATTTAGGGATTACATGATGTAAGTATTTCATAAGAAGAGTATCCTTCTGACTAATATTAATAATTTCTCGTAGAGTGATTTTTAACACTAGATTCAAAACAGCTGGCCTACACATACAGTGTATAACAAAGAGCAAGTATTGCAAAAAGCTGTTTCATGAAAAGAGCAGAAAAATGATACATACAACTATTACACTTGTAAATAAACTTTGGCAAGTTAGATTTAAAAAAAAAGGATGGTCTATAAACTTATTTATATAATTGGACAAGTGCTAACAAAAAAACAAAAACAATAGTGGATAATCATTATAACAAAAACATTAGGGCTAGGAAAATTACATGTACCTTGCTATAATGAAATATTGATATACTGTAAGGACTAAGAAAAAAAAAAGAATAATATCTCCTCATATAAAAGAGAGTGTTACATTGCTTTTTACGACAAGGTTCCAATGTATCAGCTCACAACAAAATCCTGACATACATGTACATGTACATGTACAGGTGTGCTGCAAATGCATGCTGTAATATTTTGCAAAGACATCTAAATGAGGGTTGAATTGTGAATACATTGTAACTTATCATATGAAATGACATACATTTAAAAAGTTCATTATCTAAAAAATCTGTAAGAAATACTTTGCCAAACATACATGTATATATACATGTACATGTATGGAACACTCTACCTCAAGTCCTCCGCCTATATAAAACAGCTCAATATTTAAAAATAAAATGAAACTGACCTTTTATTCTGAGTATCGTTAAAATGACCTCCTTCCAAACCTCTTTGCCCCCCTCAAATTTCAAATTATTTCATACACGTACATGTTTTTGTAGTTTTTTGTCTTTATATTGTGTTTGGCCTGGTCTTTTGTGATGTTTTTGACTCATATATGCTCAATAATATAAATAATATACCGGTAAATTATGATATTCAGAGAACTTTTCATACAAAGCCACCATGGGCTTTTCCTTAGTTTTCCAATTTCATTTTAAACTATTGTAATAACTGACCATTCCTTATCCATTAACATACGGTACTTGTATGTTAATTTGCATTTGCTGTGTTTTTATGAAAATGAAATGAATAAACGAACTTGAAAACCTTGAAACTTGAACAGTTGCATGTGTGTACACATACATTACGTAGGCCTACAGTGTACATGTATACATGTACATTGCATACAATTAGTGTAATGTACTATTTGACAGACATGGCGCATTATAAATGTTCACTATTATTATTATTATTATTATCATCATTCAGTTTGTACATGTACATAATGGCTTCATGTACCAACATATTTCCAAATAATGGAATTGGTAGTGGTACTCAAACAAAAAGTACCGGTAAGTGCATATGCTTCATATTTCTGTATCTAATAACACAGAGCTCAGTAAATACAGGTACATGTACATTGTCGGATGTTTGCTGTGCACAGTTGCCATTTGTTAAAGGTAAAGACCAGTATTGGAAACGCCCCAATTTAAAAAAAATGAAGTGGAAGCTCTTATTACCAATCATGTGAAAGAATATGTTTTGAATAATACATGATGATAAAAGAATTGCTGGGAAACCCAACTAATTGATATGTTTGGTAAATTAGGTTATCTATTGGTGTGTGAGAAATAAAAGGGCATGAGTCGTGCACATGTGCGTAGTCCCATATACATCTTTCTGTGTACAGTGCTTGTACATGTAACTTTATGAAGACTGGGCCAAATTTCTTATCATTTTGATGATTCCAGAACCTTGCAGTACATGTATGCTAGATGCTAGATGATCAACCTTTTCTGATCGATTTCACAAGGTTTCTTTCACACTGCAATTGCATGACCACAACTGGTCTTTATCTTTATTACATGAATGTAAAGAAAAAGCGGGTTTTGCAGCGGTTTACTGCCTCGTGTCTGAACTAGCCTTCCTTTGCAGAGACAATGTATACAGTTCAAGCTCATTTTTTTGGTTTGTTAAACATGTCTTTAAATTGGATGTCCCAGAATATCTACTGACATGTACAAGTCAGTTTCCAGCAATGGGCCTGTGTTACTGAACATCAGAGAACGTGTAGAGATTCATTCACATTTAAACACTGTAAACTACCATGATATATCTGTACAAATCCCTGGAAATCTTGTAATAAACAGACTGAAAATGTGAGAAAATAGTGAATTCATTACTACACTGTACATACAATGAATACGTAGGCACATCGTCTGAAAGTGAGTTCAAGCACAGAGAAGGCTAAGAGTAGCCCATGTACATTGCATAATTCTGACCTGCATCCATTAACCTTATCCTTTCTGTAAATATACACGCACCATTGAGCATCCAGCTCCTGATTAGAATTCATGTTCATGATCGTCTCATATTTCATGCACATGTCTACGAACCTGTCGCCTTCTGGCCCCTGAGCCTGTCTCCGCATTTGGACTTACGTTTATGATCAACTCTGAGCGCAATGTTTCAGTAATCGTCTGCACATCACTAGGAGAGTCCTCAGATTCTGTTCTTTGAGCGCCAGAGCTGCTAACCTGCTGGCTGACCGGGTCCCTGGGTGGTGCCTGAGGGGCAGGGCCCCTTGGTCGACTGGAGGGGCGTGGCTCTGGTGCAGAATGCGTTCGCTGGTGGCTAACCGTTAGACGCTGACTGACTGGGGAATCCCCTTGTGTATCGTCGACTGTCTGCGAACTTGCACCTGATGAAGAAGATACGTTTGCTGGTCTCCTTCTTTGGCGTATAGGTTTGGCATAAGTAGGGGGAGGGTTATCAGCTGGGGAAGGGTTGGTGTAACTAAAGTTTGAAGGAGATGATTCTTTCCCTGTTCTATTTGTTTGAGGTGGTGCACTTCTCACCACTTCATACACTGTCTCATTGCCAGCAGAGTTACTGTGATTGGCATTTGGGCTCACTGCCCTTGTTACCTGAATACTTGCATCACTCTCCACCCCTTCTTTCTTAGATGGAACAGTCCCATCTTGTGTACAGCCATCCTTTCCTTTGACCAAACCACTGTCTTTGGGGGAGTCAATAGCACCACCTGCAGCACCCCCATTCTCCTTATCTTCTTCCGCTCCAACTACACGTCTATCTGCCGAATCCTCCTCATGCTTGACCTTAATTTTCAAACCTGCGATACCCTTTTTGGCGGCACCGACCAGGTCGCGTTTGATGCGTCTTCTGCGCGAAGGATCGGACCTCCTATACTGCAGCATGCTGTCCAAGTCAATGACATACACATACCCTGCGATCAGCAGCTCAAAGGTTCGCTTGTTGGCACGATAGCTCTCCTCCAGCTCTGCATCCGTCCTTTCATCGTACTGCCACCATCCATTCCTACCTTCGTAGAACCAAGTATAGCTCTCCTCCACCTCCTCCTCCTCTTCTTCCACCCCCTCATCATCCTCATCATGATGGTGGAGAAGCTTGGGACTTGAGAAGAAGTCGACAGGGATCTCTTGCCTGCAGAGAGCACATCTTCTGTACTGTGTGGAGGCACCCTTCATGCAGAGGAAACAGAAGACATGGCTGCAGGGCAGTTCCACCGGATGGACACATGTTTGGAGACAAACTGCACAATCTGGGATGTCCATCCTTATGGTAGTCGGCTTTGGTTTGAGGTCTGTGAGAAAAGAAAGATAAAAAGAGAGAGATTGTTTATAACTGATTTATTAAGTAATACTACTACTACTACTACTACTACTACTACAAATAATAAATATGTAAAGTGCGCTTATCTAATTACTTACTCAAGGCGCTATACAAAATACACAAATCTCTCTCCAGAATTTTAACAACATACATGTAATATCATTAGTAACTCTTGATTAAATAAAACCCCTTTAACATGTTTCTGAAAGGTTTCTACAGTGTAGTCATAAAATGTTTTCGAAAATCACTTGGCAGCTTGTTCTAGAGGACTAATGCAACATGCACAAATGCATGATCCCAATAATGGGTGGTTCGGGTTCTGGGGA
>BEXV01000069.1:222840-244807 GCA_003118195.1 Hemicentrotus pulcherrimus | reverse complement strand
ATATTTGGAGACATTTATACCCAGACAAGAGGACAATTTACATGGAGGCAGGTGTCTCTCTATTTAATTAGACTAGGTTAGATTAGTGGCTAATATCGAAGAAGGTATGCCATTTAGTTCAATCTTCGGATATCCGTCCGGCTTTAAAGTGTGACCAAAATGCTATTTCTTTGAAATTGAAATTTAAAATTGTAAAGCCTGAGAGGCAAAGGTTTTTGGAAGATAAATAACAATATTTTAGTTAATGCAAAGTATCAGACTGGTGTACGTAAGTTGATTAAAGAAATTAAATTGGAATACATACAACTGTCACCACAGGACAAATGGAAAAAATGTAAAGTTAAGATAAAAGAATTTACGATGTCATACTCTAAACAAAAATGTGATGTTCAAAAGAATGCTTTTGATAAACTTAAAGAGGAATATGATACCTTGAGTATAAACAGTTCGATAGGGATCCAAATGAAGATGTTATCAGTAAGATGAAGGAAGCACCGAAGAAAATAGATAAATATTATACACATAAATGTAAAGGGGCGTTTGTAAGATCGCGGTCAAAATGGAATGAAAAGGGTGAGAAGGCAAGCAAATATTTTTTACAGTTGGAAAAGCGCAATGGGCAGAACAAAGAAATAGAAAGTTTATATGTCAATGGAAAAACTATTAAGGATGATGAAAAGGTTTTACAGGAAATTCATGAATATTTTGAAAAAGTGTATGTTAAGGAATGCACGAATGTTCATGTTGATAACTATTTTAAAGATTTAATTATTAGTACTCTGACCGATTAAGAGGCATCGAAGTGTGAAGGGTTGCTGAGTGAAACGCGTTGCAACGTATTGGTAATAACATAGCCACTGGAAGTGATGGTCTTAGTGTTGAGTTCTACATGTTTTTTTTAATTAGAAATTAAAGATTTGGTTATTGCAAGCTTAAATGAGGGGTATCACAAACAAAAATTATCTTCTCCCCAAAGGCAGGATCTTAGTTATTCAAGAAGGGGGATAGGGGTTATTTAGACAACTGGAGACCAATTTCGTTATTTAATAATGATTATAAAATTGCTGTAAGAGTACTTTCTAAAAGACTTCAACGTGTTTTATCGAGTATCATTTTAACTGATCAAAGAGGTTTATAAACAAAAGATCCGCAGCAGAAAACATATGATTAGTACAAGATGTAATCGACTATTTAAAGACATCCAATAGTTCGGGAATGTATTCTTTTTGGATTAAAAAAAAAAGCATTCGACAATGTTTCTCATTTTTTCCAATTTCATGTACTACGTAAATTCAATTTTAAAGAATCTTTTAAATCCTGGATAAAGACTTTTATACTGACACCATCGGTCGTGTAATGAATAATGGATGGATTTCAGAAAAGTTACTTATTGAAAGAGGAGTTCGCCAGGGTTGCCCATTATCGTCATTACTTTTTAACATAGTAGTGGAAATATTAGCATGCATAATAAGACTAAATAAAAACATTAAAGGGATTGATATATTCAGTGTTGATTTAGGTATTGATAGTTTAAAAATTTCCCAATATGCAGATGACACAACATTATTTGTGGAATCTTTTAATGATATACAATATATTATGAATGAAATTAACGATTTTGGAGACTATGCAGGTCCGAAAATAATTTGGAATAAGACAGAAGTTATTAAACTTAATACTGTAGATAATTTTGTTCATGATAATGTCATTATATATACTGATCAACCTGTAAAACTTTTAGGAGTATTATATAGGCAAAAATAAGAAATTGTTACAAGATTTAAACTGGAATGTAAAAATAGATAAAAATCGAAATGTATTAAATATTTTGAAAATGAGAGATCTTACTTTTTATGGCAGAATAGTTGTTTTGAAAATGTTAGCGGCGTCACAAATTGTATTTACCGCAATTGTTGTAACAGTACCGAAACATATTTCACAGATATTGAACAAACTATTATTTTGTTTAAATATGGAACTCAAAAAATATAAAATTAAACGTAATGTAATTATAAGTGATATTGAAAATGGTGGATTGAATATGATTGATATTGCTAGTAAAATGTCTTCACTACGTTTGGCATGGATATCTCTTTTTTAATGATAATGACTCTTATTGGAAAAATATGTTTAGATACTGGTCCGAAAAAATAGAGGGTTTGCCACTATGTTTACATTTCAATTGTAACATAAAGGATATGAATTTATTATGCTCTAAACATAATTTGACAGGATTCTATGTAGATCTCTTTTGTACTTGGTCAGAACCAAAATTCATTGATATGTTTAAAGTAAGAAATATTCCAAACATAAATTATTTGGAAAAATAGTAACATTACCTTTAAGAAAAAAATACTGTTTTATCGAGAATGGCAAGAGGCCGGTTTATTGAAAAAGCACAACAGCTCTTATTTGATTTTAAATATACAAAATTAAAGAAAGCATTTCCACAGTGTTGGTTGGATAGATTAAGCTATGAATTTGAACAAGAATGTGATATTTCGAATATGATAGAAATAGAAACAGGGGATAAAGTGATTTTTTTTTGTTATGAAAGTGAAAGATTATTATCGTTCGTTAGTACGTAAAAAGTCAAAAGAACCAAATATCATTTACTTTTGGAATTTCTTTTTAGATTTGGATAATGACTTTGTTAAAATTAAAGCAAATTCGTAATAACATAGTTAAAGGTAAAGACCAGTTATGGTCATGCGATTGCATTGTGAAAGAAACGTTGTGGAATCGATCAGAAAAGGTTGATCATCTAGCATCAAGCATCTGCAAGGTTCTGGAATCATGAAACTGATAAGAAATTTGGCCCATTCTTCGTAAAGTTACAAGCACTATACACAGAGAAAGATGTATATGGGACTACCCTGTATCTCTCACAGACCATGAGAGAAACCAATTTTCCAAATATATGAATTATTCTTTTATAATATTCTTTTATTGTCATGTATTAGTCAAAACATATTCTTTTACATGATTGGTAATGGGAGCCATTTCATTTTTTGAAATTGGGGCGTTTCCATAAATTAAATTTCAAGATGATTCCTAGGTTTATTGCCTCAAAAGAAAACTTATATCAATGGCAAATTGTTAATAATAATTTATGCAACTCTTGTGGACAAGTTGACTCAACTTTTCATTTTATGTTATATTGCAAGTGTAATTATACGCTCATTTGGGCTAAAGGGGGCGCTAGAGCCATAGAAGAGCCTGGCTGGGTTGATGAATTGTACGAGTATTGGTTTGACTTGGTTTACACCTAGAAGTTAAATAGCATTAATTATGTTTCCAATAGTATGCCGGGAACGGGTAAACAACCCCTGGTTTTGAATTCTGCATTAGATCAGGGACTTGATAGACAAGGACTGGAATCTCCTTTGACTCCATGCTCCACGCCGCCGAAAAGTTATGCGCTAATCTGCAGCTGGTAGAATAAAAGAGCACATGAAATTTCAGGATTTAGAATTCCTACATCAAAAAATGGTATCACAGCAGTTGTTCGCTGTCCCTTCCAATTATTTATCATCCACTGTTGAATGTGTAAAGAGTAGAACAAGCGAACACAAACTTGTGTAATTTCAACCTTTTTTAAAGTTGAAAAATACAAAAAACACGCGAAAACACGCATTAGCGAACTAAATGTTATTGAAGATTGTAAATCATGGATCAAATAACGGGACATTAAAGCATGCACAAATTAGCGCATCATCCTAAAATATTGAGTTTTTGTCAGGATGTAATTTTTCTTTTACCAACTCTGGCACACAAATTATAGGAAGGACGGAGTTCTAAATTTGAAAATTTGTTTGATGCACTATTCCCAATACAATCCCCATATAAAGTTTTTGATTTACACTGAAATTTTGCCGGTAATTTAATATTTTGTAATAAATGTAAAACTGGTGCCTGGCTTCCGAAAGTCCCCGCAGTGGAAGTGCGGTTCGGAGCATGGAACTTCAAAGCCAAGTGGAATGTTACACATTCCATTGTTACGCTTTAGAACTCACGGACGCGTTGAATAAATTACAAGAGTTTCGCCGGCTTGATTCCAGCCCTCGTCTATCAAGTCCCTGCTATTATGGTAACAAAAACCTCGCTTGAAGATAAGAGAGAAAAAAATCATCAAGTTAGGATCCATCTGTATATATTTTCAAGTGGGTGTTCCATTTTATTGAAATATATTCAAATGCACAGTTTGATTTAATTTGATTTGATTTAATTGGATTCTGCATTTTTTTTCATCATAAATTTACATGAACATAATATTGTTTGATACAATATTTTAAGTGTATATAATTTTATACAGATAATAAACGAAGTTAAACAAATATATTGAATGCATAATCAAAATACATTAGATGCAGGAGGGCTACAGAAATAAGCAAAGTAGCTTGGCGTGCCCGCAGCCCTCAACTAAGATACAACAATAAAAAATATAAATAAAAAAGAGTGTGACTTGCAGAAGAGAAAAGGAAAGGGGAGAGAAGGGGCGTTGAAAATAATACAATAAATCTCATACATCTGCTGATTGAACGCAGGTTCATTCATGAATGGATAAACGATGCTAGGTCATGGACGATTATACATCATTGTTAAATATACAGTCAATGTACACACGAACATGAATACAGTAAAATTACACACGACAGGATCAATACTTAGACAATAACATAGCTTTAACTGCCTTAATAAAAGAATACAATGTCCTAAGGTTTCTTAATGCAATGGGCAGAGAGTTCATGTCTGGGCCGGCGTCTCTAATGGATTTGAAAGCCAATGCAGTTAGAGTGGATGGTTTTATTCAAATTAAACAATGGGGGAAGTATGAAGGTAGTAGACCATTTTGTAAGCGAAACATGAAAAGTGCTATTTGTAGAAAATTTATATCATCAGCTTTTAGAGTTTTTAGTTTTTAAAACAATGGATTGGTGTGGTCGCGATAGGAAGAAACAAGATATATACGCATGGCTTTCGTTTGTAATAGTAAATGGCGTCAACGTTGCCTTTCGAATTTGCCTATTCAATGTTACAATATGAAATATAAGGCAGTATTAATAAATTATAAAACATAAACAAGATATTTGAAGGGACATAATGTTTCAATTTACAGAGTATACCAATATCACATGAAATAGTATTAGAAATATATTGCACATGATTATTCCATCTCAGATTTCCATTGATCAAAGCACCAAGGAAAGTTGTGCTATTCTTTTTTTCCAATAATTCACCATCCGAAGTAATTTAAATGTCAGGAATATCGTATTTTTTCTGTTCTGAAAATATATAGTTTGTTTTCTGTAAATTAAGAGACAGTTTATTACTTCTAAGCCATTTCGATAATTTTGGTAATTCAGCGTTAATATTTCTTAAAAGGATCTGAAAATCTGAATTGGAACAAAATGCATTGGTGTCATCAGCGAAAAAAATATACTGTAGTGCATTTGATGAATTATAAATATCACATATATAAAAAATAACAAAGGGCCGAGGATTGACCATTATATGGCATTCCACAAGTTGTACATACTAATTCTGATTCATTTGAATCGTAACATACACTGTCGCTCGTAAAGGTGGAATATTTTAGTTTTACCCCAATTCATGGAATTATTTTAAAAATTATTTAAAAATAATAGATCTAGATAACAGTATATATTCTCAGATTTTATTGAATAACAACTTGCCAATGTGTGTTTTGCGGGACTGCTAAAGCATGTGTATTCTACTATGCTTATTAACCAGGGGACCTACGCCCTCAAGTCATAAATGACAGTAATGAGGATTAATTCCCCACAAAAGGGCACTTATATAGCACATCGACACGATTTTGATCATGGGGCCTCACAGTTACGAGGTCATTGTTTTGTCACTGAACCATGACTGTACGCAGCGGGGGCTAGGGTAGGGTGAAGTTTCCATAAATTAAAATAAAAACAGAAAATGCAATAAATTTTCAATAATTTATTGCATTTTACCCCGGTCCCCAACATAAACAAATCTTCTTGACGGCCATGCATTATCTCACAAGGCGTTTGAAACTAGAGAAGAGTCGTTTTTTTTGTTTATTGGAATTACTTTTGCTATTTTCAGCGAGTCCGGAAAGACTCCTGTTGTAAGTGATACATTACAAATGTGTACTAAAGGTGTTACAATACTTCCTGATATTTGTTTTAAAAAGTGCGTACTCATCTCATCATGACTACAAGAATAACTTATTTCAATGAATTGACAGTATTCAAAATTTCAACACAGTTTATTAAACTGCTGTATTGCAAGCGATTCTTTCTTTTTTACTTGATCATGTATACAGAATGAGACGTTTGGTTTCACAAGATGCCAATGAGGAGTGCGAGGAATACAATCTGCCTGTTTTTTCTAGGTTTGGTGTTTCTAAAGTGCAGGCTCTATTAATGACAGGGCCCTCATTCTCTTTCCATTTATTACATTCGTATCGCCAACAATTGTGTAGAATATACTTTGTTGGATGATTATCCTTTTTTGATTGTAGATACAATTTGTATTTGTCAACAAAGACCTGTCTACGAAACTCCGAGGGGGGGCTCTCCGCACTCGACCTGAAGCGCTGCAGCTAGTGATGCCATGGGTAATCCACCAGTGATAATCCTAAGAGCTTGCTATTGGATAGAATCATTTTTTTTTTCTTCAAAAGAGTATTTGATGCTGACCCATATGCTTCGCATCCATAATCTATAGTAGGCCTGATAAGGCCTTTATATACCATTAACAATACTCGGGAGTTGCATCCCCATTGCGTTCCCGCTATACAGCGTAATAAATTCAGACGTTTTTTTGCATTTTTCAACAATAAAATCAACATGAGTAGCCCAGGTTAATCTGTGGTCAAACCAGATTCCTTGGAATTTGTGTGAATTATGCTGAGAAATAATGCAATCATTAATCTTTAGCTTTACTTCTTTTATTTCCCGTCTACCAAATAGGACTGTGTTTTACTTTGAACATGAGACATAAACGCCCCATCTTTTACACAAGTTTTCTATATAGCCGTTTGAACTTTATTTATTGCACATTTAAGTTTCGGCTAGAGAACCATATACAAATATCATCTGCATATATATAAACGTTGGCTATTTTGTTTTAAAAACCTATATCATTCAGAATTCAGCATGAAATGTAAATAACAGTGGGCTGATTACACTTCCCTGCGGAATTCCTTGTAGTAATACCTTACTGTATGACAGTGTCCCGTCCCGTCTACTTTAACTTGAGCCGTCCTCCGGCTAAAAAATGCTTCTTAGCCTAATGAATATCGGTCTCTAATCTAATGATTTGGTCCACTGTGCTCCTCTCTTTTCGAAAACCCGATTGTAACGGGGTAATAATATCATATTTTTCAATAAACCATTTCAAACGGTTTTCACCATCCTCTCCATAAGCTAAATACAGAGTACTGGGGATAGTGAGATAGATATGTATGATGAAGGGTTTGATGAATCTTTTCCAGCTTCAAAAACTGGAATTAGAATAGACTGCAACCATTGTCCTGGCAGGAGGGAACTGTCCCAGACCTCATTAAACAAATCGAAAAGATACTGGATAGCAGTAACGCGCAACTGCCCAATCAGTTTGGGTAATATTCCGTTCTCACTGCCCGAGTGCAAAATCCTTCATCCCAGTTATACTCTTTTCCAATTCAGTGACTCTAAAGTATTCATTTAATACACTTTCTATTTCTTGACTTAAATCAAGCTTATCTATAATTTCCTGTTCAAATTCGTTCCTTCTTTCATAATCGTTTACACTCAATGATGAGCCTACACTACAAACAACTTCCATAGAGGTGTTTTCTTTATCAAGCGCGTTTGTGATGGGAGTCTCCAAGCGCTCTTAGTAATGGTAGGAATATTTCGTGGTTGGGTATTCTGAATACCCCTTACATTCTTCCATACCGTACTTATATCCGTGGAACGAGATAATTTTTTACAGTATTGATGCCATTATTCTCTTTGTGCCCCCTTTTTTTGTGTGCATATGCCCTTTTCTCCTAATAAATGTTAAGATCCTCAAACAGCAGTGTTTTCTTCTCAAATCTATTTATAGCCGAGTTTCTTAGCTTCTTAATTCCACCATGGAACACGGTTCAAGTATTAATACTTCTTTTCTTTCTTTGCAAACATGATATCAGCAGATACTACAACTGCGTGTCCAAAATATTCATATTTTCCTTGAACATTCAACATTTTGAATTCAGTGGGATCCAGTACACTTAATTGTTTAGGAATTTCCTTTCTATACAATTCCAAATTTGCGTCCTTAAACGACAAAGTTACTGGGTGCTCATTTTGATGATGAATGTTTTTAACGACGGGGCCTAGCTGAAAGTTAAAACTTATCACAGAGTGATCACTCCCGAAACTGTCCTCTGTCACTTGCCAGATGGCAGATGAGGCTAGTCCTTTTGATACCATAGTCAGGTCTAAGGCAGAAAACCTTCCTGTGTGACGATCCAGTCGTGTACCAAATACCAAATCAATATGCTGGATAAATTCTTCCACAACTTTGCCATTACTATCCGTATTAACACCACCCCATAATTTATTGTGAGCGTTAAAATCACCGCAAATGATTATGTTTTTTGGGCAATCTGTTAACAGCTCATTTAGGCTTTTTACATTGGTTATACAAATTTATACCTGAAATCCTTTTAGGTGAATATAAGTCTATTATTTGATATTCTCATTCAGCTGATGTCTGAATGGTTTTAAAAGTCACTGACTTGTGAATATAAAAAGCCAGACCACCTCGTCCACCATTTCTGTTTTTCAGTAATCGTGAATAGTCTGGACAATCTATAGCATTATAATCGTTGTACCAGGTTTCCTGCACGCAAATAATACTTGGCTTTTCAGATGCCGATTCTACCAACGAGTAATAGAATTCGAAGCCATGAGCGTTCATGCTTTGAGCATTCCATGTGTTATAAAAAGAAGAACTATGGTTATGAGAAGTATGCGGGTAGAGCTCATTTATGCTAGTCGGGAATGCATCATTTCTGGGGATTTTTTTTACCCAGGTTTTGTTCCTCTTGGCCCGGGTGTTTTAAAAATCGATACACCTGAGATGCTGGGTAATTGAAATTGCAATTGCAGGGCCTAAAGCTTATTAAGCACTGATGTGGTTACCCTGGGCAGATCATCGGACCTAGGTGATAGTGACAGCCTGGCACTCAATATAGCATTGAGCCCTTTTCTATCTTTATGCGAAAATGGGCTAACAAAGACAACAGAAACATAATCATGCCTCATGTTTGTGACATACAGTTACCTTACAAATAGCCCATGAAAAACAACAACAACAACAAGATGAGGCGAGAAAGGAAGACAAATCATACGAAAGACTCGAGAGAAAAGACATCGATATCAGATAATTTTCAGCTGGTAATTGCCTACACTTGATAACTTTCGATGTCATCTATAAAAGATCAAAATAAATTTAATGAGTGATTGATTATTAGGTGGTCTGTCGTAGACAGATCACCTATTAGTTTCGTCAGAATTTTCTTTCTTTATTTCTTTATTTCTTCACTTGTTTGTGGCCCGGATAACTCAAGATCACTTCAATCAATTTCATTCAATTTTAGCACAATAATAGGTCACTGTCACGAGACGTGACACAAACATTTTGAAGGTCATCAGGTTATCGTGACGTCATCCAGGCGCCATTTTGTGATTTCCCGTTATCCATCATATTTTCATGATGCATTAGCAAAGGTCATTCATATTCACATCACATAAACGTCAGGTCAAGGGTCAAGAGCTCATGTCATCAAAGGTCACATAAAGGTCATGACGCGCGCGTCAAAATTTTAAAGTGCCCAAAATCACTAAACTAATAAAGGAGAGTACGAATCAGGTCATTTGAAGCATTTGGCAAAAAAACGCGCGCGCGCACATGCGCGCGCGTTTCCGCGCGTAATGGCATATTGCAACATAGAAACACCAATTTTTTTCCGTCATCATATTTGAAACATTTTTCCAAGCATTTTGATACCTTGTTCATCTTTTTCTGACCAGTAATAATGCAATTAGCGTCAGTCAAAGTTAACATTGCGCGCGGATGTGCGCTATCCTATCCACAATACATGGGCAAAAACATGCCTCCACGAATTTAACTCTAGCTCTTAAAATAGTCTATAAACCCCCGAATTTTTTTCATATTTGGGTAGAAGAGGAATGATAGATATGATTTCATGTCTCATTTGACCCTCAATTAACTCATGACGTCATCATAATGGCCTCCAAACTCAAAATTTCAATTTGCATATTATGACGTCATCATATTTTTGGAAAATTGACTGTATCTCCTGATATGTTAATCTATTTTCTTCCAATTTTTGATATGTTGTAGCTGAGACAATTCTCTACAAATGCAGTCACACAAATTTTCATTTTGACAAGGGCATCATGGCACATTTTTGCGATAAATGGAGGCATGTCAATTTTTCACATTTTGCGTGTATTCTCTATGGGACATGACTTTTTCTCAAAACTGAATTTGACATTCCCGTCTTTCAAGAGCAATATCTCCGTCGTTTTGGCTTCGTTTTGGCTGAGCTTTGAGTATGTTCTAGCTGAGAGAATAAGCTATCTTTAATGTGCCCTTTATTGTTCGATCAGATGCCGGGATCATGCTCATATTTCACTTACAAAGTGGGATTTGAGAATTCCATTTTCCGTTTACGTGTAATCTCAATGGGATATGTTTTGGTATATCGGTAAAGCACTTGACTTCCGACCTCGAGGTCCCTGGTTCGAGTCCGGGCGTCTCCAACAATTGTTTTTCTTCACTTTTTTTTCTTTTTGACCTTTCACTGTACCATCTCCTTTGAATATTAAAACACATAGAATGGCAAATTATGTAAAAAAACAACTATATTTATCTTATTATTACCCTATTATCACTTGAACATTTACTTTTTGCGTGTAATCTCTATGGGATATGACTTTTCTCAAATCTGGATTCTACATTCCTGTCTTTTGCAAGCAATATCATCATGATCATAATCGTTTACATGTGTATATTACTTCTCCCTTTCTCTATATAGTAAATATTCAAATCTATCATGATCAAGAAGACAGACCACCTAATTCGTCCCCATGACGAATTAAATTTCTAGTTATTATTATTATTATTATTATTATTATTATTATTATATGTCTCTCATGTATGATTTATATCCTTTTTCATTGCAAAATGATCCCTTGACATAAAATTCGGATTGTTCAATTACACATGTATCTTGTTCAAGTTTACAGACATATTTTAGGTTTAATGGGCTATTATTTCGACTTTCTAGGCGAACCCCATTGAAAAAAGAATATGACACACAGCATTAAGACAAGGCGCCCACTAGCGGTCTACCAGTGCTTCATTAGAATTTCCAACTGCACAGTTCGTTTACTCATATTCAGTGAATCTGAATCTGTGACTGATAACGACTTTTCCTGAGAAACATTTCATCGTCATTTCTATACAGTGATCCGCCGAAAGTCACATCGCCATTCCCTTGAACAGGACAAAGTATCGCTAATGAAGTGGAACATCTATTTGTTGATGAGTACATATTTATGATAGCAAATTATGAATCGAATATTACTGGAAGTATAGAACAATTTATCATTATCCCTTTTATTACGTGTAATTCGTTGATCTTTTTTAACTCGAGATGGAAAACAATACTAGGTGTAACGATTTCGACGGGGTAAAAACTTGGGAAGTGTCACCTTTCGAATGGTTTCGTGCCTTTGACTGCCTTTTTATTCTTATTGGAATCATCGGAAATTCGCTAGTCATATACATTCAGTTTTCATTGAGCGAAGCACGAGTTGGGAGGGCGTCATCCACTACACGTCTCATTATCTGCCTAGCCACTGCAGATCTACTCACAGCAATCTTCCTGGTACCGATTCCTCCAATTAGGAACATCCCAAACAATGCTGCAGGGAAGTTTTACTGTCACGTCATCCATTCAAGGTACCTGCTATGGGTGTCCTTTAGGGCTTCCGTGTACAACCTGACCATAATCGCCATTGAACGGTTCTTGGCCATTGCATACCCGTTCACCTACAGGATCTGGGCCCATAAGAACTACGTCAAGTACGCACTTCCTGCAATATGGATCTGTCCTCTGATCATTCGATTCCCCACTATGTATTTCCGAGTTGTAGGCGACTGTGGCAGGTGCGTCACCAGGTATCCATTGTCCCGGCTCTCTGTAAAAGTCTACAACACATTCCTCTTCCTGACAGAGTATCTGTGCCCGTTGGTAATCATGGCATACACCAATATCAGGGTCATAGTTGAGCTCAGAAGAGACGGTTCTGGCCAGACTGACAAAGGTGTTCCTTCCGCAAGGCAACAGTCAACGCAACTTCAGTCAGTGCGACGTCGTTTCACCATCATGTTCATCTTTATCTGCGCGTCGTTCATGCTCCTATGGACACCCGATCAACTCGGCATCTTCCTCTACCGTATAGGAGCAACCCCTAGGACATACACGTCTACGGATGTCTTTGACGTCTTTGTCACCATCTCTTTTCTCAATGCGGCAGTCGCCAACCCCATCATCTACTCGGTGTGCCTTCCAACCTTCCGACGCACTGTCAAGGGTCTCCTGATGTGTCGAGGCATGGATAAATCACAACCATCCATTATGATGCACATGGCTACCACTACCGATGACATGGCCGCATCTTCCGCTTGACAAAGATCGAGCTAGTGCATCCTTCGAACACTGCGTGTCGATTAATTGATGTCTTGATACATGGTCACAGACGAGGCACCGACAATTTTGTTTTTTATTTGTTTGTTTCTATGTTCACTCGGAAGCCAGTTTCAAAATTATTGTGCCCTTTCTTTTACAAGATCCTGATTCGCTCCTGCAAGTGGAATGCATGTCTGAAAGAAAATACTTTGGCCATATGCAATACCATCAAGAGAGAGTGGAGGGGGGGGGGGGTATGTTAATTGGGCCAGCATCATACTTTAAGTCCCTCTAAAGTGTTGAGAGCCCCACAAATTTGATGGCAAAATTTCACTTAATCAGAAGATGGAAGAGGATATCATTTAAGGAACATTTCTGCAAGGATCCTCAAAACAAATGTGTTTGAAGTCTAATATTGCTGAAGGACTACACAATTTATGATTCCCAGGGGGGGGGGGGAATCTTTGCAGAATTGTGTCTTAAAGAGAAGGTTGAGTTCTGGGAAGAGGTGAAAAATAATTTGTGAGCGTTTTCATTGTTATTAATCAAGTGTGGATGAACATCAGATAAACAAATATTCCCTAAAAAAAAACACATGGCTATTTAAATGCTTCAACAAACCGGGACAGATTTGTATGCCACCTGTTCGTGTAGTTCCATAAACATATTCATGTGCACAGTGCTTGTAACTTTACTAAGACTGGGCCAAATTTCACATTATATGATACAATGTAAGTGGAATTTTGCCATCAAATCTTTTGCGAATTTGGGGTTCCAGCAATAGAGGGTTTTGAATATGACGCTAACCCAACTGAGAGGATCGTAGTTAGAGTCAGTTTGTTGATTTTATTCAACTGGCAAATAAACAATAATAGCATAAACAAATTGTTACTAACGAAGATTATTATGAGCGTTCCACACGAGCCTTGGGTAGGACATCGTCAACGCCTGGCGCGATTTGTAGATTCGCTTGTATACCGTACTGTGATGAAGCATATAATCGCTATGACTAATTACATTATGTGAATATTGTATATAAAAAATGAAGAAAAATAAATTGGTGTTCAATGTTTAATGGACTTGTACAGCGGTAATTTGTAACACGTATGAAATCATCAAAGATGTAATGTATGTACAATCATGCAAAAAGATTTAGAGTTAGAAGATAAAAAAAGGCAAAGAAAAACACGCTGACTCACTTGTATGATATTATTTGATAAAGAGTTATCATCACTATGACTAATTGCATAATGTATATTTTGCATTATTCCGTCACACATAATCACGCACATACAGTACGTGAAATGTTGTAGTTTCAGGACTCAGTTTGCAGTTCTAGTTCGCCACCATTACATTGTTAAATATTTTGCTTAAAATAAATTTAGCTAAAGAAGCCAAAATGAACATTGAATATTGTAAATCTGACGACCTGTATAGTTAATGTCGTTGACTGCTGTCAGTTGTTTTATTGCACATTACTTTGGGAACATCATATTATCATGTAATTGACCGTTTAGAATTATGATCTCCTACCCCGATCTTCAACTGATTCAAGATTTTCCTCTATAATACGGATTGAAAAAAATGTCACGATATAGTGTTGGAGAAAGAAGTGACGAATTTATTCGAATCTTTGTCAGCTGATTTTACAATCTTTGGACGATTTATTTGTCCTTGCCTTCGGACATGAACATCTTGTAATTTTGTTTTCTATGATCTTGATGACCGTATGATATGTCAATCATGATCATGACTAATCACGTGATCAATGCGTCACCTGATAACACTTTCATTGTCAATGTTCATGTAAAACGATATCCTAATGGCAATATTAAACGGCTACACTAGATGTCATATCCAGAGATAAGTCTACCACGTTTCTTCTTCTTTCTCGCTACATTGTTCAGTTCAAGTGTTACTAGATGGTAGCCAAGCCTTGCCTCACAAGGCAGACTTTATTTATCGCTGCCCCCCCCCCCTCCATTCCTCCCCTCGCGCCCTTTCTCTTTCTATCATAACAAATTATTTGCCTTCATTAACTGTTATCTCTGTCAGGTTTAGCTGTATTTACCTTATTCGACCCCCGCTCTCTCTCTCTCTCTCCCTTCCTCCACCTTTCACTTTTTCTTGAAATACAAGCCCTGTTTCTAAATATGACTCGCTACCCTCGAACGGTAAAAGCGAAGGAAGGATACAAGGAAGTAAGGATGTTAAATAAAAGCATTCATTCGTTAGGCTGACAGGTAACAGAAGTACTAGCATAATAGATAGAAAGATTCCCAAACACAAGCATGATAAAAAGGGCACATGCAATCTGTACTTCGGATTTGTTGGCTTCCTTCTTCTCGTTGTATGAAAAAAAAAAAAAAAAAACCTACAGCAACAAACACGATCTCCACAACTTTCGAAAAATCAACTTAAAGGGCAGTCCAACCCTTGCAAAAGTTCATTTGAACGAAAGCGGAAAAATCAGATAAACAGAAGGTCTACATTTTCAAACAAATCGGACCAATAATAAGAAAGATATGAATGTGAGATCACTACAGTTTTGCCGATTCAGCCTATTTGAAGAGCACATACTAATTGTCGTGATTGCAACTGTATAAAGTTCATAACTTTCTCATTTTGTGTCCTATTTCATTCTAACTTTTACAAGTCTGCTGCTCTAATTTTCTGCTTTGTTCGAGAGTAGTTTGATATCGAGGTTGGGTTTCCCTTTAAAGGTAATACAAGTTTTGGTATGGGGTCATGAATTTCATTCAAATGAACATATTGGAACTATGTGCGATCCTACAATATTCAGTGATCGATGTCGCGGTTGAAATCGAGTCTAAAGTTATGAAATTGTAAATAGTAAACTGTTCATGTTCTATAGCTCCCTCTCAAGGTCAAGATATTAATTAAGCTATAAAACAATGTTTTGTTTTTTTTTACTAGAAACGACCGTGTTAGAAAAGAAGTTTCATATGAATAATGAGTTATATGAAAAAGGAGTCTTGCAATTTTTGAAATGATTCTAGTTCCCTGTATATTTCCAGATTTGATATTCATGAAAGCGAAATTTGCGTATTCATATTTTATGCAAATTAACCTATGCATTTTTAAATATCAAAAAACTAATGAAACCTCATGAACTTGAGATGAAGAAAACATTTATTCAATACATTTTCAAGATTCTTCACTAGTCTACAGACAAATAATGTATGTAGAGTTTTCTGTAAAATGCATAAAATAATAAGCAATTTGCATAATTAATTAGGCTAAAACAACAAAAATGTACAGTTTAGGAAAAAGCTAATTATACCATCTTGTTCCTTACGTAAATATCTTCAAACATGCAAATGTTAGTGTTCATCGGACATTCGACGGCCTCCAAGGCCCCCACCCCCAGTCAGCGAAGTGCTCAAAATAGCCCAGTACAGTAAGGGTTAAATGTCTACCTTTAAAAAAAGAGGGTAGGACCATTTGTGCATTCGACAAATAGATATAAACACCCTGTAGTCATATTATATGAGTGCAGTTGCCTCTGAAAATATATTTTAAAAAAGGGAGGATCAACCGTTTGTGTATATCAAATGACTTATTGATGTATATTCCATGATGGTATTCAAAAAAATTTCCAACAAGCAATACATGTTCCAAAGTATCTTGTATACAATATGATGCATTATTATACCAACATTTCTTTCATAGAGAGGAAGTTTAAAGGTCAGCTTCGCTAACACATATACAAAAGCTTATTATCACAAATATAATTTGCAATCAAATATATGGCTTTGAAAGTACAATTTCGTCACATGATCCCGGATATAATTAAAATTCTGCATAATAACTAACTGAACAACATCAACAACAATATTCCTTTAATTAAATTTTTTAAAAAATATAAAAGTCTTTAAACATATTTCAAATTAAAAGACTGAGATTCAGTATATTATCGACATATAATCTTTGAAAAAGGCCTAATTGGATGGGCATGAAATGAAACAAATTCAATCAACTTCGTCTTTAACTTGTTTGTGACTTGGAAGTCAATTCATATCGTCATGAAGGACATTACCATATTGACTGCCCAATTTATACATTTGAGTTTCTATTCATCGAGTAAATATATACCCGGGGATTTCTATTGTGACTTGTGTAGCTGTCGTTGTTAGAGATTTGACTGCCATATCACCAGCTGAAAACTTAAGTCTCCTATGGAATTGTATACCCTCCTTACAGTTTTCATTCCAAGCTATTGGTTTCAAGTTAAGTTATAAAGTGTTACAGGCCAAATCATAAAAAATACAACAATCAACCGCCATTACTACCTCCAATATGAACAAGAAGTACCCCAAAACAATTGTTTTAGAAACTTGAGATCAAATTATGAATTCCAATATTTCTGCAATGCGGTATATATATAAGTTTGATATACATACATTTTTAACATTCTTAAAGTTGATAGAAATGCTACTCTGAAGAAAATGAAATATCATAATCTCAATTACAGAAAATAAAAACTTTCACATACTGCATTCATACCTTCCTTACTGCACTAAATTATAAAATCGCTAAACCTTTTTTACTCAATAACTATGAAAATTCTATATAATACGTATTTCGTGTCGCATACCCTGTTTTCTTTCGCTGCGGGAATTCTGACCATGACTAAAAAAAATGGGAACATGATGTATGACACATTAAATTGAATATGCTACAATTGTCAAAAACGCCTTGTATACATAGGCGAAGGGGGGGGGTGAACCATTCAAAAGTGCCCTCCCTGGAAAGATTAAAGCTACAATATTCAGATTGCCAAATATCACCATCCGATGAAGCAAGATGTCGGATGCCCCAATAGTCTCATTGTAAGGCAAGGTGCCCAAATATGTAATTCCTGTGATTTTTCAGGGGCAAAACACGTCAGCACCTCCCCCCTCCCCAATGGAAAATGTGCCTATACTGCCATGCGTGTGTATGTACATGTAATATTACTCTTATGCATAACAGAAACTAAACCATTAACACGTTATAATTTGGCAAGTGTTGTTCAAGTGTTGAGAAGTGATGCTAATTAGGATGATTTCAATTCATCTTTTATCAAGTACTGTGAGGTACTGTAATTAGGAAAAACAAGGTTCATGGTAACTTGACATATTGTCTTTAAAGTTTAATTGAAATAATGTCTTTCCTAACTCTTTTATACCACACATGGATATCATAATATATCTACTTTCAGTTTAAAGACTTTTTGAATACATACATTAGCCAGTTCATTCCTAATAAATTGCTTTGAAACGGTATTTTTAGCCAACACAGAGCCACAAAGAAGAAGAACAAGGTAATAAAATGATTTTTTTTTTCAAGATAAACATTTCGAAAGCTGTTCATCCAATTCTGGGACCAATCGAAACTTTAAAAAAGATGAAAGAATCATTTTAATGTTCTTCTACTGGAATGTTTAGCCAAATCTAAATAACAAGTATTTTTAAAGCAAAGGTCATTTTTACAATAAGATATTATTCCTGGAAATGTTATCTGTCTCAAGTTTGAAAACAAAGGAAAGAATTGAGCCTTTAATACAAGGAAGTTTATTTCCATTATTTATACTTTTCCGATCTATCATATTACATTTCCTCAATATTGATGTGGCTCTCAATTCCATCTTGAAGCTCCCGAGTGCTCAACCATTTTGTAAAAACATGTTTCCGATTACAGACGAAGGCCTAGTATTTCCATTTCGGCCATTTATTCTTAGCAGTATTTTCATTAGAATGGCCAAATAAAGCGTAAAAATTGTAAATGTTTGTGATAGAGTGCTTAATAAGCGTAATATATACGCATAATTACACCAGGGGGCTCACGTCTCGGGACAACTGTTTCTAATTTTGCGAGGGATTAATATTTTCTTTTATAGCCGCTCAATGTACATTTCTATATGAAATATATCCAATTATATGTAATTCACTTGGATACTTCTATCGCTGCCTGAATAATACTAGGATTTAAAAGTTTAAAAAAAAATGAAAACAAAATGGACAGTGTGATGAGATACGGACTCAAAGAATTTATGTGACTTCTAGTTTAAACACGTTGTTGCAATTCTTTTTTTTTAATTTTTTTATTTATTCATTCATTTATTGCAACCATAAGTTGGATTTCATACAGTAAAAAAGGCAGGCATAAAAATGGTTCACAATATAGTTATATGTATATATATTTACTTTGTACAATAAAACTGTATAAATTGATGAAATTCAATGATGAAACAAAGGATACATCCGTTTAACTCATATGTAGGTTCCTTTATTGTGACGCAGTCGTGGACCATCATTGGAAAGTGAAGAAATATATTCAACAACTGTGTGGGATAATTCCTGCAAAGATACAACAAATGAAAACACTAAATACATGTTCTTGCAGTACGTTTAACACTTAGGAGTCCAATTTCCAAATACACCTAAGTTCCATTCTTGTATCAGTATACCTAAATTTTATAGTTATAATAATGCCAACTTTCGATAAACCACAAATGTTTAAAGAAGAATAAATGTATAACCGTAGACAAAAGAGTAATCAATAACACAAACAAGAAACTTTCTCAAGCCCTAAAACGAGACTAACAATCATAGACTTATCACCTTATCTCTAAAATGATATTAATCCGCGCATTAAATCGTGCATGAAGAGTTTCTCGTAACTAAGATACCTACACACGTACATACGCAAGTAAACATAGTTTGGTCTTAACTTATTCTAAATCTACCCATGCTCATAACCAAATTAGATTCACATATCATCTTCCTGACAATCATTAATTTTTAAACTCCTTTATTTTTCCACAAAAGAAAAGGTCTTCAAAAGACCGTCTAAACTATCAATCAAACTTTCAACGAATCATGTTCGCGATCCGTTTCACGTCACTACACATTCATAAAGACTATTGCTTCCATAGTGCGAACTGTAACCTTTATAGACATTTGCTTCATATTCATTTAAATACCTCTACTAATGCAAATTATATACCTCTCTTTAGAAATCTAGCCGTCTAATTGTTCGAAATTGGAGTCGTGATTTTAGCCATTCCCGTAAAGAAACGAACAATGCCAGTAACGGCCAATGGTCCATGAGTGAGATTCCCGCAAGATTCCGGGTATCGGGGAAAATAGTAACATTTTGCTGTGATCCCCATTGGTTCACGTGTTAACATTTTACTTGTGAGAGTGCGGATACCATACAGCACTTTTTGTCTGCGATTCCCAAATGATTGTAAGATTCAGTCATCTTTCCAGCGAAGATTAACAGATAGTGTTTCAGATTTTCTCTGGTGTTTTAACCAATCTTTACTCAAGAAAAGGATAAGGTAAGAATTCTTTGTAGAGTTTGTGTCAATCGGTATATAAAAGATATGATGACTACTTTAATATTCGAGGCATATTTGTTTTTATAGGCTCTCGGGGACGTTATATCCTGCCATCACCCCTCGACACGCCTTGAGGTGATAACAGGATGTAACGTCCCCTTGAGCCAATAAAACAACTATCCCTCTCATAGCAGTCATTATATCTATATAGCATCTTCTCAAAAAGGAATTTAATCAAGTTCACTTGTAGTCCCCGTAGTATGGTGTGGCCAACCTCTTGAGAGTCATTAGGGTGTTAGCTCGATGTAAAATGACATGGGTCCTTAGCTTTTAACAAAAAGGTTCTTTGTCGAGCAATTATTGGCGCGATAATAAGAATTTTCAGAATGGGAAAATGAGTAGGCCAATATTTCTCTCTCTCTCTAAAAAGTGTTTCTGATATAATATGAAATGATGTTCGAGTATGTGGTAAGGATTAAGGATTGCTTTGAAGTCAACAAGGATTCATTTGAAACTTGTTCTTGAATTTATATTTCTATTGCGTGTAGTAATACAAATGTGAAACAATATTTAACAAACTATACTGCATTTCTTTCCTGCAATTACATGACTGCTTTGTATTTTCAACGCTGTCCAACTTGGCACTGGGAGTCATTCTTTTGTTTTACTCAGCTCTTAGTCATTTCCTCCTCAAATCATGGTACTGCAATGTATTTTCAACGCAGTCCAACTTGGCACTGGGAGTCATTCTGTTGTTCGACTCAGCTCTAGTCACCATTTAGTACATGAATGTTCACAACAAGTTTCCTGAAAATGGATAAACTGGAATTTACAGGAGCTATCGCTTTTCTCTTCATTTTGACATTCACAGGTTCTTTCGCTAACGGTAAGTCTACGGTATTTTCTGTTATTTCACTTATAGTTTGATGTTGTAATTTATTTAAAGTTTGTGCAGCAGTTGTTCGGATATGCATAATAATATATTCATGGAAAATCATTAGCCCAAGAAATTTTACTAAAACTTTATCATCTGAGGTAAAAAGGAAGGAAATTGCATCACAGCAAATATAATTGTTGCACTATCTTAATCATTCAATAAAATATAAAGGTAATCAGTTTCCGCCAGTCTGTATGCAACTATACCCCTAGGATATGAACTTTGTCTTATGTTGCTGTTTTCACAGGCCGTATATGCACATGAACATGGATTTATTACAAAGCCTTTTATACTGATTAGCAGTAATAATGATACGTTGCATCTGTAAGGCGCTATAGCTAGGTTTGGTATGCTTTTACAAGAATACTACATGTTGATTCAAAGCAAGTCAACACACAAAGATGCACCATCTCCACTCCCATGAAACCATTGACAAATATGGTGCAGGTAGCGCAATGGTAATCATAGGCTGATCACATAATCATGATTATAGGATGTCTTTTAGCATGACATGGGCGCAGCTATTTTCTTGAAAATGTGACGTACCAGTTGAATTTGTACATGTATCATGCACAAGGCTTTAGTTGGAAAGACTTTTTAAATCAATAACAAAACCTTTACTTTTCAATGAGGAAAAATCATAGATGAGAAGATAAAAATTGTATTTGGTGAAAAATATATAATAGGGGAACAATTGTAACCAATTCATTTAAAAATACCAAGATATTGCTTTCGACAAAGCTATTTCATTTATGAGAAACCTTCACCCCAGAAGATCACCATCTTATTTATGTAATTTGCGTTTTTGGCAACTGTAGTACACAGGATAATAGCAGGTGAATGAAATGCTTCATCACCACACACCCCTGGGAAAGATGGATCCATAAATTTGAATACATTTACTTCAGGGACGTACGCAGGGGGGGGG
>BEXV01000069.1:63689-74437 GCA_003118195.1 Hemicentrotus pulcherrimus | reverse complement strand
CGGGGTATCGCGCTTTTCATGATAGGATTATGGGTTCCTTTTCGACATTTTCGAGATCAGAAATTTGCAAAAGCGAGGACTCTGGATCGAGAGGCTAATCTTACAACAAAAAGTTCGAACCATGAAGCATCAAATTAATCAGAAACTTCATGATCGAACCTTACATGTACATGCCCCTGTTTGAACCGGACACCCACCTCCCAACGTCTGGTGTCCTAGCACCTTTCGTTTGATCCTTGGTCTATGGTGGTCACATGAACCAGTTCACAGCTGTGCAGACGAACATGATGGTAATCCAAACACTCACCCTATTCTTTACCATAGGTAAACCTGTAAACATACCCCTTATAAGCTCATACACCTCCCCCGAGACTTCGTAGTCTCAAACCAAAAACGTATCCATACATTCGGTTTTCTTATTGCATTATTGTTGTTTCGTAATGGGGCGACTTTATTTCTAGAGTGGTTGCATTGATCATCTGGAAAATCAGAATGTTCGGATGTATGATTTCAGATTTTCAGTTGTCTCTGGAATCCACCTGTTGTACCAAGAAGTTACTTCTTGGTTGTACAGGGGTTCGTATTTTGAGGCTAAGAGTGTCGTGGAACTCCGCTGGTTCCCAGTGACAGGTGATTAATTGGCCCTCCTAAGCCCCCCTCCAATACTACCAGAGCTCACGGCGACAGACCGGCGCCACGATCTGTGACGTCACCCATTCATCCACCCACAATCCGATAGCAGACGGGCGCCGGTCTGGCGGTCGCCATAGCAACGCACACGCCAATCACCAACATCAAAGGCGCACCGCAGCCTGAATCAATTACTAACAAACTATCGAGAGCAGCGATAAATGGCTTTTGGGATCGTCACTTTGCTAAACTGGTGGTCGGGTCTTTGGGGGTGCCCACCATTCACACCCGTCGCTTGCACACCTGCACTCCCGCCTGAGACACTGCCAAGTCTACGTTACAGACCTCAAGAAATTTCAAAACTTTTGAGGAAGTTACGAATACAGATTTTCAGGATTATGATATCCCACTCTTACACAAATCCATATCAGTACCATCTGCTTATATTCTAATAAAAAGTCCATGCACATGCAAATGAAGACCATGAGATGGCAATCTTCTTTCATATCGGAATTCTTTCGTAGGGTCTGTGTTGGGAGATAGCAGAGACTATTTGACGCCTCCATGAATTACGACCATTCAATCCGTCGTATTTTCATTTGACGTTAATTACACGTATAGGCACCACTTAGGGGACGTCTCGTAGACCGGGCAAAGTTACGAGGAATAAACTTTTTCGCCTCGTTTTGGTACAAGACGATCCCTGAAACACACCTTGTCTTCTCCTCTCACCATGCAAAAACATGAAGTCCCTGCCCTCACTAAATAGAGTGGTGATCAAGTCCGCAAAATCTATGACTTCCTCGGGATTTCAGAAACAACGGACTGGTGTCGTCCAGTTCAACGACCTCTCCATTGTCAAGGTCAAGATCACAGAACACTTTCTTGAATATAAGAGAGAGAGAGAGGGGCGGCATGGGGAGGGTGGAAAAATGATTCAAAATTTGTTGTAGTTGGAGGAACCAGATTCTAAACGCAACCCGCTAGGTTTTTTTTTCAAAAATGAAATTCATGTCGTTATTTTTTTAGTACAAGTATGACTTGTAAACACAAACATCTGGGAGGATGTAGTTCATACCCGTAAACCTATTTATAGTACAAACCGTAATTTGTATTGAGCCACAGGAGACATCTTGAATTCAACTAATCACCTCGTTTGAAAGCCTTGACGTTCATAAGCATTTGCAGATTAACCCGTTAAACAAAAAAGCAATCTTTAATGAAATAATTCATACCAGGTAGTGCTCGGATTGCAAATCCGGAAAAAGAGAAAAGCCTTTATAATTTGACACAACTATTTCACCCTCTGTAATTGTAACACTAACATAGATATGGGGATGATAACCTTTTTATTTAAAGGAACCAATCAATCATCAGATAGTTAAGAAAAGGCGATTTATTTTTGGCATGGGGAACGGGGAAACATGGCACCGTCAAGTAGATACGACACCGAAGAGAAACACGGAAATGCGATTACTGGCTTCGAAATCAGTCGGAATCACGACGAAACTACAGATAGAAACTACAGCTTGGAGAGAAAATAGAAGGATGGAGGAACTTCGAAACGTTTCGTTCATTAAAAACTTCCAAGGAGACGCGTTATCGTGTTCGCACATTTCCTTCAAGGGAGACAATCAATTTGTAGAAACGTGAAGTTCAAAATGAATTGTTTCCTTTCGAACATAGCGTCAAGACACGAACGCATCATCATGTTGGGCTTGGAGCAGCCATGTCGAAAAATGCGCCCGTGTTCCTGTTTCGGGTATTTTCGTCGTCTTGCTATTTGTAGTAAAGAAGTTTTGAGTCTCGATTATGAAGTGATCTCCTTTTCACCTGCCTCCGGGTGCCACATCACCTGGCTTTTTCATCCTTGGATGTACAATGTAAAACAAGAAAAGCGTCAGGTGTAATATGAAAATGTGAAAAGTACGGATGGATCTCCATTTTGAAAGAAGCTATTTTTCTAATTAATTTGCCTATAATGCCTATTTTAGAAAACATTTCAAAATACCAGGAAAATCGGAAAGAACTAAATCATGATAACCGTCATGTCTTTATAATGAACAAAACCAAATCACAAACACGCTCATTATTCATGTCAGATGTATGCCAATAGTCTCTTGACTATGGTTATCACTTACAATTCGTTAGTTGCCTTTACTTTAAAAAAAACAAACAAACAAAAACAAAACATGTTCAAAGGGTATTCAATATAGGTGACGCGAATCGCTACATAAGAAGTCAGTTCAATCAAATCGTTACATAATCTGAAGATAACTTTTTAACACAACTTATTTTAATCATGCTCTTTTCTTCGTTACCACTTGCCACGATAGGCCATTTTCGTAATCTAATTGAATTTAATGCACAATATTTGTTAATTGCCTTGTTAGAAGCTATTCCATCACGAAAATGCCATATTATACTTAATTTTCTGAAGCCCTTATCAAGTAGGCCTGCATAATTATAGACAGCATATAGTAAAACATTAGAAATTGCACCTGGTTACACAAAAACAGCCCAGCCGATCTAAACTAGAGCAATATTATTGACATTAATTTCCGTCTCTAAACTCTAACCTAAATAAAAGCACAATTCATGTGCCTTGTTTTCTTACGTTCAATGTTGACGTGGGAGTGATCGGAATAGTATTTATCGCCTGTTTATACAGCCAATGTTGACATAAGTATTTATTGAGGAGTGTTGCAAGCAGAAAGCCACCTGGCCTAGCCTGGCATGTACGAGGATCGGAACTCAAGTCTGGGTCTGCCTTGTCGAATGGAAAGATATCAAAAGCAGCCCAACGAAATACATTAAATATCAGTCTTTATTATTTTTACTAAAAGGTTCATGAACGAAAGTGAGCAGGGATGTCATGTACGTGTTATCAATGTAATAAGAAACCATCATTTATTAAAGGTTTTCACCGTTAGAACACACTTAAAATCTAGGGAATGAAAGATATTCCATAAAATCAAATAAACAGAGGGTAATCATGTCTTAATAAATGCATTCTGAGCTTTTTAGTTGACATAATGGCGTTTGTTACAAGTCATGTTCATAACTTGATCGAAATGCACTTTTTTTAAAAAAGATTTCTATTTTTGATGGCGCCGCACAAGGGTACACAACTGAAGACAAACATGCACTTCAGAAGAGTCGGTTTTTTTCCTTCAAGAAGACAACATTTTGTTTTGCTAAATGATTTAAATTAGTTTAAATTAAGTATTTGTCACAATGTTCATCAGTTGCTCAATTTTTGTTCTTCTTTTAAAGATACTTTTTTGATGGCGCCGCACCGGGTAAAAAACTATAAAAAAAATGAAAATGCACCGCAGTATAGGATCGGCTCCCCCCTCAAGAAGTCAACAAGTTTGTTTTGCCATGGACCGAGTAGTAGGTCCATGGTTTTGCTAAAGGCTCTCAACTCGGGATTCCAGTGGCGAACACCTGTGCACCTGCATGAGTTCCAAATCCGAGCTCAATTATCTCGCTCCCCAAGCAAAAGACTTGACTCAGACAGTTTACCTACCACTGGTCTGCCCCGCCTGCCTGGCGCCTCGCCTATTGTTTGGCTTCTCTCGTTATCTGCTTAATGTCCACAATTCGGTTAGAGGAGAAAAATAGCAAGCGGATAACAAAAATCAGAGGGGAGAAAAACACACAATTGGTGTAATGTTTTTGGCGCCGTGAAAAGAGAGGTAATGGAATGAAATCTGTGGCGATGAGAAGAAAAGGGAGAACAGAGATGTATTAATGGAGGAACACCTGGTTAAGTTCCCATGGGATTTTGCAATTACGAATTCGACCAACGCAACAATCTAATCGCTTCTATTACTATCAAATTGTGACCCCGTCTAACACAGAGTTTATCTAAACAATTAAAGAAAGAAAATCTGTTTTGCAATACATACAGATGCTACTGGAGTTATAAAATAACGGAATTCGTTTGCGAAATTTGCATTTTCTTTTTGTTAACACCGTGTAAAAACATATATATCTCTCGGTTGTGCTTCTAATGGGCCGAACGCCCATCTGTTATATAGAATAGATGAATTGGGGAAAAACTATATATCTATATAATATATTATTTATGTGATATTTTTGTGGGAAATATTTTATTTCCATCATTGTGACAGCTAAGATTACATCACATCAATTGGAATATGTAGCACTATTGTTACATGCTATCTTAAAAATTAACAAATCCGGATGTGAATTTTCAGAATTAAAAACTGAGCTATTATTTACCCCCCCCCCGGAAAACAACAAATAAACAAACACCTGTGTAGGATTAAACAAGGTCGTTGTATGCATGGAAACTTATACTTCGGAAGTTTTTGCCATTCTCTAATATGACACCAAGGTGTGAGCAAACGCTTCCATTCCCCTTGACCGCAATTCGGGTATGGATGAGAAGGAGATTATTTAAAAAAATCAGGTCAAACTATAATCTCAGCCCCACTATGGCACTAAGCCTGATCCCGTATAATACCCGACGATCGTCCTGGGCACTTTGAAATCGGAAAGGGCTGGTATAAACGCTACCACAAAAGACGGTGTCAGTGTGTTTTCAACCAAGGAGTAGTATGTCCATGGTATAAGCTCCTTGATTCAACCCATTGAGGGATTGGTGTTGGGTGCTGAATAGCCCCGATTTAATCTGGCACCAGACGGGATTTACTCATTTTCATTATAATCACTGCAGCTCACTTGACGTTCTATACAATGGAACAAGTGTTTCCGATCGGGGATATCCATCCTGGAGGAATACATCCTTTCCAATTTAGCTTGAGCAAGTTGGCGAAAAGATTGCCTGGGATTGTAGTTTAGGAGCCTCACTCCTCTAAATGCTCTCATTGCATGAACATCGCCTTCTATTGGAGTGAAAAAATCTCACGTGGAAAGCTATGATTACTACGAACTGCTATATGTTTTAAATTATCTAGCTCAATGGCATGAATTTACGAATCAGAGGGGATGTGGGGAGGGGTCTATTGGGTTTTTAGAAATTCGTTTCAATCCCATAATTATAATTATTTACATCTGGGGACCGACATTCCTAACGTCACTCTCCGATAGTAGAATTAGATTTAACCCAGTTTCGAACCGGGGTCGACCAAGTGAAAGTACCGCTAGACCAACTCATGTTGTTTTTGTTTTAGTTTTAGGCGTGTATCATTCAATATGAATATTTACATTTCAGAGTGATTTAGGCTAGGCTCAAAACTTAAGAAATATGAGTAAGTATTATTGGAGTCTATACCGGTCGTTGTAGTAAATAGAGTAACGAATACGCCAAGTTGTCGATATGGTTGCTGGTTCCAAACGTTTTCGTGCTTAAAGATATACTTTAGTACTGGTAATGCGATTGCATTTTGAAAGAAAAGGTGTGGAAAGGATCAGAAACAGTTGATCATGTAGCATGTAAGTATTGGTGTGCACTGCAAGGTTCTGGAGTCATCAAAATCATAATAATTTGACCGAGTCTTGGTAAAGTAACAAGCACTGTACACAGAAAGCTATATTTGGGACAACACACGTGGTGTCGGGGTTGGTACTACCTTGATTTCCTTGTCTTTCTATGCTCATTACTCAGCCAGTATACATTTTCTTCCAAAATTGTTTGGCACATGTTATTAATTTTTAATCTTGAACATTCAGTGTAAGTTTCGTTTGATTCTGTGAGAATTATTATTTTTTTTTTACCAGAACTGGAGTTTATCTTTAACAATGGTTAGGTGTTAACACCAGCCCGTTGCTTAAATGATTTCGCATACCTCATGCGCAGCTCTTTACTTTAGAACCAGTAACCTGGACGACAGTTTTCGTAATGTAGCCAAATTTAATGCATACGTCTTTATGATGAGCCACGATACAACTATTTCAATCACAAGAAATGAATAAGTGTATTTCAATAGTCAGAATGCATATTGTATTTATTACATTTTGTTAAATAGGACAAACCTTGAAGATAAAGTTGAGTTCTGGTCACGGGATTGCATTGTGAAAGAAACGGTTTGGAATCTATCAGAAAAGGTTGATCATATAGTATATAAGTATTCGTGTGTATTGCAAGGTTCTGGAATCATCAAAATGATAAGAAATTTGGCCAAATCTTGGCAAAGTTACAAGCACTGTACACAGAATGATGTACATGGGACTACACGAGCACATGGCGAAAAGACCCCCCCTCGATTTTTACGTATTTTATGTCATATTTAAAATATGAAGGCATTTGAAGATCCATGCTTTTCAAGGAATATGTTTAATTTGATGTTCTTCCACCCTTGCACAATGATAACGCTCACAAATTATTTTTTACCTCTTCCCAGAACTCAACCTTCTCTTTAATGTCTTTCTTACCTAGAAGCGATTAATGTATGCAATTCGCATTTTGACTATTGAAATACAATTATTCATTACAGGTGAATGACATAATTGTAACGGTGCATTCAACAAAGATTTATGCATGAAATTTGATCACATTACGAAAATAAGCGAGTTCGTAATTAGGATTTGCGCATGGGCAGATCAAGGTCATTCGTACCCGAATTGTTAAACCATTGAGACGAAATGCTGGTAACTTCTTGCTCGGATCGTGCTCATGAAAGTTATGTTATCAGTTTTCATTTATGCACCAACAGTACATTTATCTGATACACAGGTGAAAGTATTCTTCTCAAGAGGCAAACAAAAGGTATCACTTCGGCAGTGATTATTCTAAAATGCACACGTGGGAAGTATCCATTGTGTCAAAGAAAGATCTGTGGATATTTTGGGGTCATGCGTTCCAGAGCTATTTACGAACTCGCTTATTGCCACTATGAACATGACTGACAAAGAAAGCGGACAAAATATACAGTTCCTCAGGTAGACAAAGGAACATCCCTTCACTGCTATTACGTAATAAGGTGAATATGCATGTGACACCTGTTCTACACATGTTTACATTATAGCAGTGATCGGATGGTCCTTTGTGTACCTGAGGAACTGTATAAATTGTCCGCTTTCTTTGTCAGTCATGTTCACATTGCACTTTTAAACCTTATGTAGAGTTGCGATTGATCCTTATAAGCCAGTTTACGGTTGCAGTCTTGAGCATGAGCAGATACAGGTCAGTTGTACCAAAAAGGTAAGACCCACAGAGATTAATAATGGATATGCGCTCATGAAAGTTATGTAACATTATTCATTTATGGACCAACGGTACATTCTAAGATACGCAGGTGGAATTATTCTTTTCACGAGGGCAAACAAAAGGTATTCATAGGACTTTGGCATTTATTATTCTAAGATGCTCAAAGTGGAACTTCTCCATGTGTAAAAGATTTGTGGATATTTGGGGTCATTTGTACCATGTGCTATCTGTAAATTTCCTTATTGGTAGCAAGTTCTCCTCAAATCAATCGCAAACTTACAAACTCCTATCTCTTTGATACTTTTTTCAAATTATGAAATTGCCATCAATATGAATCCATTTACAAGTGTACATGAGACAGACCCCAGGTCAAGTGTTTTACATGCAGACCATGAAGTGATTGAAAAAAAAATATGAGGGTATACAGAGAGGAGCTGATACGATGATGGAAATGATCAAGTTCGTTAGTGAAACAGATAGCTTTATGTATAAGCTTCAAGGTCGCTCCTATTGTAACAACCCTAATCGTTGCATATTAATGTGGGAAAGACATGCCTGGCTTCGATCAGAGTCACGATCCTCATGAAGTGCATCACCTTTTCAAGAGCCTGAAGCTAACCCAACCGCGAAAGTACCGGCGGTTGGTTCATTCACTAACTTTGCAATTCCGTGAAATTATACGTGAGAAAGACAGTATGGTACCTATATCACAAATTCCCGTCGATCGCATCTTTTCAGTCTCCTAGATTAAGGGCAATTTTTCTGAAACGAGAATGTTCTGCGACAGGCGTTTTAATGATAATTGCTTACACGAACACGCTGCGTTCGATTCCGATGATTTGCCGAGGACATTTTGTCAGTGGGTTCATAAAAGGTCCCATGGCTAACACGTGAAAAGCCCGAAGCTATGCGGAAAGACAGAAGCGCGCGCGTGAAATCACATCGGTCGAGTTCATTTTCTGAAGAGAAAAACCTCAAGGCACTATATAGCTTCATATTTATTTGCTGGACTTTCAAGATCGATGCACTTGACTCATGAATGAGGCACGTGTCCAAACTCTTCCGAATCTATGCAAATTAAGTGTAATGAAACCATGTAGAAAAGAGATATAGAGATGAGAAGATCGTGACCGCAACAACATCATACAATCTTCTCACGGTCAATGATGAAAAATATGCATGCAACGCGTCAAAATTAGTACACGTGGTTGCTGTTAATTGTGTAAACTCAATATCCAGGATTATGTTTTGTCATTTTGAAAGGCAGAAGAATGGGAAGAGTACGCAGGGTATTGAGCTAGAAAAATGGAGCGTCCCACCTTTTTTTGGCCGAGGAGCGGCATCGGACACGCGCGCGCGTAAGTTCCTTCCGGTTTTTGACGCGCACTGCGCATACCGCCACGTGCTTCAAATAGGGAAGTCGGTACGTCGGTCGCACATGCGATCGGGCGATAATTTCACCCAATTTCTCCGCCATACAATCATACCTTCATTTCTTTTTCAGCTCTCTGGCCCCTCGACTCGCACCTTGCCTGCAATTGAATTTTTCCCACGGATGTTTTTTTGAGTCTCTCGTTCTCCTGCCCGCCAGCCATAGTGTTCCGTTGTCGTCCATGATCAGCCCTAGAGCATCGGCCTGTGCCAACCCCATTCATCTCTTCGCCCGAAACAGTTTCCGCTGGACCGGGTACTCTAAACTTTGAAAATATAGTACTTTATGAAATCAAATTACAATTGCATTGCGGTGAAATAACGTGGGTGCACGGCTTTGCAGGTGCTGTAACGACCATGGCTGTGGGGCAAACGGAGATGGGTCCGACAGAGTATTTCCTTTTTTTTGGAGAAAGAGATGCCGATTGTCCAGTTGGGAGGAACAAAGCATGAAAGGTTGTGGTGGCAGCACACAGTTGCAGCTGCAACGCTATAAGGGCGTGATGATGGTCCTTATTTTTGTGGCAGCAGCTCGTAACTATTATCTCTCTGAAGCAACCTCAAAGCCGTGAGCGTGAGAGAAAGCAAGCTTGAGTTCTCGTCACCCCTATATAGTTTCAGAAGTTAGTTTTTTTCTTCCGAGTCTGAGCGATCCCTTTCGACCATTATTGGATACGTGTTCTCAGCGTCCATTTCGGTAAATTTATTTCTAGTTTCTACACCATTAATATATAAATTATGAGGAATTTAGTATCGCACTCATCATGGTGATAAATTGTAATCAGTCGTTGCACGGGAGCACTTGTTATCTGTCAATAATTATGGTACATTCAATCTATTGTACAAAATGAAAAGGCATTTGCCAGTCAGTATTTCACGTCGGTTGACTCGACAGTATCACGATAGACGATTGATAGATCGACTCACATCTCCCTGGTGAAATAAAGCTTCACATTTGCTCCATTCGGCTGAACTATTCCTTCACCGGTGTCATGAGTATAGACCTAACATTCCATGCTGTAAGATTGAGATATCCTCAGAATACTACAGGACTCCGAGTAGATCTATCGATGTCTTTTCCCCCTCGAAAGGCTGACAATTACCAAAGTTTATCCAAGTTTATCCTTCCATGTTCAGCTGGTTTTAAAACGTCCCACTGCAGTCGCGTGCCGCTCTGTTATCTGATATGCGGTGGCACGCGACAAAGCCATTCACACCCCCAGTGCACAGCGCACCGGGGCGTGTCCACTGCCCCTGTCTTTTGTAGAGTTCTTTTGTGACACGAGGAGAAAAGGCCCTCGGTAAATAGAATGTGAATAAGGGCACGCGAACCAAGTTTACATATAATAAAAGAAAATAAATTTCTTACACCCCGATTCTTCTTCAAACCCTTTTCGCCTCACGCCTTCATATTACACAATTTTTTTCTGAAAGTGTGCTAAGTAGTTAGAAATGTCAACTTTGGACGATCTGAAGTATGAAGACGTGTTTTTACATCGCAATTACCGTGATATGAAAAATATCGGGAGGGGGGGGGGGGGGCCAA
>BEXV01000069.1:48240-63365 GCA_003118195.1 Hemicentrotus pulcherrimus | reverse complement strand
CAGTGAGAAAATAATGACTATTCGTTGCCAAATCGACTCAAGAGCTAAAGCGGCCAGTGAGTAATAGTCTTAATTTTTAAGACCATTGTACCGAATGGTCGTCGGCGTTTTATGCTGCGCAAAGATTCAATCAGTTTAATTTTGGCCATTACAAGAAGTGGGTTATTAATGTAGAAAAATGCTCATGTACCCTTTACAGCTCATTTTATGTATGTTATTACCTAAGAAGAAGAAGAAGAAGACAAAAAACAGTCAGTCACTCAATAGTGTCTGACAGTGAAGTCTAACAAGGAAACAGGTTTTCCTGCATATTTTGAATATTATGAAACTGCTAAGATTTAAATTTCACAGAAATAATTTGTCATGACATGAAAAACTTTGGAAGTCACTACACAAATTGGCAACTCGATCATGAGTCTGTGTCATATGGTCCTCACTATCCACTAATTATTTCCTTTATATTAATGATATAAATTTCCTATTTTCACCCTAAGAATTTTATTTCTTCACACCAGCATCCAAGTTAGATTGTTAGTAATATTTGTATGTGTGGATGCATGCAGTTAAATCATGAAAAATAGAATTTTGATCATCTATTTATATAAAAATCAAAAATTATGAAATACAATATTCATAAAATAGTGTCAATTCTTCAAAATTCATGAAAGTTTTTGGAAAATGTCATACACGCAATATAATACAAATTATATAACCTGGGCAAAGGTATGGGGAAATCAAGTTTTTGGGGATAAAAAGGGAAATTAATGGGATTAAACTATATAAATCAATAGATAAGTTGTGAGGACATGACGTTACAAACTGATAACCAACTTGGCAAATTGTGTTGTGATTCTCATTGTTCCATAGTTTTACATATTTTTTCAAAAATTCATAACTTTTGTATTAGTTATCAGATTTTGCTCAAACTTTTTTTCAAATTTGTTTGTCTGATTTTTCTGCTTTTATTGAAAGTAAGTTATTTTTCGAGTGGACTTGCCTTTTAATTGTCTGGAACGGTAAATAGAGCCAATTCATAACTTTGTGACGATTTACATTCACCTAAAATACAATTAAATTGTAATGATGTAGTTAGGAGAATTAAAGAATCGATCAGATCTGTTTTCACTCAAACTTTCAAATCATCTTTAATTGTACATCTAGCATTGAAGTTACTACCTTAGCACCATTTTCTCCCATCTGCATCTAATACGAAGTAAAACACAATGTGACATCTTTATATTCTTCTCTCCTCTGTAAAACAGCGTTGTTATGCTACCAACGCTGAGTGTAGCCATCCCTCCGTCTTCCTTTTTATAATTATGTTTTTTATGATTGTAAAAGTATATTTGTTGATGTTTTTTAAATGGCGGAAAATAAATACGATATGACTCGGAGTTGTTTGTCTTGGGCAAAAAAGACCATTTCCCCCTTGAGAACACGCTCTGTCACATACATTTATTACACAAACTGTTTATTGAATGTCTCTATCTTATACCGAGATACCGAGTGTTGGTCAAGGTTATAATTAATTTGTGAGCACTAATTTTTCTTTGGCCCCCTAAAAAAATTGAAAAATCGCACCCCCCCCCCCCTTGAACGCCAGGGGGGGGGGGACCTATCTCGAAAAAGAAGTAAAATTAACGTATTTTCACATGTTTTTTCCCAGGGCGGAGCCCCCAGGAGCTCATGGGTTTTATACATCACATTATCGTCGGATGAGCATAGTTTTACCTTATTTGTGACACTGGCAGATTCCGAATTGGCCTAGATTCCACGGCAATAAATAACGGTCAGATGAGCATATTTGTATACTTTATTTGTGACACTGGCAGGACACAAATTGGTGTTGGGTCCAGGGGGCGGAGCCCCAAGAAGCTCAGGGGTTTTATACATTAAATTATCGTCAGATGAGCATATTTTATACCTTATTTGTGAAACTGGCAGGTAACGAATTGGCGTGGGGACCAAGGACGAAGCCCCCGGAAGCTCTGGGTTTTCGGGCAATAAATAACGGTCAGATGACCACATGTTTATACCTTATTTGTGACACTGACAGGACACACATTCGTATTGGGTCCAGAGGGCGGAGCCCCAGAAGCTTTTATAGAGGTTTTAGACATTAAACTATCGTCAGATAAGCATATTTTATACCTTATTTGTGAAACTAGCAGTGACGAATTGGCGTGGAGTCCAGGGGCGGAGCCCCCGGTAGCTTAGGGGTTTTGGGCAAAAGATTATGGTCAGATGAGCTTCCAGGGGCCCGCCTTAGGGCCATTGGTTGGGTTCGGGGGGCAGAGCCCCGGAAGTTCAGGGCTTTATGCCTTTAATTACGTCAGATAAGCATAATTAGGCCTTATTTATGACACTTGCAGGTAACTTATTGGCGTAGGGTCCAAGGGGCGAAGCCCCCAGAAGTTCAGGGGTTTTACTTTTAGGGATTTTATAACGGTCAGACCAGCATGCAGGGGCCCGCCTTATGGCCCCTGGTGGGGTCGAGCCCCAGAAACTTAGGGGATTTAGGCATTTAATTACGGTCAGATGAATATATTTTATACCTTATTTGTGATACTGGCAGGACACCTATTGGCGTGAGGTCAAAGGGGCCGAGACCCCAGAAGCTCAGGGGTTTTAAGCATTAAATTACCGTCAGATTAGCATTCAGCCGTCCGCCTTAGGGCCCTAGGTGGGGTCCAGAGGAGTTCCCTTCTTTTAAGAGCACCCCCTATCTCAGGACTGCCAACATTTCTGAACACCCCCTCCTTTCGCGGGATTTTCGGCCTTGGGACCCCCCCCCCCTAAATTCGGAACACTGTTCAATATACCCCCTCTATGATATTCAAGATATCTTATGACCTCTTTTTAAATTTCTCATGAGCCCAAATGGAAAGAGAGAGAGAGAAAGAAGAAAAGACACCCCATTTTTATTATTTTAGAACCCCTTTTTTATAATTTCTCAGGAAGAAATCTCCGACTGAAAAGTCAAATACACCCCTTTTATACAATTTTCTCGGGCTGAAAAGAAGACGATATGCCGATGACATTTGAGCCGGGTTTACTTTAGACCAAATGAAATTAGAGCATTTTCACACTAGACCAAATGGCAATACATCGCATTGAGTAGTCGGATGTACTTGACCTCTTTGACTGTAAGAACCTTTGCATGGTCGCCCATGTAGTAGTAACCACTTCGTTGGAACGTGACGTAGGTCTTGCCAGGGAGGTCAAGACTCAGGACCCTAAGCAGTTCCAGATAATGTGAGCCCCCCCCCCCCTGTTGTCCTCTAAAAGAAGGAAAAACAAATCAAGGACTAGGTGTATGTGACGGTAAGTTGCCCCCTCCCCCAAAGACAACTCGAATATAATTATCAATGTCCATTTTCATAAATCTCTCGTTAAAATAATGTTCGGATAGTGGTACTGCGTAGGTTATTATAATATTCACACAATACATTTCGATAGGTGATGGACAAGTAAGGCTACTGAAATTGCATTATGTTGATTTTTCGAAAGTCTGCGTGATCGTATTGGAAAAACTGTGAATATTTGGCTTGTAAAGAGGATTTTTACAGCAAAAGATACCCCCAAAATAACGGGGCACGGGCGAAGGACCAAGGGGGGGGGGGAGGAGGGGGTACTTTGGACTGAAAGATCGTGCCAGTTGTACCAGGGTATGTACGCTGTAGGTCTGGTAACTTCTTGATCAAATCAATTGTGACTTCCAACCTTACACACCCTTCATTAGATAAACATCTTGCTCCTCTGTGTTTACGTAGGTTGGCGCCACGGCTGGGGACAGCTATGCTTTCTAAATACACAATTTTGAGATCGAGAGTCACCGTATGTGTCTCGGCGACTCATGATACTGTTTACACCCTATTCAATGTTGTCATAATATGTTGACTGCTAATGAAAGCGTGCGAGGGGCCGAGATTTATGGGCGAGGACAGGGGGAACTTGTAAATGACATCTTGTGAGGTTAAAAGTCAGTCCGAGGTTTATTTTGAGTTTAAAGGGCATGTCAAGGACCATCACGGATTTTTCAAATTTTCCGTCACAGTTCGTATTGAGAAATTTACATGTAGTTTATAATGGCATGAACGTTTTCGTTTTTGAGTGGATAAATATCCTTTTTAAAATATTGAACAGCGTTTGGGAAACTCAGTTATAGATGTATTCCACTAGCGTTTTATTTTTTTCTTTCCTGCTCGCAAAAAGTCGAGACTGGAAATTCGATTTTTCATGTTTGGGAAAGAAGTGTCAGTTCCCATGGCATAGTTATTACATACCTGGACGCACTTGAATCTTTATTCTTGACCTACACTCTACAGCTCAACATTTAAAACAAAGAACTGCACAACAATTTCATATGACAGGATTACTGCATTAATCAAACTTGTCAACACTTTTAAAACAGGGTATCTGCCATGACTGGGCATTGTAGGGGGAGTAGGGAGGCACCGAAATCAATATTGTCTTTTTTTTCTTGTTGTAATCCAATTGCAACACATTACTATGTTTTGTTCAGTATTCTCGAATTTTCTCTTGTTAATAAGACAGCCACGTCAAGCAACAAAAAAGAGTCAAATCGGCTTACATTTTATAATTCGTCTGCATGTCAATAGAGACAAGTGTATTCCGTGTATATAGGCCAAAGTCACATCTTCTGTGAAAGAGGAAACACAGGTGCATGTTTACCCCTTTTTGCAGAATGGTTCCCATTGTATGATGAGATCAATAACAAACGGTCTTGCACACCTGTTCTGCGCTTTGATTGAGTTGCACGTGCGATTATGATCCGGATTATAATAGCAAGTTTTCCGTTTCGACCCATATTTTAGGACTGCGGCATATATTTTTTTCATCCACAGCCCACTTTCTAAGTACGAGCAAGAAGTTACCAGCTGGTAACTTCTTGGTACGAGTCTGGTCATATCTCTGGTCATTCTCAGTTGACCGACATCCCGCGAATCTACCAGCTCTCAAGCTCTCGGTAGCAAGACCGACGGCATGAACGCAATCCAGAGAAAACAATTTGGTTTGCTAAACGTTTTAATCTCTGATTTGTGAACTGTCTTGGCATAGCATCACACAGTATCCAATTAGGAACACAATACTTTATATTTAAAGAGCCGATATGCTATCTCAAAGTTATTGCTAGCCCAAAAATATTTCCAACAATAATTAAGCAAACGCATCTCTATACTGACGGACACGCCCACCTCCTGATCACCACTCAGTATCCCTTTGAAGTAATATCATGCAGCCAGAACAATTTTCATTTTGCTTGTTTCATTTACTCTCCTTTTCAATCATTTCCTCACAAAATACTCCTTATTATGATCATAGGGATTTCTAGATATATAAATAAGGTCAGTTAACATTTGAGATGGAAAAGGTTTATAAGCAATTAATTTACGCTTTTGTCCGTGATTGAACGAGGTTTTTCTTGTTTGAATAAAGGTTTATACTGATATAATTCATAAATTGATTGTAAAATTAATCGATCAATCAACTTATTATGAGGAATGTTATCACTACTGAGTACTGGTTTGGTTGATGGGAGTTGGAAACATTTTTGTCCCAGCAATGAATGTACAACCAAAGGTCACCTGAGCAGACCACTGCATATTCAATGTAAAAGTACTTGTAAAGAACGAGGGTTAATGACATCCCCTCCCCTCTCCCACCTCCACCACCACCACCACCACCACCACCACCACTCCATTGGGGGAGTCGCCTCACAGTCCCATCAAGATGTCGTGGGAACACGCATCATTAGCACACTCATATCATTTCCCTCTCTCCTTCGCGTTATGAGTAGGAGGAAAGTGTAAAGAATAGGGTAACTAGTGGCATACAATGAAACTTCACAGCCATTCTTCAAACGTAAAGTTGATCTTCCTAAAGTGGTGTCCAATGAATGCATTCCTGAGCGACCCACAGACTGGGGCTATTCATTTTCCCCGACACTCCGGCGCCAGGCCACTCGGCTTCTCCGCACACGTGCAACCTAGGCTCGGCTCTACAAGTACACATGGGCTCGCTCAAACAAACGCCCGCGGGATGAAAAATGGGCTCTTCGGGGCGTGGAATACTGTCCCTCTCAGATTAATGTCCCCTCCCAGCTTGGTGTCGGAGAATTGACCACCCCCCCCCTCCCCTTTCTCTAAATGAAATGGGCTGTAGCTGGTGAAAGGGATTATAAAAATGTTGAAATTATAATTGTATTTCATGAAATATAATTAATCATTACCCTGTGCATAGTAAAAGTTTGGTATTAATGATACTGAAGATTATCCGAGGTTTTATGATACCGAAAATTAATGTCGGTCTCGCGAATTTCCTGACAACTTTTAAGGGTTTCATGACACTGTCGGTTTCTTAGACTGCCAGTCTCAGGGCGCTGTCTATATTTCATCGGTCTCGTGAACCGTTTAGTCAACGTCAAGCAGGTTTCCACTACCAACTTCCAAGTAGGACACCTCGAAAAATGGGGGCACTGCATTCTGCGTGACATCGACTCAAAAAAAGTTTAGAAGTTTACGAATGGGATAGCGATCCCTCCCCCTATCGGCTTTTGTGTTTGTAAACATTACTATCGGAATGCGACCAGGCCCATTCATAGTCCCAGACAGCCCGGCGCCTGCCGAGGATTGGGAGAGGGATGGACCGGTTCTCCCGCACCGAGGAGACATGATCACGAGAAGCCAGCTTCCACTAACTTACTTTTTCTTCTGGCTCGATCGTATAAACTTTTTGGTGGGATGTTAAACAAAAACTTTTTTCTCTATGAAACGGAGCCCTGGTTGTCTTCAACCTCAAGAAAGTTTCATTTGTGACCTGTTTCACAAAACATCAGTGACAAATGACAGTCTTTGTTATAAGCTACTGAAATCCTTGCTTCTGATTGGTTATCAGCAGATTTGTCACTGATTTTTTGTAATTTTGTCATGCAAAAAGGCTTTGTGAAACGGGTCCCTGGACTGGCAGATCGTATAAAGCGCGAACCCTTGATGTGACTCTAAAGAAGGCGTCTTCAGGACAGCTAATTTATTCAGATATAAATTATAAGTGATTGCTGCCCCAATCCCCCTTCAAAGTCTTGCCCCGTGGACTATAGCCTATAATTTTGTCGGCATACCAGAAGATTTTGCAACACACTTCTTATCCTTCCCCTACACCGCCATTTATTCAGAATATGAAAGACATGCCCGTAAACATGAAACTAATATTATCTATTTTCCCTTTAATAATGTAGTGCACTGAATTGCAAACGATTGCACAAGGACGATTTACCTTTTAATTTTAGGGTTTCCAACGTTTGAGAGTGTCTGCCCTATTTAAAAATCGTCGCCTCGCACACGTGTTTCAAAAATTGAAGTAGACCAAACAATAGATATTACACAGGAATGGCTGGGCCTATGACAATACCTAGTCAATAGACTTATAGACGAGCAGTGAGCCCGGTTTAGTCTTTATAAACAGCCCTAAACATTAGAAAGTGACACGAATCGACTATTATTTCCTAAATGTGAATACTTATTATACGTAACTACCACCAAACATGATTTACCAATATCATGTTGAATATTTCCACCGTGTTTAATTCATTTGAATGTCTTTTTAAGAATTTTAGAAATCATTTAAAATACATTCTGCTGTGAGGGGCTTCGAATATCCTATCATCAGCTGGCTTGGGATTAAAAACAGCCAGTGTAAAGTCGATTATACGGAGCCCTTTTCTGCGACATTGAGTGAAGATTTTGGTCCATTCTTCTTCGCCATGTCGCCTTCCTTCTTTCTCTCTTTACATCTCTTTACGAGGGTGACTTTTGTCGACGAAGATAAACAAACTTGGAACGCAAATAGCTCACAGGTGCGCGTTTATCTCGGTCCTTCTTGCCCCGCTATGCAGACAGAGTAGGAGGGGAATGAACCCTGTCCGCTGTTTCAAATCGATTGTTTTCACCATAGGGTCCATGTTTTCACCGAAGGAGAAGGGGGAATTGAAAAACGCCCTCTTTCTTTGAGGTCGGGGTTCTATGAAGTGCATTACAGGAAAAAGGATTAACTTTCTAATAAGTATTAAATAAAGCACTGTAATTAGTTTTCAACACCGAGGAAATCGAGGAGGTTGACATAATTATCAACAGAATGTTCTTCTCATATAATGATATATTATACGACTACGTATATTGACCAAATTCTATTTTGCTTCATTTTTGTTAATTCATATTTCTATAGATTTTTAGAGTTTAAAATGCATCATAAGTCATGGTTATGAACAATGCATAGATTAATTATATTCAAATTTTATTTTAAGTCAACACCACATGTATATTTATTCTTTTAAAAAGAATCACATTTACAAACAATGATAAAGATAATAGTGACAAATCTCCTTTTCTGCTTTACAATTACATTGAAAGATTTGACGTAGTAAAAGGAAGATTATGAAAATAAAGACACACCAATTTTGTTTTTGTGAGTAATTTCGTTTGACCTGACTGCTAATCTGCTATAAGAAAGTATGTTTAAGCACGTGAGTAAGCATTCAGGAGACCGACGGCTTTAAATCATCTCCGCGGGACTTGGAAATGATTTACGAGACCACCGCTTTACCTCTGAACCATCGCGCCCCACTCTATTGCATAACAAAAATGTATGTGGGACAAATGTAACAATGTTATCCAACTTCATACCAGGGATACCTGTTCATACTTTCTTTTATAATTAATATTCAAAGAAACATTATGAACATTATTAATGTATACACTATTAATCTACATTATGTGTATAATGACACATTTTATTTAACAAAACATAATTTTCTCCCTTATTGTAAAGCAAAACATAATGCTGAATGGCTATTTATACAATATAATTGTGTACAGATACATTTTCCAGTTTCACCAACTTCAATAGCGGTGAACTGTTTTATCATAATAAAAACCAAAGAATATTTTGCACGTTTGTTATTTTACTATGACAACACAAGAGTAAGAGATGTATCTCAATGTTTTTATATAGCAATGAGTTGTACCTCCAAACAAAACAAGTAAAGGGCATTTTTGTAGTAAAAAATCCCACGCCCACGAAGAAAGAATTTCACCAGCTGGCGTCTAGTGAAAATATTTGATTTTAAATCATGACTTTTCACAAAACCTCAAAAGATAATACTGATGATGATGAGTAGCAATACAAGACATAATTGACATAATAGCTCGGCTTCCTTATAACCACCACACCACTTGAAAAAAAAAATCCTGTTACATAGAAAACGTGGGAAAAGGACCATGTACCCCATACAAATAAATGTACAACAAACTTTCCCACGATCATATGAATAGGAAAGTTACTTTTCTATAGGCAAGCACCTGCTACTCGGTTATGGCACCTGTATTGTCTTCGGGTGCTTGACTTGGTGCCCCTCTCCCTTGCTGTTTATCCCCCGTTCTTACGGTGGCATTGCGATGCAGGGGATCTGATTTGTGCGACACCCGTTCACATGCTGAAATTAATCTGGATTAAGCGGGAGAGGTTCATGGAATTTAAAGCATTTTGTTAGTGAGTAGGCCTGCTTTTTAAGTAGGATCTGCGCCTTTCCATCGCTGAAAGTGCACTACTTCTTTTCTCTCGTCTCTCTCGCTCACACACGCGTGCATATACATGTACACACATCTGAAAGATACATCCCGATTTTTCCCCATACACAATTCAAGAACATGATTTATGATCACTTTAAATTTGCGGACGATCCTCCAAATACAACACAACTGCAACTATTGTCAAAATTTAAAAAAATGCTCCTTACCAATTAAATACCATCCTTGTTATTCTGCGAACAACTATTTGTTCTTGCATGGTGTTCGCTGTAGTAGGCAAACTTATAAATAACTAGTTATATCAAGAAGTTACCAGCAGGTAACTTCTTGGTTATATACAACTCGACTCAGCGGCTTTCTTTCGCATGTGAACAGGTCGCCTAAGCTTGATCCTCTCATACCATACAAGTGGATCGAGTGGATTTCATCCGGTAATCTACTCGATGCACCTGCTGTTTCGGAATGCACGGACACGACCCAATGAGTCAGCGAGCCAATCAGCGCATAGGAATGTTTGGTGAACAGGTGTTGGAGCGCGTAATAAACAAAACAAGCTGTTGTCTGCGAGAGCGTCTTCTTTTCACGTCGGTGCACCGATGCGCAGCGAGCATGGGAACGGCGCATAAAAATCATCTTCATATACTTCAAATTATAGGATAGAATAGCGGTTTTTGTACAATAACCACTGTACCCGCATTTCCTTTTCTTTTCTTTCATATTTGTTGGATGTAGACAGTCCGCAGGGGATAATAATTCAAATGTTTATAGTTCGAAGTTCAGTAGACCAGCATAATGAAATTTACAATGACAGTGATTCTTTACTTTAGGCTACTTGTAATGCTATCAGCAAATAAAATCTATTTGACCTTTTAAAAAGTTTATCCCCTCCCCATATAATTGAATATGATACATTGCATCCTAAAGTTATGATGAATCTGTGCTCTGTGATCATTAATTCATATCTCTCAGCAGACACGATTTATCAATAGTCCAGACGAGCCTACGCACCCATAATATTGGGGGTCTTTTTCTTCTTCTTCTTCATCTGTGCCTTAGGGTCTCCCATACACATGAAATACATCCTGGAGGGGGAAAAAAGTAAGGAATTCTTCAACATTATATTGTTATTTCTTAAAGAAGAGTTTTCCTCTCCCCGTCAAAAGCTACCCAGAGGCCTGTCAGACATAGCAACAATTGGGTATACCATTTTGTACATCACTCAAGTATCAGAGTTGCGATTGATCTGAATCAGTCGCAAGTTTATGCAGTCCCCTATCTCTTATGATCATAGTTGCTATCGCAAATGAAGATACAACAGGGTCCAGTGGAATACAAAATAGTCATATCAAATTTTAAAAGTATTGTACACAGGGCAACTAGACTCATGTTTTGAAGTGCTCGACAGATGGCGCTAATCATTTTTCTTTGTGTGTCTCATCAGGAAGGACGCTGCGCTGATTTCAAATAGTTTTCAAGCAACTCTCCCGACGATTCGTTTAGTAATAAAGGGTCAGAATCTAGATCAAAAATAGTTGCTACACGATGAATTATCTTGTGTAACTCTACATTTCAAATCGCATACCGTAAATGTATTATTAATTACCACGAACAAATACTAGAAATTAAATAGATGTCAGAACAAAAAGCTGATTCGAATACCAAAGTAGTCGACCCGTGAAGTAGGAACATGCCGAATAATTCTCGGGAGGTTGGTCGACGCACTGCCAGCAGGTATCGGGTTTCTACCGGCGAGCCTGCCCGTCTACGTAACACATGGCCAGTCTGGAGAACGATGATGTGATAACAGATGTATAGTAGAGCTTTACCCAACCTACACAATTCACAAACTGTATTTTAAAGGAAGCGGGTAGTCAGTTTCCATGTGCAGAAGGCCATAATTCGCTGACCCCAGACTTGGTGGAAATACCATTAATGAAAGTACAAATCTGCACACAGCAAAACCCGTTGGCCCATCAAGAATTACCCCCTAGACTCGGAGCATGATCCGTGATTCTTCAGCCGAAGGAAAAGTAAAGCATTACATAAGGTCTAATGGTCATAAAACTCAAGGCTAACCCTGGTGATTGACAACACCTGTTATTGGGTAAACACCCGAACGGTGTCGAATTCCCCATGAGAGCTGACTTCTATGTGACTATATCAGATCTCCCTGCAAAAACCGTGGCCTTTCATTCCGCCCCCTTCCGTTTATTAACGCCACTACAAAAAAGGAGATGATGCATAAAATATACTTTGATTTGATTTCATTTAAATTGCTTAATTGCATCTCTCAAAATACATATTGTGAATTATTCTCTAACTCTAAGCTTTAGATCTAGACCTAACAGCTAGGCCTACGAAATCGTTCTCTCATCATTTCTCTCTACTCTAGACCACGATTCGAGCCTGTAGTGATTACTAACGGTTGACAGCAACACCGGTCTAATTTCATAACAAAGATTTCAGGTGACGAAAAGCGATATCTCCCCTGTCTATAATCAACAATAGCCTGATAAAGTTATCTGCTCTCACAATCTGCGCCTGTCAGTCAGGTCGTCTGTATGGAGTACAACTTGGTCTTGAAATCGATCAGCACTTGATCGGATCAGAGTGTCGACGATCGTATCGTGTTCGGTCTCGCCGTCGCCGTCTGCACATGTTTGAAATAAACGAGATGCCTAGTGGTGAAAAACAAAATAATTGCTTCAACTTGACAGCGAAGCGTGTCCGAGTATGAGTATTGATGTCATAAACCGAGCTTTCTTTTATTTCTCTAAAGGTTAATTGGTTTTGGATATAAGTTGACTGAATGTGCACCTGCGAGGAGGGGTTGAGTTACGTGTTTGGATAGAATGAGCAATTTTCTGCATTAAAGGGATCGGGTTGCTTACTTTGTCATTCTTGTTGATTCGATTTCATGTCAACATACCACGGTATTCAATTTTTTTTTTTTAAAGTTGCCTCTCTATGGACGTTTTATTTCGCCAAACAAAATCAAGGTGTATTTTTTTTTTCTTTCGGTTTTGTATGCATTAAATATGCGTTTTGTTTCATCACTGATTTAAGGCTGGCGCAAGAGGCGCCTATCAACCATTTTCATTTAAACACAGACCTATCCGCTCCAAATGAAAAGTCCTAGTTATGAATATTATTATGTACAATCGAGAAACAAACAATAAACATGGAATGCGAAAATAATACAGAATTTTTATCAACAAAAAAGAAAGGTATTTTGGACTTATAAACAATACAGAGAGCTTACTTCCAATGGGACAATCAAAATGATAATAAGCTATCACTGCTTTTACGGAAAAAAACAAAACAACGGCAACTCATTTATAAAAACAGGATCAAACAAATCAAACTAACTTTCGACATCAGCCGTTTTTAATAAGGTTTGACTCTCGTCTCTAGACCCCGCGGCTTTCTGAGTGGATTCTGAGTAGATTCCCAGTTCTTAGCCTGGCATCAAAAAAGAAACGGGATGGAGAAATGGTGAGGGAGTGGAGGGAGGGAGACAGACAGAGAGACAGACGGATAGAGTAGGGTAAAGAAAGAGAGAAAGAGAGAGAGAGAGAGAGAGAGAGAGAGAGAGGATGGGGAAATTGAGAAGTTCGACGGATGAGGTTATCTACATCATTATACTTGTGCACGTGTACAATTACAATATGTTCAGCACAATTCATTTTCCACACGAGAATTATGATCCCGTAATCTAGATATGATTGAGTCTGACCGAGATAGGGAAAGCTAAAGATGTTATAACAGGGATTACCCTTGTCAAAGAAATTCATATAAATCTATTTCAAAGACCATTCAATACATGAGGGTCGTGAGAATTTGAATGAAAGGTCAATTTTGTCTTCATTGCAACACAGGTTGATATGGGAGTGTGCGGGGTCTTTCTGTGTGACTAGCATATCCACATGGGATATATAACAAATGAGGGCGCTCGTTCACTTTGAAACCGAACGCGAATTGTATCTTTAATCTGACTAAATTTATGAGCGATGCATTCCAAACTAGGTTAGCTTTAATGATAAATACATTTTGAGTCCGTCTGTACAATTTGACCGGGAGGGATAAGACCACCAAGCGTGGTCACTGAAACGTGGCTATCTCATCAACTCAGCGCTCAATTAACATTAAAAAAAGAGGATCATGGGGAACAAATAGCACCGCTTAGAGAGAGCTAGAAGTAGCTAGAAATAGTTTAAAGGGGCTTCAATACAGTGAAAATCCCCGTTTTATTCATATCGCCTTAAATCAATATTTACCGACTTAGCAAAAATTGCAGACATAAATAAATAAAACTTCTATTGTGGAGGAATGGGGTGGGCGGGGTGTAAGATCTTCAAAAATTTTCAGCTAAAAAACCTGTCCAAGTTCCAACCCGTTTTAAAAGTTTCCTGGCCAAATTCTCAGTTACTCAAAAAGATATCAAAATGAAGGGAAACAACATAGACTTATATGTTTAGAAGTCTTTTTTTATTTGTCAATCATCAAGTTTGCTCGTAGTAACAGCGGTCATTATTGCAATATAAAAACAATTATGTACATTATAACAGTCATCACAGTGTACATAATTATACACATATAAATTTCACATATATATATATATATAAAACTGAATAAATGACATATATATAATGTCAACAATTTCATTCATTCATTCAAAAGAAACCGTTGGTAAAAAAACAGAAACAATTAGAAATAATCTTCTATTATGAGTCATTCTTCATTGTCAAGTTGTCAAATCGGGGACGAATGTACATCACTATGAATATGACTGACAAAGAAAGCGGACAAAATATACAGTTTCCCAGGTAGACAAAGAAACATCCCTTCAACGCTATTATGTAAAAAGGTGAATATGCATGGGACACCTGTTCTACGCATTTTTACATAATAGCAGTGAAGGAATGTTCCTTTGTCTACCTGAGGAGCTGTATATTTTGTCCCTCTCTTTGTCAGTCATGTTCATAGTGCATGTAGCCCTTTTTAAAAAAGAGGGAAAATTCAGTTATCTGCGCAAATCAGAGAAAATAAACTGCTTGTTGTTGGAATCCCATTGAGTATAGATGTACCACTAAGCTTCTCTTAAAAAAAAAAAATTACATTGTCAATTATTATAGACCATACTCAAGGTTTGAATTCTTACATTATAAACCCCTAGGTTTTCAAATTGAACAACAACACCATTTGGTCATTTCACAAGCAATTCGAATTGAAGTCAGAAATACAGCAATATTCAAGTAGCATGATATATGTCTAATCAAATGAAATAGTAAATTAATATTCGAACATGTATGGATGCATATCTAGATACAGATAACAACCATATTACTCATACTCCTTGTAAGTTTGATGTTTTGTGTGCCGCGTCTTTTGTAACTCGAGAATGAAAGTTTGACTGCTTAACCCGTTGACTACTGGATTATCTTATTCCCATAGACTTAACACAGGGACCACCAGGTTCCAGTAAGCAATGGCTTAAATTTTGGCGCCTTTGCTGAATGT
>BEXV01000069.1:2647-20111 GCA_003118195.1 Hemicentrotus pulcherrimus | reverse complement strand
TCTCTCTCTCTCCAAATTTGTTCGTCCCAAAACTCTCATTCCCTTCTTTAATTGATCCGACCCCACCCCCTCCCCTCGGGCCCCTCCAATACGAAGAATATCAATTTTCGCTTTGTTCAGTCATACAATTCCGTTCGTAGGCATATAATGAGAGAGGGTTTGTAATACCATCCAACTACATTACAAAGAGATTCCTATATTTTTGTCAACATTATTTCATGAGTTATATGAAAACATTATTGCAACAAAAAAAAAATCATTGTTTTATAAAAAGCTTAAAAGAGCCACAACACAAAATTTGAGGTTCATATACACATACTTTATTCTTTACAAAAATAGGCAAAGCTACTTTACAAGCGCTAGAGTATTACGCATAGAGTGTTATAGTATAACAGGGGCCTGAGTTGTGAATTCACAACTCTCTGTTTTAATTATAATAGCTAGAAGCTATGTGACTTTAATTCATCTAATATGTTTTAAAGGATTCTTTGGTATATAGATTTCTATTCGACACAGATAACGCAAATAATTCAACTGACAGACTACTACCCATCGCTATATTTTTTAAATCTAAAAATATCCATCTATAAACAGCTGCATTTGTTATTTACATTACATTTAATTTCACAAGAGTATAATTCTATGGATTTGTAATGCCCTCGACTTGATCAATCCTATCATCATGCGGCGATCAATATGAACCCTGTACGTTCACTGAGATATCAATAATAAACTTACTGATAGGTGACTTAAACTCGCTTTATTTAAATCAATCACTATTTTTGGAATATCCATTTCGTCTATGATATGAAGTTCTAAATTAACTTGAGTTCTGAGTGTCAGTCACAGGTTGAGTGTCACACATTTTGTCTCTATGTACCAGTTACATGTAGGTTGAGTGTCACACAGGGTGTCTCTGAGTGCCAGTCACAAGTTAAGTGTCACAAATCGTGTCGGTGAGTGCCAATGGCAGGTTGAATGTCACACAGTGTGTCTCAGTGCCAATGACAGGTTGAGTGTCACACAGTGTGTTTCTGAGTGCCAATTGCAGGTCGAGTGTCACACAGTGTGTCTCAGTGCCAATGGCAGGTTGAGTGTCACACAGTGTGTCTCAGTGCCAATGGCAAGTTGAGTGTTACACAATGTGTCTCTGAGTGCCAGTCACAAGTTAAGTGTCACAAATCGTGTCGGTGAGTGCCAATGGCAGGTTGAATGTCACACAGTGTGTCTCAGTGCCAATGACAGGTTGAGTGTCACACAGTGTGTTTCTGAGTGCCAATGGCAGGTCCAGTGTCACACAGTGTGTCTCAGTGCCAATGGCAGGTTGAGTGTCACACAGTGTGTCTCAGTGCCAATGGCAAGTTGAGTGTTACACAATGTGTCTCTGAGTGCCAGTCACAAGTTAAGTGTCACAAATCGTGTCGGTGAGTGCCAATGGCAGGTTGAATGTCACACAGTGTGTCTCAGTGCCAATGACAGGTTGAGTGTCACACAGTGTGTTTCTGAGTGCCAATGGCAGGTCCAGTGTCACACAGTGTGTCTGAGTGCCAATGGCAGGTTGAGTGTCACACAGTGCGTCTTTGAGTGCCAATGGTAGGTTGATTGTGTCTCAGTGCCGATGGCAGGTTGAGTGTTACACAGTGTGTCTCTGAGTGCCAATGGCAGGTTGAGTGTCATACAGTGCGTCGCAGTGCCAATGACAGGTTGAGTGTTACACAGTGTGTCTCAGTACCAATGGCAGGTTGAGTGTCACACAGTATGTATTTGAGTGCCAATGGCAGGTTGAGTGTCACACAGTGTGTCTCTGAGTGTCAGTCGCAGGTTGAGTGTCATCATAGCTGGGGGACTCTTAGTGTCAGTTACAGGTTAAAGATTAACTTGAGTTCTGGTAATGCGATTGCATTGTAAAAGAAAAGGTGTGGAATGGATCAGAAAAGTTGATCATAAAGCATGTAAGTAATGGTGTGTAATGCAAGGGTCTGGAGTCATCAAAATCATCATAAATTTGGCAGAGTCTTGGTCAAGTAACAATCACTTACACAGAAATATGTATATGGGACAACACACATGGTGTCGGGGTTGGTACTACCCTGATTTCCTTATCTTTCTATGCTCATTACTCAGCCAGTATACACTTTCTTCCAAAATTGTTTGGCACATGAACATTATTTGTAATCTTGAACATTCAGTGTAAGTTTCGTTAGATTCTGTGAAAATTCACTTTCTTTTTTTAACAGTACTCAAGTTTATCTTTAAGTGTCACACAGTGGGTCTCTGTGTGTCAGTCACACGTTGAGTGTCACATTGCAATATGTCTCTGTGTGTCAATGACAGGCTAAGTGTCACACAGTATGTCTCTTGGTGACAGTTATAAGTTGAGTGTCACGCTGTGTCTCTAAACTGTCAGTCCCAGGTTAAGTGTCACACAAAGTGTCTCTGATTGTTACATAGGTTGTCACACAAATTATACAGTGCGATACAATGAGTTACAGTTCAAACATTCCGAAGACCTAATACATTGATGAGAATACGTCAGCTTGTTTGATATAACAAGCGTGAAAATACAGGGTGTCATAATGTAGGCACATTATTTTAACCTAGTCATCACAGTGTTTTCAAAAAGTCACTTTATTAACATGTTTCTTTTCTGTAATAGGGCTTGCTCATGGCATTACCTCAATTTTGAGGGCACCGTTCTTCTATTCAGTCTAGAGTTGTATGTTGAAGGATGTCATAGTCATCGGAACTCGATAGTTTTTGAGCATGTAGGGCTGGCTCAGAGTTTCTTGATGCCTTATCCACTACAGCATATTCTACTTCCGACGATCGTAAACCCCTTGGCATTGTCGATGAGGGTTTCTTATTTTTAATATCTACAGGTTTGATTGTATGGAGTGTTTCCTTGTCGTTACAATCTTCATCAAGGGATGAATACTTGCGCAGGTGTCCTCGAGGAGACATCTGGGACAAAATGGAAGACACGGATATCCTTGGAGTGGTCTTCGAGCTCTTTTCTGTTCCATTTACATTTACGTAACTTGGGCTGCTCACGCTCCCTTCAGAAGAAAGTGAAAGGTCTTTGGCGGAGCATTTCTTGCTCTGTGCTATCAGGAGTTTCTTGTGATCTACATACGAGTATGAATGGTCCATGTTGTTGACAACATCTTCTGTCTCAAAGGTGTCGTCGTTTGCGAAATCATACTTGAATTGCATATCACTTTCGTTCCCAATGGTGGCGTAGTCTGCATAAAGAACAGATGGAAATGGAACACTCTCAATCCTTTGCCTTCTCCTAGAATCTGGAAGTGTTTTGGATTGCGCTCGTCCTTCGAAATAAACACTATCGTAATCACCATTCCGCGAGTTACCGGCCCGAAGTTGTGGTTCTTGACTAGTTCTGGCAATTGCTGGCAAAGTTCTAAACTGGTTCTGTTTGTCTCCTGGTATATCGTTCGGGAGACACGACGTTCTACTCTTGAAGTCTAGATCTGATACTGTGGCATAATCTCCACTTTCTAAACGGCCGCCATTTTGACATTCGCCTGTCCCGGTGTCAAGTTGATTCTCGTGAAAATCAATCTGCGAAAGGTGCGGGAACACGCTTGCGTATTCCCGAGAAACTGGTGATCTTAGCTGAGCACGTTTTCCCCTTGGTTCAGCTGAAATTGAGGATTGCTCAAGCTTTTTATCTTGTGTTTCAGTTGCTCCACCCCCGATCTCACAATACGATGCCTGATGAACTGGGGAATACACTCCAGCGTCAAACTCGAATCCGTGTTTAAAAGGGCAAAGACCTGTTCCTGAGATGTATATTCCCGACTTGTGTGGCTCATCGTACAGTTCTTGTCCTAGGCCACCCTCGGCTGCCTGTCCTACAACACCACTGGCCAAAGGTACTGCATTACCACCCGACTCATTGCTCGTTTCAAACCCTGACGCATCGCTGTAAGTTTCTTCCTCGCTTGCGTCCCCGATGTCGCCGCTCTTGGTCGTAGCGATCGTAGCGAAGCTTCCTTCTTTCTTGAGGCCTGCGTTGAGAGACGCGTACTCGTCCTCGTGTCGTCGTTGCATCTCCTTGAAGGTCAGTCCCAAATAAGTGGAGAAATCACTGCGTCCTCCGCCTCCTCCTCCACCGCCGCCAAAGGTGCTTTCAAACTCACTCTCAGAGACATGAGAGAGTCCGCTGTAGACGGCTGAGTCACCGATAGAGTTCATAGGATCTAGGTAAGTGGTGTCCATGACGATCTCCACCGAGGAGGACAATGCGTAAGGAGACGGGTCCTCCATGAGTGTTGCCTTTTTACGTCGACGTCTGAAACAAAAATAACTAAAGAGAAGTTTTTAATATTTGGGTCAAGGTATTATTTTCAACCGTATTATAAGGATTGTTAGTTTTGTTAAGTACTTGTAGAACTTTGAGAATATGATTTGACATTTGGAACTTTAGAAGAACATTACATTTAGTTTAACCGTCATAGGTCTATTCTACCTTTTCCTGATTTATTTCACAAATTGTTTTAATATATCCCTCTTAATGTATGGTGATATTGTAAGAATAGAGAGTTATATACATGTACTCTTATAAGAGCCGTACATTGCCAATTACAAGGCTTTACATTATTTTGCATATTTGCTAGCAATGTTTATAGGTTTTCAGTGGTTTACCTGTAGAGTAATGAAACGAAGAGAAGCACGGCTGAGCACACTATAAAGAGAAGACCACCCCCTGCTGCGAGCCCGGCAATAGTTGCTGTATTAATAAGTGTACACAAAAAGGAAAAAATGTCGAAATATTAGCTGGTCTAATTTCCATTTGGTCTAATCTCCAATAAATAAGTTTACTTAACATTTGGTCTATTTATCATTTAGTCTTATTCCCAGTTTGTCTAAGGCCCTTTTTGTTAACTATCCGAATGGTATAATAAACATTTAATCATAAATGATAATAATAATCAAATGGAGGGTCACTTTATCATGGCATTGCCATTTTGGTAGTCAACTTTTGAAATAAGAAATGATCACTGTGAGTTGATTCACTTTTAATATTTTCTTTGACTAGAAGTCGAGATCAACATCTGAATTATTGAGGAGTGCCACTCCCATGAGGCAAGCCAACGTAAAATGATTATAAATGTGCAATTAGAAATCCCCCCACATAAATGAGTCACAGCACTAGCTCTCGAGTGGAAGATTGATTGAGGGGTGTCGGGGGAATTTCCCCAACTCAGAACGGCATACCCAGCCATCTTACTGGGGTCGGGGAAGGGGCTAGAAGGGAAGTGTTAATGTACCGACAACTAAGAAAGATAGCTGCACGTAAACAATGTCTGAAACTGTTCCCAAATTAATAAATATATAATCTCGAGGACCTGTGAGAAGAAAAAAACAACGTCAAAGGTTATAGCCCCACGTTAATTGTATCTCCATCAACGGATTTTAATCAGTTGTAACTTTGCAATCAGTAAATCAGTAATCACATCTTACACAGATTGTACGGGTGGTAAGGTAGTTGCAGAAAGAATGGAGACATAACGGAAATTTACAACTGAATGTAATCCTTTTTTTAATGTTACTGGGCCCGTAAAGAAGATAATTTAAAGTAATACAGTGCCAGACTATCTCCCATGCCCCCCACCCTCTCTGTTTACACCACTGACAATCCTTCCTTCTAGGAGCAACGTTCAGATGAATTGGGAAGTAATGCTAGTGTGACCGATTATTGACAGGTTCCTGGGCGGCTAGTCCAGGGGCTAATGCTCTCATATCATTATGAGTAAGCTAGCTATTTCTGTCAAATTTCTTCCCATTCTTCCTCTTTCTGTAAAGAATCTGGGCCCGGTCTTAAACAGTTCCGATTATTCGCAACTTATTTGCGATTGATATTTATCGCATCTATGTGCACAAGAGATAGGGAACAGCAAACTTGCGATTAGATAAAGGAACTTTTTTTTTTTTTGCTATCCTGAACCCTCGTTTTTTTGTTCTTCAAGCATATTCTTCAATTTCCCTAACCTTTCCTTTTCTCGTTTTCTTTTTAAATATTGATATTGTATTCGTGATCTTGGAAACTGCCCCCCCCCCCTGAAACTCAATTTGTCTTGTTGTTTTTTTAAGTCTGCTGCTAAACCATTTTTATTCTTTTCTATTTCTTATTTTGTTTTTCCTTTTCTTTCTTATGAGAGGGTACTATTTTTCTTCTCGATCAGATTTCCCTTACTCTAATAGACATTTTCCTTCTCCTTTCCTCCCCTCCCCTCCCCATCATTCCTTCCTCCTCCTCATCATCATCTTCACCATGAAAACCATAACTGCCACAACTTATATCACCATCATCGTCACCATTACACTTATCATGCGCTACTTGTCACGTGTTTTATCCTTTTTACCCAACTTGATTTATCAATATTAATCTTGAGACTTAATTGCAGCTAGAATAAACAACCAAAGAATAATAATCTTACAGGTTGAAATTTTTTGTCCTGTAAGCTGTACGACAACCATGGTCGTTGAGGGCTGGCTTTGATAAATGGTCATCGTAGGTGTCGCCCTCCTCCCTGTCGTAGATATCTTGAATGTCCGAGGACCTCTTGTGGACGCGGCTTTCGTTGCTTCAGGTGTTGCAACAGCGGTTGTGATGGGTGACGATGTGGCAATGTTGGTCGCAACTGTTGTTGTTGGGGCTGGTATGATAGCTGTATTTTATTATTTGAAAAGAGAAAAAATCAAACAGATAGATTTAGAAATACATAAATGAGATCTTTATAATAAAACGGAACAAAGTACGCTCGTAAGGACTTTCTAATAATCAAATGCGGTAAATATCTATTTCTTTGTCCTTCACCTTTTCAATATACGCTTATTAAAGTGACTTGTTGCGTAATCTCGACGTGTTTAATGGGGTACATAAGATGGTATTAAAATAGCCATTAAGTTGATTTCTCGAAGAAAAAAACACACCTTGTGATTGTTTTAAAGATGATTTTCGCACACCGCATCCCATAATCATGTCAATAGGTACATTTAACTCCCGTCTAAACCTCGCAATGTTACAGCAACTTCCGCAGTAGCATCACGATGTTTCTTTGGAGTGTGAAGTGGGCTAATTGAGGACTTGTCGTCTGGCAATATGAAGGTTAACTGACTGAGAACGTGTCTATAAAAAGCTCTCTGTTATTGAGGGGTTTTGTCTTGAGAATTCTGAATCAGTCGTAACGAAACGACTTCCCCTCTCTTCTTCCTAACCTTGACCATGGCCTGTATTCCATGTGCTCTTAAATCCGGACGTACAATAATAATAAAATATATAGGTCAGGATAATAATAGCCACATCCTAGCACGACTTGGGTCCAACCGGCGACGTTGTTTCCATAGGTCATGTCTCCGTGTAAGTGGGGCCAATACATTTTGGTGCAAAATGAATAATACTATTAAATAATAATCCGGTTTTTTCATATAGCGCTCTATACACCGATCCGACGATGTACCTAAGCGCTTTACAGATCTATTATTACCCCGGTCATCGGATTCAGGCTTGCCCGCACACAATGTGTGCACATTTTCTACTCCCTGGGGAGCATTTTCCACTCCCTGGGGAGCATTCCAGCCAGTCGCCATTTTACAGGCGCACACTTGCTCGTCCAACCACATGAACGTTCGCATCCTACCGGGTACCCATTTAGAACCTGGGTGGAGAGTAGCAAGTACAGGTAAATATCTTGCCAAAGAATATTAGTGCCGTGTCGGGATTCGAACCCTCGACCTTCGCATCTACAGTCGAGCGCCTCAAACCACTCGACCACGACACTCCCATTAATGTGCCTCGGAAAACACAATTTATGTCGGACCTCGAAAATGCCAAGGATCGAGAAGTGACATTCGACAAAAGAGAATAGACAGACAAAAAGGGTGACACTGGGAGAGAGAGAGAGAGAGAGAGAGAGATGGGATGGGCCTTTGTGGTAAATGAAGGAAAGAGCGATAGAGGGAGGATACCGAGGATCTACACGACTTTATTTGGAGTGCATCTCAGAACAAGTTCAACCCTAGAGCCACTATACTTTCTGGACCAATCCAGAAAACGAACCAATCTGTTGGACCGTTACAGTACGGACAACTTCCACCTCTTTTGGACAATTGCCTATCCTGGCGGTTACTCTCCTCGGGTCCAGAAGGAAGCAAACTCATTTTACTTCAGCATATATTTGACCCCCTTCTGGCGTTGAAAAAAAGGCAACTATGAGTAATTTGCCAGCGCGGGAAAGTGGTCAATGTCGTAGATTTCTAAATCGTACCTGCCAAACAGAAAGCTGTGAAAAGGGAATTGTTGTTTGGTGGGAGTCGTCTCGAAGTTAAAGGAGTTGTGTGGTCGAAAATGGTAAATGATGATTACTCGTGGGAGTGATACAGTAACTGTTACCGTAGTTTCACCTTATTATGTTGAGAGTACAAGAGCAGTCATTGAATCATGCACAACCCAAGGCCTCTCCCCGAACTAAATCAATAGGAAATATATATTTATTTCAGACTATCCCTTCCTGTCTTTCAGTCAATTTGTCTGCCAGTGTCTCTTTCTTTGTCTTTATATTTGTCAACGTATAGAAATCGGTAAAGCTGTCGAGTGATTGCACAAAACTTCTCATTCTACTCGGAGCTCCAATGATCACATCTAAGCACTGACCTGACCTAGTGACCTTGAAGATAAAAATGGCGGGAAGTTCTGCTCGTGCTCTTCGTCTTCCTTCTCCAAACATCGACCTCTTGAGGTGTTAGTGCTTTCTATCGGGGTTTGACAGAGAGTGTCTCAAAGGTAAATCTCGATGGTTTGGGGAAGAGCTTTGTCACAATTTCCTGCCATGGACCGCCCTAAGCTTGCCGAGTGATTTTCTTGGATGTTAAAGAGCGGAAGTTGATATTTACCTGAATTAGAGGGGCTTCGGGGCACCAGCCCTGATCAGGGATATATGGGATGATTTTGGTAACTCGATATGACATTTTATGTAGCGTAAAATGTACTTCTTCCCTTCGCTATAGAGTGTGCGGTAGCATAAGAAAACTTCTTCAAAGACTTGTTCAATTTTAAGGGGAAATCCACCCTGTTATTAAAAAGGTTTTATTAGAAGCATTAACAAATGAGAGAGACAGGACAGTGAAGTTTCGGGCAAATTCCGATTAAAAATAGGACGCTTATGAAACATCAATCAAACACAAATTGGTAACACTTTGAAGTATTTTGCGAGCTCCTAGCTCTTCAATTATTAACCTGTACAGAGAATTTCATAAACTTAAATTTGTCTTCTTTATTGATGAAGGCACAGATTTTGTTCTATACAGGTGTTTGCAATAATTATATTCAGGGTGCATGAACGATTGAAACTTATCTTGAGGGGACAAAAAATGAAAATCTTGATTAAAGGTAAAGACCAGTATTGGAAACGTCCCAATTTCAAAAAATGAAATGGAAGCTCTCATTACCAATGATGTGAAAGAATATGTTTTGACTGAAACATGATGGTAAAAAATTTCCGGGAAACCGCCTACTAATTCATATATTTGGTAAATTTGTTTCTATCATGGTCTGTGAGAGATATAGGGTAGTCCCATATACATCTTTTTGTGTATAGTGCTTGTAACTTTACGAAGAATGGGCCAAATTTCTTATCATTTTGATGATTTCAGAACCTTGCAGATGCTAGATGCTAGATGATCAACCCTTTCTGATCGATTCCACAACGTTTCTTTCACAATGCAATCGCATGACCATAACTGGTCTTTACCTTTAATAGTACAACGCAAATGGGAAGGGAACACGCAAGATACGTCGCAGAGTTGCCAATTTGTGTTTGATTGATGGCAACTTCAAAACGTCAAAACTTTCTTATTTTTAATCGGAATTAGTTCAAACTTTCACTGACCTGTTTCAACTTAATATCAGGGTGTACTTTCCCTTCCGCGAGACCGACATTCGTGAAACCGACCATGTCGGCCTCGAGGACTGTCGGTCTACGGATGTTCCTGAATGAAACATGTATGTTTGTTTATAAGTTATCGTTTATCATAACAACCACTGTGACTATCCCCGGGTATATATTACCCGGACAACCATCCCCGGACAACTACCCTCGGCTAGCTACTCCAGATAACGGTAGTTTGAGTAATTAGCGATGCGTAAGTAATGAAGTTCTTCTTCTCTTTATTCGTCAAACTTCTCTTATATAACTTTTGATAACTATTTTGCTCTCGTCCATTTGTTACCGAAAGCAAAAACGATGGCATTATGACGTGATGATGCTAAATGAAAATTGCAACTGTTTGAGAATTGACCTACTTATTTGTTTGTGTCATGTAATCTTCGGGAGAGTGACATGTAGTAATTTGTCACTATTCATTTAACAGGTGTCACGATTGCTCTATCAACTGAAGACGTTACTGTAGCTGTATAATTAATGGAAGGCACATAAGGTGACGTCACAGAAGGCAAATGCCCGATTAGTTTCTCTGTCGTTATCACATCCTCACCACCCCTTCTCTCTCTCTCTTCCCCTCTCTCTCTCCCTTCCTCTTTTTCTTCTCTGTCTTTATTTGTCTCTGTCTCTCCCCAATGAATTAACCTCGATTTATTTCATATCAAATGAACGTGATTTTTTAAAACATTATATTGTGATGTCATAATCATAATGGTTATTGTGTTGTAATAATGACTTGCTAACAGAAAGACCCCTTATCCCTATTATACTACCTTTCCTNTTGCTCTATCAACTGAAGACGTTACTGTAGCTGTATAATTAATGGAAGGCACATAGAGTGACGTCACAGAAGGCAAATGCCCGATTAGTTTCTCTGTCGTTATCACATCCTCACCACCCATTCTCTCTCTCTCTTCCTCTCCCACTCTCTTTTCTCCCATCTCTCTCCCTCTCCCTCTCACTCTCTCTCTCTATCTCTCTCTCTCTCTATCTATTCCTTTCTCTATATCTCAAACTTTCTGTCTATGTTTTCTGCCATCGCTCCTTCTCTCCAATCTACATGTCACTCGTTCCCCATGTCACATACAATGTGTTGATATAAGGACACGGAAGCGTGGTTAATCTTGGGATTATCTGATCCATATTTCAGATTAAAAGTGAGAAGAGATTAAGCTGACTAATTAGTAACACATGAGTAAAGTGTCGGCTGATGTTTTAGGAAGCTCGGCATGCCTCAATTTGAAGAAGAAAACAAATGCTCATTCAAAGAACAATTGCGTACAACCTGGATGGGACCTACTACAAGTAGTAGCAATGGGGAAAATCCCTCTTTAAATTGTTTTGTGAAGGCAATGTTTTGGCCAGATCTTTCATTTAAATCTTCCAATCCTAATCACCCTCTGACCTGCAAAACATGAGGATAAATTCTATATACCCTATACATAAATGTAGGGTTACACTTCCCCCGAATACATTTTTTTTTTTTGGTGTTATGTATTTTTCCTACTGCCAGAACACAACCCATTGCGTGTATACGCCCCCATCTGCAGGGCTTGGACATTAGCGGCAAAACGCTATTTTGGATGATCAACTTCAAGATGGACTTAACTATGGCGGGCTGTTCATGCCACTAGTTGCTCTCACCATTATAAACTTTAGATAATGTTTTTTCCTTCAATAATAAACCTTTGAAAAATGTGAATTCTGTAGATTTGTGACCATGATCAGTACGTCCCTTGGGACACCAATGCTAGTCAATTGTGAGAGAAAACTGTGGCACGATCAGCCTGCCATTGTTAAGTCCAATTTAAAGTCGATCTTAGTCTTCATGAAACACTCCCCTAGTCACGAATACTCGCGTTTTACTAATAAAATATTTATATGGACCCGTACTACATAACTCTCTTGTTGCAATGTACATCAACCTTCGATCGGGCCAGCTTCTGGGTTTTTAACAGCTACATTGTTAAACATTTCCTAACATTCATGACATGGTCTATGAAAACCCAGTGACATCACAAAACTGATCCTAACCGACCCTTATTCAAAAACATTAGTGGCCATACGGGATAATTACTTTTTCTTTGTTTGGTCTGTTGTGGGTTGGTATTAGTCTCGTTGGTGTGATTGCAGTATTAGAGATCATTACAGATTTTATTAAAGTTGACATGTTTACTCACTGCGAAATACTGCAATTTTCTGCACACCGCCGCAGCTCTCCGTCGGGTTCCCGACGCACGTCACCTGACAGTGTTTATCTGCGTAACGTTGCTGTCGCGCGTAGTCCGCGTCCGCACTACCGCAGTAACATTCACTCGCGTACTCGACCCCAGCGTACATGTGGCCAAGCTCCATGCAGTAGTTCATGCAGATCTGCGGTGACATCAAGCCGGTGGTCGGGTAGATTGCCGCTGTTAGGACGCGGTCGTATCGGTTGTCGCCGTAACAACCGAGGTAGTGCTCATCTGCGTTTGGAGAAGGATGGGGGAGGGCGGCATAAATAAGGGGGAGACGGAAAATATTCGATATTGTTCTACCATTTACGGATATGTGCTCCACATGCCCTTATGAATACTAGGCGAAGTGGGCGGGGGGACACAACGTGTTGCGGGAATATTGTCTGCTTGAGCGTTATAAATGAAATCAATCTCCATGTTACATTATCAAAATTTAATCAGATGATGTCCCCCAGGAAAATTAAATGACCGTACATCTTATTACGGTCTTTTACTGTGTAATTTTTTTTACAATAATACCAGCAAATAATATTTCTAATTCCATTCTTCTATACACTGTAATTATATCGAAAACGAAAAGCAAAAGAAAAATCGAATTATTGAAAGGAAAAAGAAATCATACTTGTCACAAGATACTTCATACAGCCAATTGGCAAGTACAAAGTATCCACATTTTTTATGATGATTTTTTTTTTTTTAATTATTTTTTTTTACAGCAAGCTTTAATGAAAACGCTTCGTGACAGTATCATCTTGAGTTAATGATATTATAATAAGCGTTGAATAGTTTAACCCAGAAAATTATTTCATCGGATTAGATATTAATTGTGTGCCCTGCTCATTTGTTTTTTGAAACTATCTCAAACCCGTCATTCACTCTCTTTGGAAACGTTGCATCATCAGGATTTCTTCCAAACTGCACGGGAGGAAGATGAATGATGTTTGTACGTTACCATGGCAACTAGCCCAGGCCGGTTGACACGACTCCAGGGTACTGATATCGATTGGGATCCGGGGGCAATCGTTGACTTCCGTCTCGGCTGTCATCAACAAATGAAAGAATATAAATGAATATAAGAATAAGGATAGGTAAGAGCGACGAGTGAAAGTTGGTCTACAGTACGTGGACAAAAAGTACAAGTAATTGACCTTTCAAAATACCACATAAATATTGATCAGCTGGCGAGGTTTAGACAAAAATAACCAGCAATGTTTGATACGATCAACTATGTCAACAGTCCCCGAAGCTTTCAGCGCTCTCAGAGCAGATGTGATTGCGTGAGAGGGGAGGGATTTGGGAACTCGATCAAATCGGTGGCAAACTTGAATAGAAGACTCTTAAATGATTATAGTAGAAGCTGGCAAAATAATGATCGTTATATGTCATCTAATCTAATCATTTCTCAGTCCTTTTTTTTAACTTCCTGATATAAGTAATTTATGAGGATGATACAAATTTAAATAATCATGACTGGGTAAGTGATATTAACTTATCCTTGTTTTTTTGGTTTAAACATTATTCGAGCTATCAAATTTTGCCAAGGGTAAACTCGAACCTGGGCTGTTGAATATATTTGGAGGGCATGGAAGCACCTATCCCCTCCCAATTAAATGGTGGCAGAAAGGGAAAAGGGAATGGAAGCCGGAGTGGGAAAAGTACCATGAAAAGTGGGATAATCAGGATACGACCCGCTCTCAACCCCTCCCCTATTAGATGCCTTGTTGTTTCATATTTTATCCACACCAAGTTAAAACGTAATCCCTCGTCACCCCCTTTTCCCGATGCCAGTGTGACGTCATTGGCTGATGATCCAACGCTACGCCGTTAACCCATTACCTACTTAAACAGAGAGGTTTCTGCATCAAACCTATCAGGAATATGAAAGTTAGGAGTCAAAGGGTATAAGAGAACGTACTTCCTGTGCAGCTGAACTGTTGATCATAGTAGGCGACCGGTCTGTCTGGGTTGATCATCTCCACTGTGAACGCACGACTGGCTCCTACCTGACCAAGCTGTCTACAGATCACCTGTACGTCAATGATGCTCCAAGATGGGGTGTGGCACACCGTCAACCAAGTCGACCTTGCCCCGTCAAGGATTTCCACGATGCCCGAATACTGACTTGTACCGTTCGAAAGGCGGACCTCTGCAGTGGTAACACAAGGAGAGAGAGAGAGAGAAAAAAAAAATCATCGTTATGCATGTTACGCCATTTGTGAAACCCAAGCCTGCGTCAGCGACTGACGAGGCCTTTGGCACGCCATATGAGTGTAATGCCCGTTGCATATACAACGCGTCATTCCGATTACGTCATTACACCTGTGCTAGTAGGGGCTTTTAGATTTGCGTGGACTGATACGTGTGACGTCCATTCTAGGCAGTGCATTAAAAGGACGTTGATCGTAGCAATCCATGTTGTCGTTTTGCAAATCGAAAAGTCCCTAATGTTAAGCCGTTTACCGCATGCGCCTTTCCGTTTAGCATTAGACATTTTGTACGGTGTCACTGCCATAAAGGAATGTGTAATACTTCTACGTCAGTCCTACGTCAGCAATAAAACGACGCCTCGTGTGCAACGAGCTTGTCATCTTTTTTTAGATAACAATTTTACATCAGGGTCCCGTGTTATTAAGACCCAAATCAATCGCAAGTTTTCAGTCTCCTATCTCGTACATAGTTGCGATTAATATAAATCGCAAATAAGTTGCAATTGATCGCAACTCTTTATAAGACGGGGCCAAGGAATCGTGTAAAATATGAACTACTGCCTTCCCTCTCCACTGACCACAGACCGCATACTATCCTAACAATGTTTATCCTAGCTAAACTGGGATCGTGACAATGACACCCATATCCATGTTTCATAAAGGATTGTTCAGCTGCTCACATTAATGTCACCCTGTTCCTTCCGTACGAAGGAGATGTCGTATTAAATGTTGACGCCTTTCCACAGACTAATGATCAGTCGGGTTGAACCACAGGCATCGTTTCCCGTGTACCATTGAAGAAGAAAAAATTCTTGCTTACAGCTAAAGAAGATCAGTCTCAGGCACAGCCGCAAACCCTTGACTCAGACATGCGATATATAGCACGTACATGCGCCTGTAATTCAAATTCAAGGCAATCTTTGCAGCGTTCTGTTTACGATCTTTTTTTGTGCACGTTTACTCTATAGTACATGACGCGTCATTGAAAGAGGCCAACAACTTTAATACGCAGTTCTGCGTCAGCATTGTGATGAGTCTTCGCGTCACTGGCGTTCTGATGGGTGCAGGCAGTTGCCTCTCCGACATGTAATTCAAATGTGTTTTATTTCTAATTCGATACCAGTGATTTACAAATGTTGCTACACATGATCTCCCGGGGTTATTTCTCACTTTTTTTTTGTAAATTATGTTTTTTCTTCTTCTCTCCGCCCCCATTCTTTTCTCGCCCATTACGCCAGTGACTGCCTAGCGTATATAATGGGCATTATGAGCCAGGGTTACAATACCAACAACTTAAAAGTCATGTTCTGTTAAAAGAGATTCATCTGTACGTAAATGCTTTGCTCTATATGATCAATACAACAATCTAACTTTAATTTAATTCATCCTCACTTTTCACCCCCTCCCCTTCCTTTTTCTTCCCTCTCAAATCACCACATGCCCTCTTTCGTCATTTGTTTTCCTTTCACGACAATGACACGAACCGTCATGGATAACGTGAATCACTCCCATTACGAAATAGTCAAGAGTTTAATTATCATGCTTTTGGTGGCGTAGCGTAAGTGCAGAAAACTCGGGTGGGGTGGCACCGGTATCAGTGTGGGAGGGGCGTCCGTCTGACCTTAGCTGCTAAAATGCCCCGAAATGACGTGGGGCGTTTCATCACCTCCTTCTCTTATCCCCTTCCTACTCTCCTTTTACTCATCTTTTTTTACCCCCTCCGTATTCACCGGTAGCGCTGTTTAGCTTACGTCTTCGTAAACTGAGCTGTCTTTTTTCAAAAGTTATCACCTTTCAACAATATTTTGAATTAAATTGAATGCCCATTGTGTTATGCAAGGAACGTTGTGTTATCATTGTTTATATCAAGAATTAGATTGACTTTCGATAACCCCGCCCTGAATGACAAAACACCAAGAGGACAAACAACAACAAAAGTGAGAATAGAAAATAAGAAAGAAAGAGAAAGATGTCAATTTCCTGGCAGTCCTCATATTTCAGATATCAAGTATTATGAGATTAAACAGGTATTGTTCTAATATGTATCTTGTCAACTTTGATCTTTTGAAAAGCAATCAAGACAGAAATTTACAACAGTCAGATTTTATTTGACAAAATATTATGGAATTAAACAGGTATTGTTTCTTCTCAAAGCAATGACACCTTTGGTCCCGATTCGATCAACCTGAGAACATTGTCTTTCGTTTAAACTTATAATTTCCAAACCGAAGTTTAGTAGACAGCTGTTACAAACGGGGATTAAGAAAGGGGCAAATGACGAGAAATGATGCCTATCATAGTTTGAAATTTACCATGCCAGAACAGGTTTGATCATGTCACTCCTAGGCTGAGTGAACATACCATTTGTGTTTTGAAGAGTGGGTATATTGGAAGACTCATCATAATTTTGTGAGTTTTCTATATCCCTGCAAGAGTGTGGAGAGGAGAGGGGGAAGGGGAGTTGATCCTTATGGAATTAAAATTTAATGAGAGTCAGTCACATCACGCAAGCTCTCAAAGTATTCCATTGGTTGCCCATGGCCGTGAGTGCACGTATTGTTTTCAAACTTCTGTTGCTTTTATTTCATTGTGTCCTTTGCTCCGCTCCACAGTACAATATTAGTTTGATAAATCATTACATTCCGTCCAGATCTTTACGCTCTAAAAACTCTGGATGTCTTGTTCTTCCTATGCTCACTAAGGGGGTGGGAGAACCTCTTCTTTTAAAGGCAGGACCTTCGCTGTGGAATGCTCTCCCTCGAGAGATTCATAATGGCAGATCAGCTGAAGTGTTAACAAATCATCATAAAACGTTTCTGTTTACTTTGGTATATAATTAATAGTTCTATCTTACTTCTGTTTGTAATGCAGATACTTTATGTGATCTCTTTCCCCACCCCCCCTTTTTTTTTACAAGTCCGCCTCAAGCATACTTTAAAGATGAAGTTGAGTAGTGGTCATGCGATTGCATTGTGAAAGAAACGGTGTGGAATCGACCAAAAAAGGTTGATCACCTAGTATATAAGAATTTGTGTGTATTGCAAGGTTCTGGAATCAT
>BEXV01000068.1:403291-423367 GCA_003118195.1 Hemicentrotus pulcherrimus | reverse complement strand
CCCCCTACCCCCATCAGTACGCCCGTATCTAACGTAGACCCTGGGAGACCTAAGTCAATACAATTATTTATAGTCATGACGTAATCTTGCGCGGTATATATTTCGTCTACACCCAGGGAGAATCGTTAGTCAGTGGTACATGGTTTGTCGATCGAGCGGATTATTATTATCACTTGAATACGGATCCGACCGCCGTCATCATGGCGTTCACTATTCTGGGGTTTACCGTTTCGTGGCCTTTGGTTGGTACATTAATAGCCATTATTGTTGGGTAAGTTGCCTTATTTATTTGTTCTGCAACAGCATAGTGATCTAGATCTATCCATCAAATAGAAATGGTACAAAGACGGGCCGCTAGATTCACCCTCAGGCCTCAATCGGTATCACAACACCTCTAGCGTGACCTCCATGCTCCAACAACTTGACTGGACCACACTCGAGCAACGTAGAGAAAATTACAGACTGGTGATGCTGTGCAAGCTCCACAACAACCTGGTAGCACTCGACGCAGCATCAACTGATCAACCCTGTCATAAGACCCTCCTGGACTGTCCATGCACATAGCTACCAAGTCCTCCGTTCAAGAACTGAGCAACATATAAGCAGTCCTTCTTTCCCTGGACTGTGAGGAGTTGGAATAACCTGTCATCAGAAGCAGTATGTGCCTCATTCATCCGTGAATGCCTTCCGTCAATGCCTGACGGGAGGCAGCAACTAAGTCCGGGAACATTTTACTTGCACCATGTTCATCACATTACACCATGCAGCTGGCTCTCATTAGCACACACACACTCATCAGTCTGGAAGAATCTTTAACTGTGAAGGAGGCAGACTTAACCCCAAAGAAGAAGAAGAAGAAGATATATAATAGTACTGGAGAGTCCAATTATTATCATCATGTATAGTAGCACTAGTACTCTCTAGCTCGGCCGGTACAGGCTACTGTAGGATGATACGTACTATGTCTACGCTTCACTATCAGGAAGGCAAACCTTCCATGCTGCTATACCATCAATCATACTTCATAGTTTAATTAGTGTACTGGTAATGTCATGTATACAGTAGCTAGTGGTCAGTTCGCTAAAGTTTAAGGTGCCAGGGTAAAATGTTGGAGGTAAGACNCCTAGCTCCCTAGTAAAATTCTAGTTGCAGGCCTATACAAATGCCAGAGGTACAAAAAATCTTTTCTCCTGATATGTACCAATTTTCATTCTCATAAAGTATATATTTTATAGATGTTATACTCAGAGGTAAAAATTTGATGAGATAAAATATGCCAGGGGTAAAAAATTCAACAGTTAAAAATATGCACTAAGGAGTTGAACTTCTCGTAGGCTGGCCATGCCTTATTGTTCTATGAATGTAGTACCCAAGGAATTCATTGGAATTGTATATTGATGCAGTATCAGAGAATATTATGCAACAGTATTGGTTTAATTGCCCTTTTAATCTTTTCATATTTTTTTAATGAAAAAAAATAATGATCTCGTTCAATAATCTCAATGATGTCTCTGATATATTTACTTCCGACATTTTTATCTCTGAAATTTTTAGACAAAACGTCTTTTAACACATGTATGAGAATATGATGTGCAATATGAAGGATATATAATAAAAGATGTAATGTAAAAAAGAGGCTTAGATCCTACATAAACATGATAAAAGTTACTAAAGAAAGTTACATGAGAAAGCATTTTATGAATATCAAATGAAAGACACTATATTAAAAGCATGGTAATTAATCATAATAATGATAACAATAATCATATTAACAACAATAATAATAATAATAAGAAGAATGATAAAAATAATAATGATAATACCAATAATCACAATAATAATGTGGTGATTGATAAATGATGTGGGTGATGAAAATGGTATTGATGACAATTATTATAATAATAATGATAATGAATAACAAATATTAGGCCTGGAATGTCATGCAACAATCAATTTCATTGACTGGTGTGGCAATCAAGAATCTTCTATGGGTGAGATATTTCTCAATAAAAAGAGGTTTTGGGAGAATTTGCTGTGAGAACATTGATAAATGATAATACATGTGTGACTAGCAACCACAGACTAAACAATTTGACCTAAGATTTATTAATCCTGTGATCATTGGTAGAATGAATGAGATATAAAGTCTACAATGGTATAAATCAAACTACTTTTTATAGTGCTGGTACAACATGTAGAGCGTCCGCCTCACAACTGGGAGGTCGTGGGTTCGAACTCCGGCCGCGTCATACCAAAAGACGTTAAAAGATGGGAGTTGTTGCTACCTTGTTTGGCGTTCAACAATAAGGGATAGAGCAACGTCGATCTGGCGCTGCTCAGTGGCTGCCGGGCTCACGATCAATTGGGCAAAAAGAATTTCCGTTTCGGTTTAATAAAATTTGGAGTGGACTATTAGGCTATTATTATTATTATTATTATTATTATTATTATTATTATTATGTCACTGAAAACAAAATGGAATTTCAATGGATAGGGAAAAAATCTATGAGGAAAATTATGATGTCAATATTTGGTAAGTGATAAAAATGACAATCAAATTACAACGCACATACTCGAAATGAAAAATAATTTGCTCCAACCTATAAATTATAATCCTTTTCATCAGTTTAATTTATTTTTAGGTTTTCATACAGTATTCCAAGCTGCCAAGTCACATACTCTTTGAGCAGTGGTCTCGTAATTATACTGCCCATTGTTTGCCATCTTGAAATCTTCTGCCAACTCCACTGATTACATAACATCTACAAATATTTACTTGCTTGCTTAGCATTCTGGTAAAAATTAACCCAGTGCTCCTGATAAGTATTGATAGCTTCATATAGTTACATCCTAGATGTATAACAAAGAATGATTTTTTTTTTGTCATGTACATGTAGCAGGTTTTAAGCTCCTTTTTTAATCTTTTAATCCAATTAGGTATGAAATTTGGCATATGACATATTTCAAACGAAAAGGAATCAGGGGGCCAACTCCTTTTCCAGTTTTGGGCAACTCGATCGATTTGTTTCAAGTAAGTATACAGAGAAACTGGTTGAAATACATTTCTGTAGTCTTGAATACAATTTTTTTTTAATCAGCTCTGATGGTCTGAAGATACAGGCATAATGATGAAATAATAATAATAATGTTTGATTTCCCCCAAAATTTTGAAACCCTTGTTATGTTTATACAGTAAGCTTGCAGGTGTACCATGTGAGAGAGAGAGAGGATTGAGGAGTCCTGAAAAAGACTCTCGTTAATCTTTCTCGGGGGTGTTTTCCTAAAAAAGGACTGTTTGTGTAGTCTTGAAATAGACTGTTGGTTATCTTTCTTAGCTTATAGTTCTAAGGAGAACTATAGCGCTTGGAGAGGATGAGTGGCAGGAGTTATGTCGTAGTCATTCTGTGCAAAACAAGTGACAAGAGAGCTGAAATGATCTTTCTTTTAAATGAGTAAATTAATTATCGGTACTGAGCTTGAATTTTGTTGAAAGAGATCAGTTCTGATGACAGCTGAAGCAGGTCAATATTGATTGATAACATGTAGGAGATATAATAGTGTTGTTATGAGAAATCTGACAAGTCTGACATATACAAATAAGTGAGAGTTAGAATTCCCATTCATTTGAATCTATTGTTTTTATTTCGCAGGGAATTCATTGGAAGACTCAAGAATATGTCAAAAAGTATGGAAATGTCTTTGGGTAAGTATTTTTGTTTTCTTTTACAAATATTGCGACTTGCGTGAGGTGAATCTAGATCCAGGAACTTCCCCTTATACGAAAATGAAGCCTATTTTTGGAATATGTGTGAAAATACATTTTTTTTTTTTGGGGGGGGATTATTACTCTTTTTGGAGGAAGGGATATTTTCTGTGTGTCACAACATCCCCCGTCCTCACCCCTTCTCAGACGATCTGGAGAAGACTAATAGGATTGGAAAATCCTGGATCTTCCCCTGATATACCTGTAGTTCCTGTAGGCATGGTGTAGTCATCGTTGATTTCATGTAAATGTATTTGAGAGGAATCTAGAATTCCTTTATTGCATGGGGAATTCTCCATTTTACAGTGGTACAAAAAATCTTTCTTATAATTGTCAATTATACCATTTCATTGTTATACTACTTAATCAATCTCTCACATGGTGCAACCGTAAGCCTACTGTATACTTACATGTAATTTATGCCTTAATCTTTTGTCGTTATCATCATTTTTTTTCTAATTGTAGATAAAACAGTTCTTACATTCATCTTTTCCAATGTAATAATGGTTCTTTCTACTTCAAAGTGATTTAAATTTGTAAAAGTATGATGCATTTTGTTTTAAAAACTGCATTAAGTGAAAAAAAATGCATTTGTCAAAATTTTGATTTTATCTAACAACCCTTTAATACCAAAATTTACTGGTGTAGTGTCCGTCATTTGAAGTCCATTGACTGTTATATTGTTCTGAACCTTTCACATTTCCAGCATGTTCATGTTTTCGTCGCCTGTGCTTTTCATAAGTGACCTTGAAATGGTGAAGGATATCACAGTCAAGAGTTTCAGCAAATTCATGAACCACAAGGTAACTTTATAGAATGGAACCTCTACATTTAGGCCTACAGCTTGGAAGACTAATGGTCATAGTCAAGTTACGTTGTCTGAAATTCTGTGAGACAATTCCCTTACTTTTACAATGCAAGGATGCAAGTGGTTGAATTTGTTTTCAAAACTGACTTGATATAGAAGAACTTACCTTTTTTGTGGTTAGAAATTCATGCTATGGAACTTTTATGAGTTTTGCTCAATCTGTACCAATTTTTTCTCCTCCTTTTAATTTTAAAGTCTCTATCACCTTTCCTTTTATTTCTTTTACAACAACTAGAATGGATTATTTTTGGTATAGGAATTATTTAGCCTGCTTGGATTACAAAACTAATGAATTAGCTTGATGATGTCATTGATTTAATATTTGGATAATTCCATCTTATAATGATTCATGTTTTTTCTTTCAGACATTTGTTTTGAAGTCTCGGCCATTTGACAAGGCATTAACAGGCCTAAAAGATCAGCACTGGAAGGATGTGAGAAATGTCATTACACCAACCTTCAGCGCAGTCAAGATGAAACAGGTATCTTTTCATGAAATAACATATATGGTACATCGTAAATCTGATGTAAAGCGTATCTGATACAGAATTATTTCTAGCCTAAGTCTGTCTGTACAGAAATTGTTTTGAAAGTGTTTTGTGGTCATCAATTAGGAATAAAATAAAGAAACATTCGTCAATTGTCATATCACATGATGTTTTATTTCTAATACTTTTTAGTGATGTAATAAATGGGAAAAGGCAATTGATAGTTTTTTTTTTAGACCCAACTCGATCCTGCCTCTGATCTTGAAAAATTAAATGACACAAGGTCAGTGTGTGCAGACGTGCATTATTCATCTGAATTTTGTGGAAAATATTTATATCATATAGTATGAGGAAATAGAAGGCATGACACACTTAGTTCCTATTGGAAGTTGAATTAAATTTATGATATGATCGTGGCATATAGATCTGTAAAACATCCTTTAGATTGCTTACGTTTTATCTTTGTGAATTCCATCATGCAGCTGTCGGGATTACTCAATGAATCCACTGACACTTTGGTGAAAAACTTTGTAGCGATTCAGGAGAAGGAGGGCAAGGTGAAAGTCTTTAGGTGAGCTCATGATAAATCATTGTAATGTGAAACCTTGAATAGTCTTGAATAATCTCTTTTGAAAATGAACTCTTTTGTTGCATATTATGCTTCCAAACAGCACTAAATCCTTAATAGAACGAGTAGCTTGTTTTACTTTGTCTTTATTAAGCCTGTTAGGTGAAATAAAGAGTTTGTGATTCTTTAATGTTCAAGTCTAAACAAACTTTGATGATTTTGATACTCTGTTTAGCTCTATGTGTGTGTAGCTGGACTCAGAACTCGCTCAACTGGCCANAGTCTTTAGGTGAGCTCATGATAAATCATTGTAATGTGAAACCTTGAATAGTCTTGAATAATCTCTTTTGAAAATGAACTCTTTTGTTGCATATTATGCTTCCAAACAGCACTAAATCCTTAATAGAACGAGTAGCTTGTTTTACTTTGTCTTTATTAAGCCTGTTAGGTGAAATAAAGAGTTTGTGATTCTTTAATGTTCAAGTCTAAACAAACTTTGATGATTTTGATACTCTGTTTAGCTCTATGTGTGTGTAGCTGGACTCAGAACTCGCTCAACTGGCCAGTTTGGGAAATTGGTGATACATTTGGAGGGCTTGACACAATTCAACACACCTGCCATCCACTAGCCAGACATAATGTACATGTAGAACAAGTATCAGATGACAGGTCATGACAAATCATAAGCCAGTGAATGCTTACTTGATTTTGAAGTTATTTAAGTCCAATTGCAACTTGTCATAACCAAGTTGGAGACCTTTTGAAATTAAGTATGGTTTCTCACTTTCCCATTTTTGTTCTTTAGGTTATTTGAAGCCTTCACAATGGATGCAATTGCCAAGTGTGCATTTGGAATACAAGTAGATTCACAGAACGACCCCAGTGATCCGTTTGTCACCAATGCTAAGGACTTTATGAAGAATAGATTTTCTTTGAGTACTATGATTGCCGGTGAGTTGAAATAGCATCGTAATTTAACCAACTTCAGCTGGGATGAAAAGTATATTGACTATCAATAGCTCATTCTTTAAGGTAATGAATTATTGAAGAAAAAAAAATGTTAGATGATCACTATAATGGGATCATCATTGCTTTGGGCCCAGAACACATGGTACAATACACAAAAGACCTTGTGTAGTCAATGTGGACACCCTTCCTCTAAGACAGGGCACCTGATTTTCATGTATATTCATCATGCATCCTATTGCAATCAAATATGATTTAGTACCCCACATTTGTTAAGCTTATGATAAATTTTCTTTATCATTAGATATATTTGTTATTATTTCAAGTAACATTGCCTTAATGACTTTTATGTAGTATATTTTATGCTAAATTAAGGGTATATCTTTGAAGATTACAGAGTATACTCTGCATTGTGAAAAAAAGGGATGGGTGAATATTGTACTATAAATCAATCACTGATCAACCGCGGTAGATGTGCCATCATATTTAAAGTTCCTTTATAATGACAAGTTATTGCCATGGGGTGCATTTTTCATATTCCAAACATTTTCTTTTTTGGAGCACATAGAAATATTTGAAATTACCAACAGTTGAATTGAGTGTTATCATTCAAAATTGAATGCTGTAGATATTGCTTCCGTTTTAATCATGGTAGTGATCCCTTGGTGTTTTTTTTTTCTTTTTTTCAGCAACATTCCCTAGAATTGGCAAAATAATGGATTACTATGAATTCAGCACAATGTCACCTAAAATTTCGAGCTTTTTCATATCTGTGTTTGATCAGGCTATTGCTGCTCGCAAGGAGAGTGGAGGCTCAAAGGTATCTAGCTGTATGATATATCTGTGAAGTGCTTAGACACATTGTTGATGTATTCAAAAAGCTGAATATTATTATTTTCATTATAGCTTGGAAAGGACTACCGGTAACAGTATCTTGATAGATTTACACGTCCATGATAGAATGGGTTTTGTTCTGTAAATAATGTTTTAATGGTTGTGTACTTAATCTTGAAACAGCATTTTTTTTTTAATTTGTTAAATTGATAAAAAATTCGCAAAGATGGGTCTTTACAGTTATAGTTGTGTTCTAGATCTGATTAGCTAATACAATTTCTGTATGTGGTTCAGATTATTAGGGCATTCATATTAAGACCATAGGGAAGTGCCAGTGGAATGTATTCTTGGTTAACCAGTAAACACCATTGCTTCCAATATGGTGATGTATCAATAAAGCCTCTAAGTCTCATACTAGATATACTGGGTTCACTCCTTGCTTGGTGCTTACACAAATTCCTTGGACAAGGTGTTTTGCCCTCATTCATGCCTTTCTTCTAAATTCAATACTTATTTCAGAAATAAAAGTATTTTACTCAGTTTGGGGAATAGATAAAATACTTAGCCACAATTTGTTATTCAGTTGACTCTTTTGGCCAAGCTTACATATGCTTTTTAAAGTTTAAGACAGCTCCCAAGCAGACTTAAGCCTATTCAGGAGGCCTTGATTAGCAGGGATATGGTCTTCATACGCAGTCATCATAAGCTGTGCACAATTATATTATCATTCATTTATGAGGCATTAATTGTGCATTATTTTGGATCGACCATGTGAGATTACAATGCTAATCAATAAGTATTTTGCCTTAAAGTCAGCTTGCTAAAGTAAAAATGCTTCTATGTGGTTTTTATATGTCATTGTAAGTCATTTTACTCAGCCTTAATTACCAATGCTAAGCAAATACTGGCTTCATCCACGTATTGAATATGGCCCAGGTACTGCCAGTGCTTTCCTCATATATCAACAATATGATATGAACTTATTATATTCTCACCAGTATTTCCTTGAATAATGCTATGTCCTTTTAATAGATGAAAGACTTCCTTCAGCTCATGTTGAATGCAGCGCAGGAGAACAAATCAGAGAAGGAGATGATAGAAGAGAAACCGCAGGACGAGAAGGTAGAAGGTGATCTTCATGCTTTGATCGAAGACCAGGACAACAAAAGCTACTTTGATTTGAAGAAGAGTAAGAAGACAACTCTCACACTGGATGAGATATACGGACAGGTATGAGTGTATCATGCTATAATTCTCTATCAATTAATATAGTCCATACAAATTCTTTCAGAAAAATCCTTTTTCCATTTTTGCATATTTATATTTATCAAGTCAGTCATGTTTCAACATATTTTTCTACTTTTAAAATACCAAAGATACCTTCTGACTGTCCTTCCAATTGTCTTTTAAAGTCAGATCATAGTGAGTATCTAGGGGGGAAAATACAGCATCAACCAGTTCTCCCAGATGGCAAAATGATAACTCCTTCTGTTTGGTTTTGTAACTGACCTGTCTTACGTAATGTACTTTAATGTATCTGGGAAGATTCCATCCTGGGAGGAACGTTTATCAAAATAAATTGCTCTCCCAACCAAATTAAATGCTCTCTGTATATATCAGGCCATACACTCAGTTGTTCTTAGGACTCTTTGCTTTGTGAGATTTTTACTTTATATACAGTAATTTGGAATTCTACCTTATCTGCTAACACATTACACATAGAAACTCCCAAAGTTGGCATTTAAATGCAATATAGTGTATTTCAGCTCTCTCTCCTTTGCATTTACTAGGCTATAATCTTCTTTTTGGCTGGGTATGAAACCATCAACATAACACTTGGTTTCCTGACCTATTCCCTGGCTACTAATCCTGAGGTTCAAGACAAACTCATTGAAGAAATTGATAATGAAACCCCGACTAGAGACGACGTTGGCTATAACTCCGTTGCAAAGATGTCCTATCTGGACAACGTTGTTTGTGAGATTCTTCGGCTCTATCCTGCAGGAGTTATGTGAGTATTTTAGAAAAATATAAACTGCCCTGAGAATTAAACTATGATCAAATCTACAAAGTCAAGGTAACAGCAGTAGTACTGTATAGTTGGCAAAATAGAAATAGGATAGCTCCTTCAAGGTACAGTACCCAGTTATTAAACCTGGGTGGAGTGCGGTAAATGTACATTACTCAGATTATTGTCTTTCCACAGGACATTGGTGCCATTGCAGGCAATTGAACCCTGTACCTTGTGCTCTCTAGTCTATCGAGGTATCCCTTTTACTGCATTGCCTCTATTCATATTTCAGAGTGGAACGACAGTGTAATGAAACCCATGTCTGCAATGGGCTCACCATCCCCAAAGATGGTCAAGTCTTCTTCCCTGTCTTTGCCATCCATCGTGACCCTGCAATCTGGCCTGATCCAGAGAAGTTCGACCCTGAAAGGTAAGATTTTTAACTATAGACTTGGGTCGAGAGGAGCTAACTATATAGGGGGAAGTTAGAGAGAGAGATGCTGTAATGCAGTTTGGAAATTTCCTGACTTTTCATGTAATGGTCTCTGTAGATTCAAGCTAATGCTGGTTGAAGATCAAGGTTTTGTTATGATCAAGAGGATTGGATTGGAAGAATATGTGAATAGATTTTGTAAGTACATTTTACTCATATTTTATACTAAACTGCAAAGATCCTGAATCACTTGTTACACTTGATGTGACATAGGGTTTGGGTGTAGAGGTTGATGGGGGTTATTTTGGGGGTCATGTACTTGTGACTTTGAGGTAATCTGAATTCAACCTATTCACTGACTGCATTTAATGGTTGTTAACAAGTATCATAGCCATCACCAGTTAAGAAGAGATTGTAATGACACCATAAGCCATGCTTGTACATTTACATTTATTGTATTTATGGAGCCCCCAAAATAGTTTCCTCCTGTAAAGATTGTATATGTGGGGGGGAGCTATTTGGGGCTCCATGAATTGATCTATGAGCATGTGTGTGTGTGTGTCACATCTATCTCTCTATTCTAGTTATGAGCACACCTAGTTTTCATTGGATGTTACGAACAATGTCAATGTATTCATCTCCATTGAGTAGGTTCACTAAGGAGAATCGGGAGGGGCGTCACCCCTTGGCCTGGATGCCATTTGGTGCTGGTCCTAGGAACTGCATCGGGATGAGGTTTGCTCTGATGGAGATCAAGATGGCCACCGTTCGTCTTCTTCAGAAGTACCGCTTTGAGACCTGCCCAGAGACTCAGGTAGGATATAACTTCACTTTCATGCCTCATTCAGACATTATACCGTAAACCACTTCAACATACTCAAACTTTTTACAAGTACAGTGTTTAAGTGGCAAAGTAGAGATGTAAATGAGATTCGTATTGTACTTCATTAGCTCTTTGTTATCAGGTACACAAATGTGAAGTGCACAATACTTATTTCTTGTTAATATACTCAATTTATTGAGGCAGTGTATGCAGATTACATGGATAACTAGAGTTTATTTATAGTTACCAGTAGTTCTTGGTCATATTCTTAAGTTTTATTTTGTTTTCCTCCTCTTCCTCTCTCCCTCCTCCATTGCTCACAGATCCCGCCGAAATTTTCCAAAATGAGCCTCAAACCAGACGATGATTTGTGTCTTCGTGTTGTGGAGAGAAGCTAGACCAAAGGAACAAGACTGAAGGTTCAAGAGTCACAATACTCTCGGAATGGTATTGATCATAACATGAAGGACAAGATATGGGTAAAGGTTAAATGAATTAGCTTTGATTCTTCAAATTGGCAGCACATATTCTTGTACTGTTTCATCAACATGAAAAGAAAAATATTTTACTGTAATAAAAACTCATTTCAAAGAAAAGTATAGCAATAAAGAAATGTGCACATGTACAATTATAATAATGATGATAATAATAGTTCAGTTTTTGAATAGTGCATAATACGTTATGAAATAACATCTCTATGCGCTTCCAAAGAGCTTTGGACTTTATTACCCTAGCTCCGGCAGCCTTATAATAATTATAACCAGGTCCATGAACCTATTCAGTTTCCAGGCTGTTAGTTTTTTTTTTACATCAAAATCTTTCTGATGAATAAAAGCTACATTTGATAAATGTGATTCAAATAACTTTACATGTATTCGATAACCGGTATTGCTATTTTGTCATTATTATTTTTTTTTATGTAACTTTTGTATGGTAGTGAAACTCAGAAATTTCATGAATTCAGTGATTTTAAGTGTCATCCATTATTAAATTCGCTACCTATATATGAAAGAACCATGTGTGGTATATTTGTTTCTACTTCTATTTTGTGTGCTTATTGTAGCCATGCTGTATATGCCAAGTAGATATTAAGGTAAAATACATATTATGGCCTTATGTAATTACATTAATATGTTCTCAATACCGGTAGGTATTTTATAAATTAATCTACAGGGGGGGGNGGTTCTTCTGATATCAGATTTCATTTCTTGCAACGAAGCTTTGAAACCTATTGCTGTAATTTCACACACAAGATCTGAATGATAAATTTAAAACACTTGCCAAGTTTCATGGAGTTTGCACATATCTACAAAAGGGACTTACTGCCTTAATTTCCTTTTCTATTCATGTATGTATAGTAGATTATTTTCATGATTTCATTGCATTCATTTAGGTTGTAGCACTGTGTGTTAAAGTAGCAATGATTTGTGAAGTAATTTTGATAGCTTGAAACTATAATCCTCACATCATAATGTATTTGAAAATTTCATATGAAAGTCTAACTTCTAAAACTGTGTGCATTCTGTAATTGGTAAATCACTGTATTGATTGATCTTTTTTGTTATTAAATGTGGTGTTCCTGCAAAAGACATTGAAGTCAAAATCAAATTAAGATTTAACAACTTGATACCAAGTATTGAATTGCCTTCCGTTTTTTGTAACATTACCTGTGCATCTTTTGCATTCGCCCTTGTTATGCTGTGGAGGACTTCATGAAAGTGTGGATGGCATTACCGGAACTGGGGGGCACCATATCAATTTTGGATTGAAAAGTTTGATGAAATAGCGGAAGGGGATATGGCTATACCCCCTCAAATCTGGATTAATGCATTGCATATTTATAATGTTCCCTTTGGATAATATGACTTGATTTACATGTACTGAGCAAGTGTGCAAAATTTCAAACCGAAATTAAGCCTCTGGCTGTGTATTATGTATTGCCTTTTCCAGACTATGAAGCAGGGATAAAACAAAATGATATAAAATGTTTTAAAAAATCGGTTGATTTTGCCCCATGCAAACCAAGGTCAATGTCAATGTCAATGTTAAAATGAAAATTTTATCTGATTTCTCATGTTTGTTAAATGTCATCTCCAGTGTGCATTGGTAATGTTCAATCAATGTACTCGATTGTATATAACATAAAAACGAAATGAATTTATCTTTTTATGAAGGCATAATTATCACCAAAAATGTATTTTAAAAAAAACTTGATTTTCATGTAATAAATACACATAAAATTATGTTATTGTATGTTCTGTAATTTTTACAAGCAATATTTTTTCATTCAGAGGGATGCGCAGGAAAGCGAGTGTTGTTTTAAACCTGGGAGAGAGGAGCATAATTAACAGGGAAATTCCTTATTAGATGAAAAGCTGACTTTAAGAGCAATTCACTTTAATAGAAGGCAGAAAATCAAGAAAGCAGGCTTTTGAAGTTTGAATGAAATCTGAATTTTTTAAAAGGAAGTTGTGGATTAAAAAAAATTGTAATCACTATACTTATAGAAATTTCAAATGGGCTTAATTGGTAATGTCACGGTGAAGTAGCCATGCAAGACAACTTCCCCATCTGTTCCAACACATAGAAAGACTGAAATGCAAGTCTTTTTAAATGTATGACTCGGGGGGAGGGGGGGCCTTTTGTTTTAAGAGGACCTATAATAATACATTTTGAGTAGTGCCACATACTGGGAAACATTAGAAAACTCAAATTTATATTTCTATACATAGCAAATAAATAGAATTGTCCATGCGATATGTCACAATCTATCAAGCTAGATACCCATTCACATAGATTCAGTAATTTCATATCTCAAACACTTGTTACTTTCTTTCTACCTGTATTGGTCAAATTTATTTTGAACTTTCCACTCTATTTCTCTTATGGTGCTTTTTTGTTTGTGTGTGTGTGTGTGTGTGTGTGTGTTTAAGAATGTCGGATTGGCCCCATTACAAAGGTTGGATTGCCCTTTAAAGGGAAAGTCCATCCTATTATTAATTTTGTTTTGATAGAAGCAGAAAAATGAAATGGGTCAGTGAATGTTTGAGCAAAAACCAATTAAAAGTTATGAATTTTTGAAGGTGTAATCAATCAAAACAAATTGGCAACTGTGGCATATGTGTGACCTCCCCTCTCTTTCGCCCTTAACTAACAACAACAAAATATTTTCCATGAAGAAAATGTTCAATTATATTTTCACCCTAAATATAATTATAGCAAATGTTTTTGTACATCCCGTACGAATATGAAAATGAGAGTAAATAAAATTTCTGTACAGAGCAAATTGGAGAGGAGCTCGCATATGTCAATGTGGCCAATTTGTGTTTCACTGATGACAACTTCAAAAATTCATTACTTTTCCTATTCTTAAACAGATTTGTTACTCTCATTTTTCTGATTTGATTAAAACCAAGTTAATATCAGGGTGGACTTCCCCTTTAAAGAATGCCCCTGTTTGCTCCTTTTAATCAGGCACAAAGAATTGAATGTGCACAGTTAAAGTACGGCCCAGTGTTTACGCCCTTATAGAGAATAAGGCATTTAGTTACAATTGTCACCTTAAAGGGATCGTTTAACAATGTTAAATCTGAGATACACGGCCCTGTGTTATAAGTGTCTGTGATATGGTGTAATATTGAAGCCCTAAAAAAATTGCGCTTCAAAATGATCAAGAAGTGCCTCAAAAAGGAAAAAAATCTTTGAGTGACCGGTTTTACTATACTCATTTTCCCCAATAGAATGTAGTGTTATGAAAACCGTCAGGCGAACGGTTTTCAAAATTTGTAATTCCAATCATAAATATCTTGATAATCAGGCAGGCGATCGGCTTGTAAAAGTCATGGGGTTCCTGACTGACCTAAAGGTTTATAATTATCATTGCATCATGAGCTAAATCCAGAATTTTGTTTTGGAATCTGAGACAAAGTTACCGGATCACTTTAAGGCCTACTCCTTGTACTATGGGTATAGCATGTGTGTTTTGGTTGCAACTGACTGACCAGCATATACAATGTACACAAAGAAGACGGCCAGGAATCAAAAAGTTGAGGGCACATTGAACGAACAATGCATTTTTTTTATTGATTGATTTCATTTTGCAATGCTTTAATACACATTAAGCACATTGCAAATAAAGCCAATTTTTTTCCAAAAGTTTCTTTCAAAGATTGTCTGTTCCGGAAGAAGAAAAAATTAAGTTCAGGGGCAAGAGAAATACCTCAGTTTTTACAGCAAAATTAATAACAAAAGTATCATTTCAGCAAAGAGAGAAACAAAATTACAATAGTAAAGAAATGTACACTGTCACATCACATTACTGATGTGATTATACCATTCCTACTGGCATTATCAGCGAGAAATAAAAGCCCTATACCTAATTATACAAAAAGAAATTCTGCATGTATTCATACCATATCTAAGCATCTTAAGATTGTCCAATAAATGGCACTTCCAAAATTCAATTAGTTGTAAAAATGGTACGAAAAAGCTCTTCAATACATACTTGGCTATATTAGAATCTTCTCATATTCTGAATGAATCACTAAAACATACACTCCACACGCAAATAATGACACTTTTCTTAAAAATGAAAGATGAATTTTAACAAGCAAATGGAAGTTGACAAAGCGGTGAATGACATATACATTCAATTTATCAAACGAATTAAGTATTAACTGTCTAAAGCACACAAACAACTTTGAAATATGAGGCACCACACCCCCCCCCTCCCACCAATACAATCTGTTCTAGTGCCAGATAAGTGATTTTCATCTAACGATAATGAGACCCCAAATGTTGATTCATTCATTACACATAACTTAGATGAGCATTGTACAGTTTGACTGGAATTACACAAACACTTTGTAACCAAACATTTTCAACACAAGGGAATACAATTTACAGCAGAGTGTTATATTATTTCATCAATTCACTTATGATACAATGTACAATTATCAATTATACAATATGTCTGTGAAGTTGCTTAATGAGTTCTGCTACAGATCACTCGAGCTAAAAGCATATCATACACTATACACTACTCGTCAACTGAACTACATGAATTGAATTTCATTCTATGCATACATATCTAATTGAATCAAAGTGAAAAGCTAGGTATCTCAATTTACAATGAAAACTAATTTACATGTTGACTAAAGGTCTTGCATTGCACTGTACACCATAATAAACAATACTGTGAATCGACTAGTTCCTTTACCTAAAGGTAATCAAAGAGTTCAAGAAATAAGTATGGAGAAATCATTTCAACATATTCCAACAAATTTTCCCACCAAATTGTACTTCATATACAATATCCGCCAAATGAATTCAACAAAAAATTGTGATTGCTAATTCATAAACCAAATAAATCTGGAATAGTGTGAGTCTGTATTCAGGTTCATGGCACATCATGACCAATAAGTAATATATACTGTCCCATATGAGCATATACATTGCAATGTTTGTCAGTGTATGCATGCTTTCTAATGTTCATTTATATTTTGCTGATCTAAATGACCCAACAATACATCTGGATCCCTTTAATACATGATCAATGAACACTGATAATAACCTTTGTGTTTACTCATGAAATGCAGTTTTACTGCAAGTACCCTAGCTTACCTTTAAGAAGAAAAAAAGTTAAGTATATTAAGTACAACCTTCTTCAAACGTAGATCATGGAAACCATCCGAAAAGGGATTCAATATTCTCCTATCCTTTTCTTCATACTGATAATGATTGACCTTCGTAAGCCATTAGCAAAAGATCCATGAAGAAATTAAAGAAATCAATCAATGGTACATTTTAAGAGATTAATTCACTTTTAAGGGAAACATGTATTTTAATTACACCATACCAACTATTTTTTTTTCCAATATCAGTCATAGTAATCAATAATAATAAAGACATAATTTCATCAGATTCTCTTTGTAAACTATACCGGACTAAACCATTCTATCATCATTCATTAAAGTATAAATTGATTGTTGCTGACAAGTTATTTCAACTGAAACATCACTTTAATTTCTTTTTTATTTCACTGTTGAAAGAGGTTAATGAAATAAACATGTTTAGTAAAAAAAAAAAAAATTGTAATGGTTTGCTTGACACAATTTAAGTTCAAATTGACGAAATTGGACAAGACTTAAATCAAATAAGTGTCAAGAAACCCCTTATGAAAAATCAATACAAAATGATGTACATGTGTGTATACATTTTTCAACAAAACCTGTCGCTCCACACAAGTAACAATTCAAATCCCTCCTGTCAAAGCAAATCATCTGATGGAGCTACTCTTGCTTCTTCAATATAGCAACATCAACTGACAAGGAGCCACAGTATATAAATTGGCAACTGAACTGAGATATAAACTTGTTCTGGTAATGAAACTGAGCCTTTGATAACTAACTGTAGAGGCATAAACACCAACAGGGTTTATATGCATTCCAAAAGAATCTTTGCTGTTTGGTTTGGCAAATACCATTTCTGCACATGGCCAGCTCCAATGCATGTATTCCCTTTCTGGTCTTGAAAAACATTACCATTTTTGTGCAATACCAGCAATGATGCGAGGAGGATGTTAGTTTGTATGTGTTAGGAGCAGTATAAGCATGATAAATAACAAGATTAGGCTGATAAAACAAGAATTGTATTATTGATCTTATATTACCTGCTTGCCACATTCATATATGTAAAAACATGTAACTTCTATATTTTATCAAAGTAATCTGTGCATAATTCATTGCTCTTTACTCCTAGACTACATCTTAGAATGAAAGTTGACATCGACATGAAACTGTTACTTTCAAACTCTTTTGCACTGTACTTGTAGCTCATATATAGTTTGACTTAATTTTTATACAGTGTTTCAGAAGTGGGGCTTAGCTTTAGATATGTTATAGTTGTATTTAATACTATGGCACAGCTTTCCATTTAATGTGGATAATAGGCAAGAGATCTTTGTGATTCATTGGTTGGTTGAGAGTTTCATGTACATGGGACTAACGGTATGTTGTGACATAATGACTTCTTGTTATATGGTGTGCTATGATAGCTCTCTTCTGCCACACAGGTCTAGATTTCTTCTTCTATTCAACAAACATTAGGTTTTTAGTCCTCTTTCTTCTTAAGCCATGGAATCTTGGTCTTGATGCTGAAAAAAACAAAACAATCAAAAGCATGGTGAAAAAAAATTAAAATAAAATTATATTCATACTATGTTATCCTCTTCCATACAAAGAACAAATGCAGAAGTTAAGATAAGTATTTTATTCAAAACAATAACTTATGAATATATATCAGCATGGTAATGCAAATAATTGTTCCTGTTTTCAATTGTTTCAATGGATTACCTTTTAAAAGTTCTATTGATAATAATAATAATTATTATTATTATGTAGCACCTTTTCCAAAGGATACAAGGTGCTGTCTCTTAGACTATCAACAATTTGAGAGGTAATTTTTCAGTTGTAAAACAAGTCCTAATCAATAATTATAGGTACAAATTACAACATATTTTTGTTAAATTATTTTAAAGCTAGGACCAATATCTTACTTGGTAAGAGCCGTGTTGATCTGCTCTTGCGCCTTTCCTACAGCATCATCAATCTGAGCCTGAATGATGGAGAATGAATGAAGAAACATCAATGACAGATGTCAACAAGGAGATGAAACAGAACAAATAGATTTGAGGGAGAAATAGAAACAGGAACCAAGGATAGTCTACCCCTGTGCGCAAAAAATTAATAAATAAAGAAAAAAGAGCTGGTCCATCCCATACATGGTACTAATTAGTAAATGATAAAACAGTTCATCCATCCATGTAGTGAGGAGAGTACCATGGCTGTATCTCTAAGAAGTTCCACATAAATTTGACATGTTGACTGTATAGAATCCCCAAACAATAAGAAGCTACAACAACAGTTATGTCAGACTTAAACGATGCCATAATTCTGAATAATTCCTCAAAATTAATCAGAAACTAATATTTTTCCTTCTCAGATCACTATAATCTCTAACATTATGATTATGATCGACATGGAATATTTCATAATATTTGGAAACAAATGCAAGATAATACTGAATAACTATTGACAGTAATTATATGCGTACATACCTGGTACTTCTCATAGACGACAGGCATAGAAAAGAGTCCAATGTAGGCTGTATATAAAGAGAGACAGGACATGATATATGTTCAATTTAAAGTAAACAATACAACATAAACATCATATACATAACAAAATGAATTATTTTGAATGCACAGAATGCTCTACATTATGAATTGCCAATGTGAATTGAGAAGCATAGGAAAAGGGGTTCAGACCAACATTTATCAATCAAATGCTCTTTAAGCAACAGCTCCATAACTGTCATATGAGAGAAAATCTGTCTAACCTGTATAACTATCTATGTAATGCCAATGTCCTATCTCCATGTCCATGTGTTCAATCAGTAATTGGGTTAATAATCTAGCCTGGATCTACCTGGCAACAAGAATCATTAGCTACACGTACAGTTGCAGCAAGTAATACTGAGGAATTAAGGCAAAGTCAAAGCATTTATAATGTACCAATTTCAAAAAATTCTATCCAAATGATATGCATAGATTGAAGTGTACAAAAAGAACAAAGTGTCATGTACATTTAGTTTCCGAATTTATCATTTATGGAACAGGAGGAGTATCAAACTGACAGTACATGGTCAAAAATAATCTCACTCTGTCAAATGAAATCTGTTTCTTGTATTCAAAACAAGTTCCAATTGTATTATTGTGAGATAAGTGTGTCTTCATTTTTGCTCCTTAGAACTAGACATTCTTATTAATTTAATTGAATTAAGATACCTGCAGTATCAATGGAAAAACAATGTTGAACATCATAGCTTGATTTGAAATAAGAGATGTATTTTGTAATTTAATTTTGTACAGGATACATTCAACATCAATGAACTATCCGGAGTCAGGATTACCAGGCACAGTGTGAGTTAGAAAGAATTGAATTACATCCGTGTAACCCTAGAACTAGTATTATGAGAGGTGATAGAGTGTTCCAAGCTCTCATTGACATTATATGTCATGAGATAGGAAAATAGGGATTATAAAGTCTGCAGTCATTTTCTTCTGCAAATTAGAACTCTTTCAATGAACAGTTTTAAATTGTCATGGATTCAATTTAAAGATGAAGTTGAGTTCTGGTCATGCGATTGCATTGTGAAAGAAACGGTGTGGAATCGACCAGAAAAGGTTGATCATCTAGCATATAAGAATTTGTGTGTGAATTGCAAGGTTCTGGAATCATCAAACTGATAAGAAATTTGGTAT
>BEXV01000068.1:372932-391835 GCA_003118195.1 Hemicentrotus pulcherrimus | reverse complement strand
TTTTTTTATCAGATTCATAAAATTCATAGTTTCAGCTTTAAAATGATGTATAGTTTGTTAAATATATATAAAGATGAAATTTGACCCCCAGAGGGGACAATAGCTTGGACCTGCCCATTGATCAAGATTTTGTGTATCTTCTGCAACTGTGTAAATTGTGAAAGCTGTCCAAAGCAATTGATTTTATTGTGATATTTCATAGCAAAATATTTGAAATAATTTGTATCAAATATGACACTATGTTCAATTACCATCATCTAAATAGTTTGTATATTGGTTTCGTTTAACATATGGATATTGAGACATGACCAAAATATAAAAAAAAAAAACAATACTTTACTGACTGACAGCATTGACCATCAAAAACATCCATTATTTTTAAAACTCGATTTTAATTTGATATTTTCAGAGGGAGCTATTTCATCAATGCGATGTTCATTGATCATGTATGAGTCCATCCAATTATTTCCAATGGGTATGCCATAAAATGAAAAGCTCAATTGCTATCAGGTTATTAATCTTTGCCCAGGGTCCAACACCATTACAGCCATATCCATTTCAAGCATTGAACTGGTGCATCTGTTTGGTGCAAGCAAAGCAGTGAATTATTAATTGATTCATTTTGATGTGGACCATGTATTAAAAGGGTCTGGCTCAAATCAACAGGAGAGAAGTAAACACCAGTGTGCGCAGATTAGGATAAGAATACAGTAGGTGGTAGAATATATAAAATCTTTTATAGAACTGTACTTCATTTCATGTAGAAAATATTTAATAATGAAAAGTACATGTACATGTACATACTGAAATAACTTAATATATTTTTAATGAAAAATACACTTGTTTTCTGATTTTTTTTTTCTACAAGTACTACAATTTACAATGAATGGTGGCTCTTTCAATTTCTATGGTTGAATACTTTAAACATTAAAAAATATCTATTGTCAGATAATGCAAGAACAAAATTAAATGAAGGAAAGCTTTTGAAGTGGAGGTGTGTTTCTGGGATTGCGTATCTACATGTAGCTGCTTGGTGTCTATTGAGTCTGTAATTAAGAAATGTTTGTTTTTCAGATGCAGATTACGAAGATGACACGTTGTGAAATAAAAGTTCTTTCTAATGTGCTATCAAAATGGCCGATTGATTTCAAGTGTCGCCTAATGGCTCTTCTTTTCCAAGAACCCTCTGTCCTCTATACAGCAGCCCCTGCAAGCAACAAAGGCAGATGTTCCTTATATACAGACTATCACTGTCTCTTGATCTCTTGAAGAAGGATCCATCCACATCCAGTCTGAAAGAGAGACATAAACAAACTACAGCTGCTGTATGTTACCCACCACATACCTGCCTTCATGCGAGAAAGACATCATGAGGCATTCTTGGGATCATAGACCAACGCTCTATTCAGGTAGCTTCAATCGATGGGTGACCTTTCTAAGCTGTCTCCTTGAAATGTATACATGACCAAATGATAAATGTGATTGAATCTATTTCCTACTCATTGCAATCCTCTATGATCACCCTTAATGAGCAAAGCTTATTTATCCCAGGAGTTTCCATTTCAATTGTTACTACCCTAGTATGGCACGGGTAACAGTCAAGGATATTCAATGAAGTTGTACTGTTTTCTTTATTGATACAAACAATACAATTACATGCATGTACCTCTCACAAAAGATAATTTGGTATTGGTTTCCTTCTTTTTTCTACACCTAAAATGTTGCCAATTTTTAATGTTTCCTTTCCTAGAAAAATTGCTTTCAGTGCTCTATATTTTATACTCTCAGCTTTAAAGACGGAGGCATTAGATCTGGCCTGTTATTCAGGAAAAGATTAACAGAAGATTTGTATGGAAAGTAACATGGAAACTGATAGTGATTCTTTGACCACTTCAAGAATTAAACTGTTGAGAGAAATCAGTGACTTAAAAATATAAACAAAACATGAAAAGGGTGTCAAGAAACGTTGCACATTACCCTGTGATTCATGCAAAATTAAATAAAAAAGATGATTTTTAGAATGCATTCACCAGCTTTGAATCCAACTTCATGGCTAGAACTCCCCTTCACCTTTAAAAATGAATGTGTCATTCACCTACACTGTACATGATATCGGGTAAGCATTCTAAAGGGAACATAGAAACACAGCCTTTAGCTTGATGAGTGTCATCCAGGTTTACTTGGATGAAATGTCATGAGGCTTAACTGGGCTCCATACACAATAGAGACCCCATTCACACCAGAGTACTATGCAACATCACACAATTCATGGTCCAACCTACCAATCATAGCACTGATTGTCTAATGAATGCAGCCTCATGTTCTCACAAGCCAAATCAACCTACATGTATATGTAAAATAGCCCAAATTGTGTTGCTATTATTCAATGATGGGGGTAGTTATGAAGAGGACTTCTGATTTTAATCATTGCTTTCACTTGTGTTTTCAACACAGGTTATGCTGTTTTTAACCAAAATACTTTTTGTGAATTTAATATTCTGTGAAGTGTCGTTTTGAGCCGACATCAAAATCATACATAGGTGTAAAAATCTGAATGAGTTATTGGATCTATATAATTCAATGGAAGAACAAACTATGTGTATACAGTAGTATTGGGTGCTTTTAGGATAAAGTCAACCTTCACCTTCAGCAGGTTTATACTCTAAACCCTTTACAGACTGTTTCTTAATGGATTAACGGTTATACATAAAGAAAAGTCTATTAGTCTATTTGTTCATGAATGCAAAAATAAATCAATAGTGATGGCTTCAATCAAATCACAATAGCAAATTTACCAGAAGACATCCATAACCCCTTACTCCCCCCAACTCTAAAGTCATTTCAAAGTCACTACTAGTGTTTGCTGTCTCTATGAATATGAGAAAAGATGTGATAAGGAAGAGGCCTTGTAAGCCATCGTCTCAATGGAACATTACACAACGGAAGGAAGGAGGTACAGGAGATCAAGAAATCTAATGAGTAATTGCTCATGTCCTTACAGTTCAGGAAGCTCTGTCCTTCAACAACAAAAAACATTACATGTACATTCTCAGATACACATTTGTTACTTAAAAATACTGAATTACACTGCCATTTTGAGAATATTGAATAGAAGTACTGTCCTCCAAAATGTGCAGACCTTCATCCAAATTCATAGCAAAAGAGTTTGTTCAAATACCTGACAATGGTATATTTGATAATTTAAGGAATATTGAACATAATGGCCGGTCAAACTCTGACTGAGGTACTGGATAGTGAATACATTATAGTTCTACTTGTAAGCTCCAATATAATACAACACTATTGTACTTTAATTAGGAAGGCATATGAAAACTGTAAGATGAATCACTTTGCTTGCCGCAGAAACAGCTTGATCCCCCATCACAAGAAAGCTCTGTGAGATAAAACATCCATATTATTTCTGTCGGTATCTCCCGCCATAAATGCCTGCATTCGATCAATAGGTAATTAGGCTAGCTGTTACAAATTGACACTCGGGCTACAGGTTAAATTAGCAATCTAAATACCTTCAAGGCAGCCATTAGTTGAACTCATAGATGCATTTGGTAGGTATGCTCCTGGCAAATCCATTTGCTGAGCATAAACATTTGTTAGGTCTTATTGTAGAACATTTATATTTTTCCTTTAGTATCTTTTTACTCACAATTACATTGATTTAAAGCAATCTATTTTTCCTACAAGAAATGATTAGTTGAAAAAAGATATTAATTCTCAACATTACATTTGTCTTTCTTTACTAAATAATGATACTGGATTATTTAATTAACAAATCTATCACCCAAACAACATGTTTATGAACACCATTTTAAGAATTAAACTGGGAGACAGGTTTATGGGTTATATCGATGTTTCATGAAATCCACTGCACGCCTTGGCATCCATTAAGTACAATATAGTGGGTGACCAAGCTCACAGCTCATAGTAGAACTCATTAGCCACACTCCATTATGCGGATTTCCCGCTTGCTCCCCTCTCGAGTCAACGAAATGCTACATGTACCAGTATGGGAAATACTGAGAGGCACTACCCCTGGAAAGCTTACTGCTGATATACACAGCTAGACTAACAACCAGACATATACAATCCTCTTTTAAGATAATATCTCTACAATATGATATTCATCTTCTGATAGATTAATTAATTCATAATTCTACCATGCACAAGGAAAAACAGAGACTAGTTCTGGATGCGATGCATAATAATTCCGAAGTGGCACATAACTTTTAAAAGGAAAGCATTGAGCTCCATAATGCAGCTCCATACTATTTGCATCAGTGATAAAAACAGAAAATACATTAAAGTGCACAGTAAATAGAAAGTTCTTAATGTAGCCCAATAATGTGCAATTTAATCAACTAAGCTTGGGCTAATAACAAGCACACATACTCCTCATTCATCGAGTTATCATCTATCCAGCCACAAATCCTTTTCTTTCTGCTTCATTCACGTACGGAACATGAGACTAGCAGTATGGATGCGCATGGTATGCATCTTCCATGGAGCATGTCAACAGGAGGCTCATTTTACTTAAATTTATATTACCTAACCTTCCAATCATACTCTCTATTTTGCATCATTCTTTCGAAGCATAAATGTAATACACGCAACCTCTCCCCTTTTCCAATATGAATTCATATATTTTCAATTTGAATTGAGAATATCCAGAACATACAATTCAGCTATATGTATATGTACTGCAAAAAATAGATACTAAATCTGAAACAGTTTCTTGAATAGAAAATAAACAAAATATGAACAGGGCCTCTAGGAAGAATACACTATTTTACTAAATATTTGTCAAATGAATATATATGTTAATGACAAATCGCTTTTAAAATAATTCCCTTGTAAATAGGGCATACATTGTAGCTCTAAGAATGAACAACATCAAAAGTGAATATAAATGAGCCAATGAGGAGTGATTATTGCATGGGACTTTCAAGGCTTTAGGAATATTATGCATTAGTGGCAGGTGGCAAAACAATTAGTACCAACTTATTTAGCCGCAGAATATAATCATGTACACAGTAAAAAGAACTTACATTCTGATGAGCAGATTAATGCTAAATGTAATCCAAATAGTGGTATAATAATTTATTACAAGGAATTAAAAGGGAAAAATTCAATCCCAGCTTAGTATTATATGTCCTGTATGGTGTTATTTTTATCTGATGTTTCCTGCAGAAGCAGACATGAGAGGTAAGAGGTAACGATACTCGCATCTGACTCATCTGCATTAGATGTTGACATGGTATGCGGGCAGGTCATGAATTTAAGCCCCAAAAAATCACTGATTATATAAATACATGCTCCTGGGCATGCACTTATAAACTGGCAGGACATTCAAGTTTTGTCTAGTTTTCTACATCACAAGTGTCAATGCTACATGTATGGATCTAATATGACATACATATAGATGACCAGGTGTTATTATTCCATAATAAACCATGAAAATAAGCAGTTTTGACTCTCCTTGGGAAGATTTGTTTTCAAACATGTGCAATACATTGTATGTATTCATCAATAATGATTCAGCAACCTACTGTAATGGAAGCCATCATCAAAGCAAACATGTTTGTCTTAGGCCTACTTCAGCCCCACCACCATAAGTGACCATATGGACTACATACTGTATTATATACCAGTGAGCTAACTATGGGTGAGCATTCATTATTGATGACCATGTCTACTTCTAGGGTATTGATCTGCTATGAGTGTGTGGTCTACCCGCAAAAAGAAACAATGATTTCTAAACCCATCCCTCATCCTGTTATAACTAACAGCTATCATGCATGCACTTTATGCAAATGACTGGGTGCTGGTGTGCAATGCATATGACAGCTATGTCAATATTGCATCACTGTCAGTGAAAAGGAGCATCTACATGTACATGTATGTGTAAATATAATATTTGATTATTTTCAATACAGTACTTTTTTCAGAAAACTGCAATTAATGTTTTCAATACAGCACTTCTTTTACAACTCTGTTGATTATGTTTTTTAATGAAATGAGTCATGCTTCAGGCGCAAAGGCAAGGTGTTGCCTGGGTGATCCCCTATTGTTCGATCCTTTCCCCTGCAACACCAATTAACTAGATGGAAAGAAGCACATACACGGAATATCATTTTATGTGTACGTTCCAATTATTTTGCATTGGAACCAAAGAAATGCAGCTATTTGATGGATTGTTCTCCAAATTATAATCAATATACTGCATCAGCAAATATGATCTGTCCACTTACTGGACAGCAGAGAAGGGGAACAAATGGACAATTGTAATATATTCTGAGAATCCCATTAACTCCCATTTGTACAGGTGCTCCTGGATTCAAGGTAAATATCCTATTTATGACACCAGTATCATATTAGCCAGCACTTGAGGGGTAATAAACAAGTGCAATTCATTTTCTGGGTCAGTGCCACAAGGAGCCTTATGACTCATGATTTCAGGCAGGCACCCTGTACAGTAGCATTCTCATTGCCAGTGCAAAACCAGTGCACTGACTTTCATAAAACCATATAGGCATTTTTTAACACTGCCATAACTACAGCATACATGAAATGCTCTGGGACATCTCACTGCATGCATTTGAGGCATCGAGTCGGGTATCATTCCCATTGCAAGCACATAATGACAAGCTATGAGGAGAGAGACTAGCTTTAGGCTTCCAAGTTCAGAGATGTTCCCATTGCCAGCACTACATGAAAAGTCCAATGCATTCTATTTGGAAATCCACTAGCAAGAATCATCAGCCGTACTTCACTACCGGTATTGATGTACAGTGACAGACAGGGAGACTGAGTTATGGGAACAACACTACTGTAGCAATTCCAATACACAGGAGACATGCTGCACCCTCTTGCTTGATTGAAAATCATGCTAATGAATGCTCTAGGGTAACTGCAGTGACAGATATTTCTTAAACGCTTCAACCTAAAACAATTAAGATATGGGCAGGAATGTTAGGCATAAATATAAATGCAGAATAATATTCAACCTTTTACATGATCTCCTTTAAAACTAATTGTATCGATATTTTTTTGAGATAATTCCTTAAATGTAATTCCCTTCAGGAGAAATATGTGCATATGGAAGTGGGAAATGTAAAAACCTAACCATTTTTGTTCCTGCTTGGTAATAATTACATTCTGATTCACATTTAAGGTACTATGTCCCGTTTGCAGGTAAAACAAGAAGAATAGGTTATATTCCAATACTTATTGAGAACTAACTTCCCTCAAAATGAAAGTGTTTAAAAATTAACGAAAATAACGACCATAAGTTGTTGAATGTTGGTTGCAAAAGGGACATAGTATCTTTTATTCATGTGGCAGTTAACTGAAGTGGCACTACACGATGACCATCCTACATGTATATACAGTAGGTACACAAGAATAGAGATTTCCTATTTTCTTATCTACATTGAAAACAACACATATTACTTTTTTCCCTTCAATCTGGATTTGCAGCCATTGCAGGGAAAGTAACCTGCATACATAGTTACTACAGTCAAACCTGCTTTAGTGACCACCTGTCTACAAAGACCACCTGTCTACAAAGGCCACATTTTGTGTTTCCCTTGGATGGTCGCTATAGACAGGTTTGACTGTACATACATGTACATTTAAAAATAGTGTCTGGATTATGTGCTCCAGTTTTCTGTCACCTTTTAAAATCAATGCCTGTCCTTTCTTTGTTGAGGTGTACCATGAACTATGTCTGGCATATATTGGCATGTGGAATAGACATAGGGCGCGTTTATCTAGGCTTGCCGCTAGATATGTACATATCGAACCCCACTATCGAACCCCACTATCAAACCCCACTATACGATCGTGATTCACGGGATGTCGCGTTTATCTACACTTCACGATTCACGATAAAGGCCTTGTCTCTTCGCAGCTGCTCAGCGCCTTTTGACCCGGGAAGCAGACAGTTTGTTTGAGGTCAACTACACAAACATGCTTGTACACAGCACATGGCGCGCACTAGCCTCCGAACCGGAAATTAACCGTGGGAGGTCCGATTTGTATGTGAGGTACAAGAGCTTTGCGTTTATCTAGCTCTCAGAAACGTGATTCTGGCTGTATGTCACATTCAAAACGCACCTTTTTGCGTCTTTAGATATGGGCATATCTAAAGACGTTTGAAAAAGGCTTTGCGTTTATCTACAACTAAATTTGCCAGAAAGACGTTTGAGAAACCTGATTCTAGCCAAAAATTTCCTAGATAAACGCAACCATAAATTGAACTTCCTCAAGGTATCTTTGCAGTGACCTTCACAACCTATGACCATGTCCGTATGCTTCAGACGGGCTGCTGTGCTAAAACCAAATCTTATAAACTCTGTGATACAATGTGGGCCCAACTATCAACTTTAACTCCAAAATCCTAAAATATTCAGGGTAATTATACTGATTTACAATATTCTACACAGAGGCTGATGAGTGCATGGTGACATTTCACAAATAGAGTAAAATTGGTCTATGTACATGTAGAAAAAGAAATGGTATGCTAATGACCCTTCAAGACTGATTTTCTCTGATCCATACCTTTTCAACCGAGACTGCAATTCCTTATAGGTATTGGTGAAATGTGACCAGTCATTTATATAACAAGTAAAAGAAATATTTGGCAGGAAACATTCCTAAGGTGCAGTCAGATTGCAAGTAAGTTGATTATTAGAGCAAGGTCTGTACTAACTAGACTATTATAACCTGGGCTGTAAGATGAGGTCATTGAGATCAATACATCTCATTTTACCAGCAGGATCTCACATCAAATCCCAGACAGATGAATATTGAGTTCTTTGTATTGAGCAAACACCATGTTTCAATTGCACCTCATAAGAGTACATTACAAAGCTTTAAGAAAGGACAATGGGTAGTTATATCTTTCATTATACAGGTAGACTATTACAATTTACAAACCAACATCTATTAAAAACAAAATAAATATATGATAGATAAACTATACAAATTAGGATACTTGCAAGGGTTTAACTGCAATGTATGTAATGAAGTTCAAATCCATATTTATTTAAAAGTCAAATTAGTCTGAGAATGTTCCTAATTGATATTCATGCTTTGCAAAATTCAAAGGAGCACTGAAGAAGTTGCACCTGTGAAGAGACTGCATGACTTCATAAAAGAACCAAGGCAGGCTTTCAGTATTATGACATGGACTTGAAACTTATTCAAATAATGCTATGCCTTTCTTAATATATTCAACCTACAGTGTACACAAAATGACAGGACATAAAAACTTTTGTGTAATTTAACATACCGGTAAATAGATGCGATAAGCATGAAAATACAAAAATTAAGAGAAATAGTATTTCTTAAAAAAGGAAAGCAAATTCAGTTTGAACAAAATTAAAGTGTCTGAATCGTATTACTAGTATTTCAAAAGGGCGTTTACCAAATGGAAATAGAAATATAAGACCAGCAATCCAGTATGAGTTCAACCAAAGGATGGCTGCATGAGTGTGGATCTACAAGAACCTTAGTGAGATTGCACTATGCGCAGTGCTAATCACAGACAGAGCAGGACTAACAGCCTCTATCAATTCAATTCAATTCTATTCTTTTTATTCATCCAAATTCACAAGAATATATGAAAAATTGTTTTGGTCACATATTGTACAAATGAAATACGTAATATATGAGAAATTATATCCTGCATCAAAAATTTGTTGGCTTTTGATTGGTTGAGAGCTCGTCACATGACCAGAAATGTTTGACCTATTTTTAGAAAGTACTATATGAGAGTACTAATTTGGCTTACTATTTGGGAGTTGAAAAAGAATGTGATTCTTTTTTTTTTAATTGAATCATTTTTTTTCCCCTTCAAATCTTAATCTAATGAAAACAAAATATTTTAAATCCTTATAGATAAAAATTGACATTTTTTTTGTTCTAAAAATTTTTTTCCCCAAAGTTTTTTTTTTTTTTAAATAAATTTTTGATGCTGGATATAAAACAAATATATACCGTAAATCTCCGTGTATAAGACGCACTTTTTTAACCGTCGGGAAAATTCAAAAGTCGGGGTGCGTCGTATACACAGGTACAGAATATTTTGAGTCCTCAAAATGCAACTTTTTATTGGTTTTCAAAAATCTCTGTGTCTCAACATGAATTTCATAATGAAAACAAAGAATAGAATCTACTATATGAAGTAAAACTACGTTCCTAATTTGAAGGGAAGAGATTTTTTTTTTTTTTTTTTTTCAGTCTCGATAAATTATGCCCTTCGCAAAGCACTTTGCCGGCCGAAGCACTCCCGTGTCTTCAGCTCACTCACCTGTATCATGCAGCTGAATACACAGGGGCAACCTGCGCAGCAGCTAGCTTCGTAAGAAACAATCTTTCATGTCCCTTCTTTACTTTTTGGCAATATATGGTACAGATTTAGATCTAAATGAAGTAATTTGTGCCAATACATTGCAAAAGTAAACGAAAAGGCCGTATCCAGCACGCAAAGTCGCCATTTGAATCCATTCCAATGTATACACTCCTAAAAACTTCCTGGGTTGGCAAAGGTGCTCGATGGCCGCGCGGTCTAAGGCGCTGGCTGTGAATGGTAATCTATGTACTGGCAGGGGTTCGATCCTCCCGTCGGATTTTTTTTTTTTTTTTTTTTAAATCTTAAAAGTCGGGGTGCGTCTTATACACGGCGATTTACGGTACCATTCCTTCTATTCGAGGTACTGGTTAAACTATGGGCCTCGGTGACTCCAAAAGTACTATAGGAGTCACCTCTTGCGCATAGTTTTAACAAGAACCTCTCAAGGCAGTGTATATTAGTATAATATATCGTTGTGTTTATAATCATAGAAGAACCATCAAAATAAAAGATGGACAAGATAGAAATATTCTAATATTCTAGTATTACACATTGAAAATGATGAAAATGATGAAAATGATGAAAGGGATAGAACATCAGTGTGAAGGAAGGAAGGAAGAAAAAGCATGCCAAGTTCCTTTTAAATACTTATACTGACAAGGTTGTCAGTAATTAAAATGTATGAAAGACTCTCAAACCTGGCACATTATTTTTATATACAAGAGGAAGAACATCTGAAACAAATTCAAGTGTCATTACAATTCATTTTTCAAACCATATCAGAAGACTTTCAAGATTTAGAACGGTCCTATAGCTAGGGCATCTTTATGTATGATTGTGTAGTCATGCCAATGTACAAGCCAAAATATGAGTATTCAGAGGCTGCTGTCCAAAAATTGATTAAATCTTGTCCTGATGTACAGCTGTGTTAGACAGATGGAAATGCAAATAATTTTCATCAATCTGAAAGTAACTGTGCCAAAATGCTGTTCAGCAGATCTGCATGCTGGATTTTACAAGTAGTATTTATATTGTATTTATATGTAAACAATGTATGTTCCTTTCACTGTGATCAATATCATGTGCATATATATATCATGTCATCATGTACTTTTATACTTTTGATGACATCCAATTCATAACAAGAACGAGATGGCCCTTCTTGGATATAAATGTAGAAAAGATGAGATTTCCTCACAAGCCATTTTCGTTTTTCAGCTTTACCCCTTATATGGCTCCCTTTCCCCTTTCAGCTACATTTATTTTGCAGCCAATCAATTTGAATAATTCAAATCATCATATTTAACACCCTTCTGGCTCTGAAAAGGTGATACACCTGTATGTCCATCATCTGCAGGCCACAATGATGTCCATAAAGACTTTTTGACAGTAGTACATGTACAGGTAGTTTCTATTCCATTATCAATATTCCAGGTTATACTTCTGAACAAAAATCCTTGTGGAGTGTTAAATATCTAAAGGTACATGTATGATTATCATTCATATGACAATGTCAGTCTCTTCAAGAATGGAACTTTTTCAATTCAAAGTAAGAGATAAATTGTTAACAAGTCAACGCAAAGCGTAGCATCCCCTCGCATGGTACAAATGGCCTATATACATCAGAACAAGTTACCTCCATTGGACTATACTATTATATTACTAGGCAAGGAAGTTGACCACATTTTCATAAATATAATTAGGTGTTTTTGCATATTTAATTAAATATGACCTTTCACCTTTGACCTATATACTCATAAATTGAACTAAGGCTGTGTTTTGATACCATGTACCTTCATATCAAATTTCATTGAAATTCGTCAAACATTACTAAAGATATGGATCCAAAACCAGATTCGCATATTTAATGAGCAATGAGCTATGACCTTTGACCTACATACTCGGAAATCAAACTTAGGCTGTGTTTTGATACCATGTACCTTCATATCAAATTTCTTAAAAGTTCATCAAACAATACTAAAGTTATCGATCGGAAACCAGATGTGTACTTGTTTTGCATATTTAATGAGCTGTGACCTTTGACCTTTGACCTACCTACTCCACAATCGAACTTAGCCTGTATTTTGATGTCATGTACCTTCATATCAAATTTCATTAAAATCTGTCAATCATTACTGAAGTTATCGATCGGAAACCAAATTTTTTACAGATGCACGGACGGACGGACACACGAAGGACGGACGGCAGCGTTTCTATATCCCCTCCGACCTCGTCGACGAAGGGATAAAAAGTTTTAACGCACAGTCGCATACAATTATATTCTACAGCCCATTCCATTTAGTTATGAATGAACTTGATATTACAGTATACATGTAGCCCCTATATAACCTAATCTACAAATTATCTAAATCATCTCAAGTGTGATATTGTACCTCTTCCCCCCCCCCTAATAATATGACTTATAAATCACTTCTGAAGAATAAAGAAAACTGTTTCAGATGTTAAGGAAAGTCCGAAAAATACCTGGATTTACATGTCTACCATTATACCCTTGAAGAACTCTGTAGTACCATATATAACCATTATATACAGAGGGAATTAGAAAGCCATCACCTTCACAATTAAATAAAATTACATATCAAAGTAATGGTAAAGACGTATGAAGAAATATTTAGATATAAAATTATTAGCATTTTATTATTTTGAAACAAAAAAATATGAAGAAACATGTAAGCTGCAGTTGAGAATTAAATATTATGGAAAGTATGAAATATTATGGATAGTTTGAAATATTAATGACAGTTTTAGAAGTTATAATGGTATATTTGATGACAAAAAAGTTGTATGATAAAGCAAGCACATGTAGGCATTGTATGGTGTGCGACAGTTATTTATAATTTCAATATGAAATGTTATTCATAAAGCAAACAAGCGATACGGTTCACTCATAATTCAGAATTCAGACCAACGTACATCCTAACCCTCATCAAGACATATATTTGTTCTGTATGTCCTAGCATTATTAGCAATCAATATCCTGTATATGTACATGATGTAAATGAATATGCCAATATTTCATTCATTAGACTTGAGCAAAAGTGTTCTTGATGGCATTCCACAGAAGGAAGCTATTAAAGCTAAAGACCAGTTATGGTCATGAAATTGCATAGTGAAAGAAACGTTGTGAAATCGATCAGAAAAGGTTGATCATCTAGCATAGATGTACTGCAAGGTTCTGGAATCATCAAAATTATAAGAAATGTGGCCAAGTCTTCATAAAGTTAGAAGCACTGTATACAGAAAGATGTATATGGGACTACACACACGTGCGCGACACGTGCATTTGTATCTCTCAATAGTATATAGATATACCAATTTACCAAATATATCAATTAGTAGGCGGTTTCCCGTCAGAATTTTAATCGTCATGTAATATTCAAAACATATTCTTTCACATGATTGGTATTAAGAGCTTCCATTTCATTTTTTGAAATTGGGGCGTTTCCAATACTGGTCTTTACCTTTAAAAGAGGAAGGGTGCTCATGATTAGGAGCATGGAGTACACCGACCCCAACCCCTCTTGGCCTCCCTTTCCCCAAATATCAATAAAGACCCCATGAAAAGGTATAATGTAGAATCCTGCAAAGAACATACCTTATTTCAAATCCTCTAAACAGAACAAACGGACTGTACGTACAGTATACCTGTATGTGTACATGTACATGTAATGTGTGTGACCTATTTACCATTTGCATCATGACCTTCACTGCATGTAGAATGTCAGTATGTCATACTCATAGCCCAGGCTTCATATTTTGAATAATGTTATAACAACAAACTGATCTGCAACATAATGCTGAATGCTAGTCGAAATGGGACTTTGAGATGTATGAAGTAATCAAGAATTACAACTTAACACAAATTCATTGATGAAATATAAACTGAGGAGAGTTTCCTTATAACAAATCCTGCCCCTTTCCATCTCTCTACATCCCCTCTTCCCCCCCTCCCTCCCCCCGTCTCTCTCTCTCTCTCTCTCTCTCCCTCGTACATGTATATCAGAGCTCGACGCTAACAGGCGCGTGGGCCAGTGGGCGCTCAAAATCCAAGTCAGACCCCCAAAATGTCTATAATTTTACATAGGGCTCCACTGGCTTAGGTATGATGTAAAACATGATCACGACCCCCCCTCCAAACAATTTAGTGTAGGGCCCTGCATGTATAGATGGCATTTATGGATGAAATTTTAAATTACAAGGACATGAAATCGGGCGTGAAGTAGTGAAGGAGATCAATTCAAATGCAAGTATAATGAAAACACGATGAGTAATGTCAGTGATAGCTTATGCACACTAGAGATATATGCCTTTTGAGCTCATTGAAGTGAGTGCAAAAACTGCAAAAGTTGTCAGATTTAAAATAACTATCAGTATACTACAGAGGGTATTTTTAACTGAAACTAAATGGACGATGTACACCTGTACACCTGTACACGTATATCCACTGTGAGTGTTGTATTATTAACAGTCCCACAGTTACTAAAGCTATGGTCACAAATCTGAACAGCGACTGACCGAACAGTAGCCTGCTCGGTCGCTGCTGGAATTTAGGCATCGCCCAGCAATTAGGTCGGTGCCGGGCGGCGACCGTCCAGGCACCAAGCGTATTTTGGTCGGCGAGTGAAAAGTGAGCAGGCACCGCCCAAGTTTTAACAATGCGCTAATACTTCAGCGGCGACCGAGTGATGCCCTAAAAACGAGCGGTGCCTGGGCGGCCGCCGCTCGGTGTCCGGACAGCCGCCGGGCAGAATTGGTTAAAAACTCGCTACTTTTGGGTAATGTAACTATAGCATAAGATATGGAAATTAACTACATGTACAGTATGTAGGATTGTAAGGATATGTTTTGAATCTTGAGAGGTAAGGGACACACAATGATACATAATTTGTTGTATTACTGTAAACAAAAACAAAAATCTGTTCAATATACATACTGTATATCTCTTTGGTATAAGTGTTAATTTAATATGAAATGATAACAGACAACATGAATGTTTAACACACACTACACACAAGACAAGAAGAACAAAACCACAATAGGCTCAAGATCAATAGGACAGACATGTCAATGAATAAATTGAATAAATGACAGACACATTGTGAAACTTTGTTTATCAGATTATTCACTTCAAATAGAAAAATCCTGGTCTTTGTCAGTGCCATTAAAATATAATCAAAATATTTTTATCTTGGTATATCTTTGCATAATATGGGCAGTAGAGTAAGACCACCAAAAAAAAGACATTTAAAAAAAATCCCCATCTGCAGATCTGTTTACCTTGACAATCACATTTCCCCCTTGAATTAAAGTTTATTATTTTTGATCTTGGTTGAAAGTTGTGAATTTTAATAGTTCAGGTTTAAATTAAACATAAATTACTTGAAAACACCTTGAACATAAATATAAATGTAACTTCATGTAGTATGAGTCAGAGTCTATGACTGCATTATTTTAGGCTACCAAATACCAATTAAAAATTCCAATATACTCTTGATCATGGTTGTTTATTACCAACACTGAACAAAAATGAAATTCACCTTTAAAGAATGAGACAAGAAAACATGAACGTTAAAACAAGGTATCAAGCATGCAGAGAAACAGATGAAATAACAAGAAATAAATGATTCCAATACACCAGCAAACAAGAAGAACTGAATCACATAGGAGAGATTCAGAGAGAATATAAATCTACCTCTTGGGTCGAGCTTGGAGAGATCAATCAAGGAACCTGTTGATAAAATGAGAAACATGCAGGCGAAAGGGAAATGATATTGCATTTCATGCACAAAGAATTGGAATAATATACAAAATCTAATTTTGTTATCTCACCCAATATTTTCACACTTTCTTATTTGCCAAGGGGAAATTTAAAGCCCAGTGGCAAACTGTACAAATGATGAAATGTATAACAAGAATCATTAAAATACAAAAAAATAACATCAGCAAATGAACTTGAAGTCTCTTGTACAGTGTCCTGTATGAGCTTCATTTGCATGTCATAGTAAAACTATTTCCTGAATCCTAATACTAATAATAATCAAAATTTAAGCTCTACATTTACATGACAAAACTTGTCAAAATATTTTTTAATAGTTAGTGGTATTTGTACCATGACAAGGAACAACAAAAATGATAAAGGTAGGATAACAAACAAATATTCACAATTCAGAGTTATGCATTTCAGATCAGATGGAAGCAAACAAATATATCTTTAGTGAATGAAGGAGGAAAAGAGTGCAAATGGTTTAGAGTTAGGATTATTTGTTCTAATTGTTCACATTGAGTACAACACAAAAATACAAAAACAGAATGAAATACAACATAAAACCGAGGTTTCTAATTAATTTTAGGAGCTACTCATGTGCTTCTTTTTCCAGTGGGGACCCTTTAAAGATATTGCATCGAATAAGACCTGTACATGACATGCCAATAGCAATATTGACTTATTAACTGAACATTTTACCAAGTGAAATTGCACATTTATAAAAAGATAGGTTTTGTAACAAAGTGAAATAAAAAGAGAAAATGCCATGTACAAAACAACAAACTTGCAATAAGAACAGAAGTTCCTTATTCACATCTCTGGCTGTGTACATGTAGAAGCATACAAATAGAGTTTACAATAGTCAAATGTTAGAAATGTACGTAACTAGATTACTAGACTAACTTTTCTCCAAATCCGATAGACTACAGTGAATAATTACATACAAACATGTTTTTGAGGCTGGACAGTTTGTTAAACATCCTCCCCCAAACCAGTCCAGATCAAGGGATAAATGTACTCCTGACAGATATAAGACCAACTAAATCCACAGTTTTTGTACAGGTTTTCTGGAAATATTACAAGAGGAAATTTTTCTTCAGATGTAGATTTCTATTTCCCTTTCATTTGTTTTCATGTTAAATCTTCCAAATTTGTCATTGTTACTTTCATCTTTACTACTTGTTGATGCAATGTCCTGATCTTGACAATCTATGCTTGAGCTTCATTCACACAATGTGGCCTGTGGGGGAAAAGTTGAAAACCAGGCAATATAGCCCCAGGCAGAATGGAAAACATTTAATGTGTATCGTATATCTACAATGTACATGAATGGCAAATGGGGTAGATCTAAGGGAGAAATTACCTGCTCACAAAGTCCCCAAGGCCAAGGCATAGATTTACTCACTAACATCTCTGTCAGCTGTCTGTTGCACAATAATGAGATGCGAGATGAGCTACGCTTGTACTTTTTTTTCTGTCTTTCTTTCTATAAAGTTGAATTCTTATCATGAGACAGTTTATCTCATCACAAGTGCACATGTTTAAAGAAGAATTCCAATCTATACTTAGAAAACTAGATTCTAAACCCTCCATGGCTCCAATTTTAAATTGATATTTTGGCTGTAAAAGTTAAATATAAACTTCTTATCTTGACATGGATTCTAGGTCTACATGTAGGTCTATTCTAGGTGATTAGATCTAGATCTACATTGAAACAGTCATGACCTAGCCTTATTCTCACCTACTGACGGCGATGCCTGTGATCTTGGGCTTGGTGTTGGCTTCTCTGCAATTGATGTTGCAGTTGGTGTAGCTGCAGGAGCTGGTTTTGGTGGTTGTGAAACTGGCTTAGGCTCTTCCACCTTCTCTTTGGGTTTGATTTCTTGAAGATGATCAAAATCTCCCAGAGATCCTGAGCCGGTCGTATCAGGAACACTATCTTCAACAAAACCGCCAAAGTCGTCGGCTCCTGGGCTAGAATAGTCCGGTGCTGCGGGCGCGGCCCCGGGACCATCCCCGAACCCGAAAGAACCCAACAAATCTGCCGTGGGAACCTGCGCCGACTGGGCCTCCGGTTGCTCGGATGCATAGCGATCCTCCTCCGGGTTGTCGCTCATTGCGAGGGGTCTGTCTGCATCTACCCTCTCGAAATCATTATCGTTGTCGTACTCTCCGTCAAATCCTTGAGTGGAATCAGGCTGGAACTGGTCAAAGTTCGCCATTGTAATTAATACCGACTGTACTGATATTTTAATTACCGTTATACAATTCACAAAACTGCCTTATTTGCGTACAACACTCAAGTCTTCGAGTTCGACGGCACTGGTGGTGCAGACATCAGCAGAGAGCAATGAATGGGCAAGATGGCGATGGGTTTGATGACGTAATTCTACCGTGAGGTCATTGTCGCGTTGCGCGCGATTCTTGAATTTTCTTGTTTCAAGTTTAACTTTCAAGTTTAACTTTCTTGTCGGATCCGGCCGCATATAGGCCGCAGTGGCGCCTCCGAAGGGTGGGGGTGCGACCAAAGGATGCGACACACCAGCTGTCAGGATCTTGTCGGTAAAATTGCGCTGCCGTCGGTAAAAAAAAAAAAGAGAAAAGGGGGAGGGGGGAAAAAAAGAGGGAAATGGAAAGAAAAGAAAGGGAAAAGAAGAGAAATATTAATTAATGAAAGAACTGAGGGAAAGGAAAGCAAGGAAGGAAAAGAGAAGAAAGAAAGAGAAAAAGAAAAAGAGGGAGGAGA
>BEXV01000068.1:331806-342571 GCA_003118195.1 Hemicentrotus pulcherrimus | reverse complement strand
CCCTTTCTGCATCTCGTTCGTAAACATGGGTGATGTCTACATATAATTTATCGTATTCAGGACAGAACGTATCGGTCAGGATTCGAAACTCGACTTTTTTCTTCTTTTTTTAAAGATTAAAATTCAACTGAGTGAACACCTGCTGACCCATGATGCCGTCCCAATCCACAAAATTTTGATCAAATCTAATCCGGAGAAGGGTCTCCAGTATATTGCATTAAAATATTTTTGATAATAATAATGATAACGAAGTGATGATTTTAAACTTGGGATTTAAATGTATTCATGTCAATAGGTAGGGTAGTTGGTTGGTGATCTTTTGTTTTATTTCTACTCGCTTTCAGAACGAGGACTCGAACCGCCATCTTTGCTCTTTTGAAATTAGTCTTCTGAGATTTGCCCATCCCTTTCAATACCATAGACATGATACTTAGTCCCATCAATAGAAATATAACATGGGCAATATTCATAATCCACAAGGTTATATCGTGTTCGTGTACATCCCCCGCCACTAGGTCGCCAAATCCAATTGTGCTAAACGTTATGAAGCAGTAATAGACGGCGACGTGGAAATCCCAGCCTTCAGTGAACATCAAGATGGCGCCGGGAAAGAGGAGGAGGATGGTGAGGATCAAAGTGGTATAGATGATAAAGTGACCGCATCGACGGGCAAACTCGTAGGGTATTTTGACAGTGAGGCGATGCGTGTACTGTCGTATCTTAGACCAGTATACCTGGAGTGCATCTCCGACTGTCAGAAGAAACCATCCGGTAAGGGGTATCCCAATGAAAGCATAGAAGGAACAGAAGATGCGCCCTCCATCGGTCACAGGAGCGAAGTTGCCGTAACCTATAGGAGAAATAGCACGAACAGTTTAATCAAATTTTATAATCAATTAAACTATTTGTTTCATCTATACGATAGGCGTATACGTCTCATTTATCAAATTGCTTTTCATTTTGCGGGAGAGCAAAGCGATCGAGAGCAGTAGACAGATTTTAAAGTTTAAAGATAATCTATCATTTACAAATACAATAAAAAGAAAGTAAAAATACATATAGACTACCTTTCTACAGAATATAAGGTGACTCTTTAACAAGAACGAAATGATCGCGTGAATATTCATATTATCAATATTATGGCTTATGATAACAAGCAAAATAATCCGCTCACCAGAAAGATGATGTATCAAAGGAGAATAGTTTTGTCGAGATTCCTTTTATGATTTTATAATGTTAGCAATAAGATAAACATCACTGTTACGTTGCAAAATCTATACATCTACGGTAGGTAATAATGTACTTTAATCCCCCCCCCCCCAAAAAAAAAGGGGCGTAAATGGTATGCTAACAAGCTCCTCCAATTATTTTGCTTGGTCACTTTCTACACTAAGCAAATTTCGAAATTCAACTCTAGACCCAACAATAAACCTAACGCTACCCCTAAACCTATAACCTATACCCCAACTGCAACACCAACCTTTACCCTTAAAACTAATCTAAGACCCAACTGAAACATCAACCCTTATCCTAAACCTTAGCTAAAAGCCCAACTGCAACTACAACTCTTACTCTAAACCTAATCCATATATTGTTTTCGTTATTGCATTGTACTAAGCCATTGGTAAGCGATATTGGTCATAGTTTTGTATTATGATAGTTCGCTGATCTTTTTATCGTAATGCTCGTTGCTATTTTGTTAAAGTAGTCACACCAAGAAGCAAAAGTGATTTTAAATTGATGCAAAATTCATATCATTGCGAAGGGAAAGCCTTACTGATCGATTACAACAATTTTCCTCTTCAAAATATGTTTTGGGCCCGCAGAAATCAACTTTCAAAAATGTTAGTTTTTAGATCCAGATTCACTGCCTATTCGTATTTTGTCGTATTTTGTCGTAGTTCTTCGTGTGACGTCACACCCTGGACACGGCTGTTAAAAAAGGCTGCTAGCTTCCGCTTGGTCTGCAGCTAGACGGACTAAGCGGAAGCTAGCAGCCGGTACCGAGCTGTTTGTCCAGGGTGTGACCTCACTATTCAGAGCTCGGTACGCTCGTGTGTTTGGCTTACGTTCGGGGGCGCTTGGGGGTTTGAGAAGGGTCTTGAAAAATTGAATTTTATGCCTCTCCACGATATCTATATGATTTCTCAGCAAATTTTTCGTGTTTTTCAAGAGAAAATCTTTCCATCCATATGTAATTTGTTCTAATTATAAGTTTTTAGTAAATTTTGTTTGTGTAGCTCCTTTAAATCTATATAACTAGTTCAAATGATATGTTATTTTTTTTTGTTTTGTTCATTTTTTGTTTTGTTTTATTTATAACTAAATTTGTTTAATCTATTACAGGGAACATTCTAAGTGTTAAAAAAAGTTAAACGTCAAAACGGTCTTTACAATAGGCATTTTGATTCTATAAACACCGAGATTGTCTCTTAAAGCCTACCAGCTACCAAACATTGCACGATCGTCGTGCGATGTGATTTTCTGAGAAATGTCACTTGTATTTGCTAGAAAATCTAAACAAACATCATTTTCCTCATTTAGCTTCTAAATAATGATAAGAATACTAACAACTGGATTTTAGTGCATTGTACTCTTCTAGTCAAAGTGAAAGCCGAATCGGTTTCAAATCGTAGATGATCGCACTACTGGTCTGACGTCACTACGATTCTTAGCTAATTTGACTTTCCCTTTACCAAGTAAGCATGAAATCCCTTGAGATTAAGATTTGCTGAATCATATGACTATTTGGATAGTGCAAACATTACACTGAATTACTGTCGTATGTACTTATAGCATTCTTGAGCCTCATTCGCGCAATACAAATGAGACTTCGTGTGCAATGGGCATAATTCGAAGAGCACGATATCTAAAAGCACATAAAAATGTACCATTATTCAAAAATATGCAATAACGTGTGTCATAATTTGATTTACCTATGGTGGTTACGATGGTAGAAGTGAAGAAGAACGATGTCGGTATATCCCATAACGTACTTGGATCCCTGATCCTTGATTGCCTCGTTATACTCACAACGCTATTAAGAATCGCTTGGTCGACGTTGACAAAGAAGTCATTAAGCGATTCGTTTGAAACACATCGATGATCATCCATGAATTCGATCAGGGAATTATAGAATTGTCTCTGAGAAGCAATGTTGTTGTCGATCTCTAAACGATTGAAGACAACAGCGCCAAGGCCTAAATATATGAACATTGAGATGATCAAGATGATGAACCTAATGAAAGGTTTGCAAATGCCAGCTCTTGTCGATTTCTCTTCCTTCATTTTCACAGTTAGTCCTCTTATTAATTCCTAAAGTAACGGATTTGAGAATGACATGAAATTACCTCTTTCATCAACTATCCGTTCCGTCTGACGTTGCCTAAACGATATCTATGTTCCTTGAAATAAAGTTATGTGGTTAATTAATGCAAAGGGCTATGATTATCTGTCGATCTTTACGCTGGCATTATTGTGTATGAACTCTTTTACCGTTTGTGAAAGCGAAATATGCTGGTAGTACACGAGGTCGAAAAAAGAATACCGCAGAACATTGCTCTCTTTTACCAATCTAATGTTTTTGATTGGATTGGATTGTCTTATGACGGGTCTTATTTACTAGTGCATAAAATATCAAGTTTGAATTATAGCGACTCCTTTAGCTAAAGAAGAAATAATATGAGGAAGACCTGGGGAACTATCAAAGAGTTAATTAGTAGAAATGTTAAAAACAAGAAAACAAAGACTGAACAGTTAGTTATTTGTAATGAGGAAACGAATAAAGTTGTGTCTTCAGATGAGAGCATAGCTAATGAACTTAATTATTATTTTGTTTCTTTTGAATCAACATTGGCAAAGAAGATTCCTACTGTTCCTACTGTATTCCTATCTGGATTTTGAAAACAATTTAGCTAAAAGAAATGAAAAATCCTTCTTTTGGAAACCCATAAAAGAAACGGAAGTTTTTGATAATCTAAATGCTCTCGATGCTAAGAAATCCCATGAATATGACAAATTGCCAGTAAGATTAATTAAGGATGCAATCCCCTATTTTTTGCGCCACTGTCGTACATATTCAATTTGTCATTATAAACTGGGGAGTTCCTATATGCATTGAAGACAGCAAAAGTGACTCTTTTATACAAAAAAAGGACCAAAGACCGACCGTGGAAATTACAGACCAATTTCTGTTCTACCGGTCATTGCAAAAGTCATTGAGAAATAAGCTAATGGTCGTCTAATAAATTTCTTAGAATTTAACAAGATATTGTATGAACACCAGTACGGCTTTCGCAAGCGATATAGTACGAAGTTATCATTGATAAATCTTGTAGATACACTTATAAAATCAATGGATAAAGGTAAACCAACGCTAGGTATTTTTTTATAGACTTTAAGAAAGCATTCAATACTATTGATCATGAAATCCTTTTAGGAAAGTTAAGCAATTATGGTATACGAGGCATAGTATTACAATGGTTTCAAAGTTACCTTTCAAATCGATCGCAAGTCTTATGCTACAAGGAAATAATATCAAGTAGGATAAGGATATGGTGTCTCTTAAGGTTCAGTCCTTGGGCCCACTTTGTTTTTATTATATATTAATGATTTACCCTCTTCTACTAAATATTTTGAATTAAGATTATTTGCTGATGATTCAAACCTATTTCATACTTTTGATAAAATACAGAAAGAAATAGATATGAATGAAGTAAATATCAAATTTGTGGAAGTCCAAAAATGGTGTTTTGTTAACAAGTTGACTATAAACTTAAAGAAAACAAATTATATGCTCATTAAGGGACAAAGGCAAACATGTGAAATTAGGGTCATTTTAAAACTCAATGATACAGTGATAGATAGAGTCAGTGTAGCATTTTTCGTAGGAATTCAAATTGATGAATCCTTGATGTACTGGAAGGAGCAAATTCAGAACATTAATAATTGTATATACGGAGGAAAATTGGACTGCTGTGTAAGTTGAGACACTATGTGCCTAAACACATTTTCATTCTCTTGTATAAATCCTTTATCCAACCGCACAAACTTTATGGTATTGAAGTTAAGGGAAGTTGCTATTAAAGTCATTTAAATTGCATACTATTGGCACAGAAAATGGCCATGCATGTTATAACATTTTCCCCATTTAGAACAAGTTCAAAGGGACTGTTCGTACGTCTAAGTGCATTATCTGTTCGGGCATTCAGTATCGACATATGACCTGCAGAAAGGACATTTACCACATTCGTTAATGTATAACTTTGTTTTAAAGGCACACTGCCATACTTGTAGCTACTTGCTCCCTCTATATAGAAAACTTCCCCAATCGGTGCCTGTTGATCCCCCATGATCCTCTTTTTCTTATGTTAAATGAGAGCTGAGTTAATGAGATAGCCACCTGTCACAGTGACCTCGGTGGCTCTCTGTGTGGTCTAATCCAGTAGTGGTGACGGTCTTTAATGAATCACATGTACAGAACAAGAGGGAGAGAACATTTAATGCTACTGTTACCTATATGTAGTACGACACATGGGACTTTTTCAATTTCTTTCATTGGAGCAAAGCTGTGGAATAATTTCGTAAAAATATCAGAATTAAACTCCTAAGCAGAGATGAATCATAAGGATCAAATAATATGATATTTGCATACAGTTTTAGAAACTTGGAGAAGCAATCCCGACTAGCACTCGTGCTACTTTTGGTTCTCCCATTAACAACATTTTAAATTGTTAAATTTGAAAATATCCTTTATTTGAATCACTTATACGCTATTGGAACTCTGTGAACTTTAATTCCAGCCACAAATCTCTACGTATTATTAGATTATAGCTAATTCACAGATTTGATTTGACATGATATAATGATTAATTTAATTTGTACATATGGTTCAACTATGGATATTTTCTTTTTCTTTGTTCGTTCATTCGTGTCTCCTTAGATCAAGATAGTTATGTAAAGTTCCTTAATTTCCTTAGTTTCTTTGTAACCCATGTACATGGATATGTATGCGACATGTTATTTTGTTACCATTTGAATACATTTGTAACTTTGTGTTATGTTGTTGTTAATAAATTCAAATAAATAAGATTTATTATAAATATATTGTATTAGATCACATGAGCGGAATTTCAATGTAACCAGGCACGAACGCACACGCGCACAAATTTATTAATTCATTTACAAGCAATTTGAAAATAATCCTTTCTTGAGAATTACTTTTATTCGAACGGACTCCAAGATCATAATTCTCAAAATATTGTATTAGATCACATGAGCGGAATTTCAATGTACCCTCACTATTATATCAAATTTTAATTTGGTCAGTGCACTGTCGATCAAGGATGAGCATAATTGTTGCAGAGTGTCATTTTAACTACACAAACCAGGCACGAACGCACACGCGCACAAATTCTCACCCACCCACCAGCACTGCACACTCACGCACACACACACACACACACACACAAAGAAAACAACATGAATTGCCAAATATATTGTCCGTTCATACTTACAGTACTCTCCATAAACATACCTCTTATTTTGTTCGCCGTCTATGCCTGTGCCTTTATCTTTGTCTACTTTTTTTTTCTTCTCTCGATATGGTACTGATGTACTTTTCTTGATCCTCATCTAAATTGTTTTATCTTGTTGATTCATTTACAATGTCAAGAAGTATCTTTTTATTACCTTGTATTTTTAAGTACTCATGTGTGCGAGTATTTATATACATTCATGTGTATCATGAACTATTTCTTTTAAACCTTTGAAATGTTTACATACACTCATCGGGGTGTATTTTTGTTGCATTTCAATCAGGACAATGATTAAAAAAACTTTGCTGATCATTCTTGTCCTGAATAAAGATGTCCAAATAAATAGATAAATAAATAAATAAAAGAATAGGATAAGAACTATTGAATTGTGCAAATTGTCGCCCTATTACTATTTCAAAAGCTTATACCTGCATAATATAATGAAAGCAGGCTAATTATTTGACTGTCTGGTTTGTTTTATTTGCAAGAAATTTGATATGATAAAGCTGGAGAGAGTGACATTCTGATTATACAGTGTACTTAGATTTGGTTAAATGCAAATTACAGGACGAAATTGTTTCGATTTTTGAAAAAGGGGTTTTATAAACATCCATGGATCTCTGGAACACAAATCATGGGGGATGAGGTATGAAGCGATTAAAGCTCTCCCAATCCCAAGCTTTATTTTCCACTCCATCTCGGTACACCACTGCTCATAGACAAAACTCAAGCAAAACAATGTATAATGCATAATGTTTCTATTATATCTCATTTGAAATTTATTCTTATACACACACTCTTTTGTTATTCTTTCTCACACAAATATCGATCTCAAACATTCCCTTCACAAAAATACCATCAAATGTACAAGGTGAAATGGTGTTTATGTTTAACTTTACAGACTGGCAATTGAATTATTTACAAAACAGTATATAATGACTTATTTCAAATGTACCTCTTTAAAGAAAAACGCATATATTTTGAATATATATGTTTCTATACATTGCTATATCTGATCTCTGAAGTACATTGTGTGGACTAATTTAATGGCAATTCAAAGCATTACCAAACCTAAATGAAATGCCACCTATAAAATTGCAACTTTGGTATTATTTGTGCAAATCAAATCAATCAATTACTACCTTTAGCTCAGTTTGTGCATATTACTTTATATTTTAACACCAAAATTTGCAAACTATCTATAGTGCTTGGTATTTCAAATTCATGATATAATCAGTAATGTGCTTTCCCTTTGGCAGTTGAATAGAATTAAATCTTTGCTGCTTGCATCTTCATTTGAAAGATTTATGATTACCAGTCTGGGGATGACTCAATCTTTTAGCATACTGGAACACTGAAAGATGGTACAAGACTACACATGTACTCAAACTCTCATGGGTTCTCAACATCAATTTCATCAATTTTGGAGTTAGTGTGAGTATTCATTAGGAAAAGTACAGTCAAGACTATGACTTATTCACAACAATGAAAATCAGTATACTTCTATGACATTGGCAGGTCCCTAGGAATCCATTAAATCATGCATACTATACATATTAAGAACTCTGAACTTTGAATTTATAGCTGTAAATTGTTTATGTTTAAACTATTGTCTTAGTCTACTACAGGACATGGTCAAGAGGGATGATGCAATATCATCAATCAGTAATTCTGTTTAGTAGAAGAACAAAAACAACATCCACACAAAATGGTGTATGATGTGATATGGCCTGCATCAATGTTAATCAACCAAGAAAAATGAATCAGTATTTTACCATCAAAATACCCAATACAATAATGTATAACATTATTAATGAAATGCATACTTCTGGTAAGCTACATATAGAAAAGGATAATTGTCAATGCTAAATCATCTCAGTTAATCTTACATCAAATGGATTTCAGGTTTACTCAAGCAGATTTAAGAGGCAGTCATAAGCTGCACAATCATCTTTGACAGATAGCATAATCTGACATCGCGTTTGTTCCTCATATCATATTGCAATATTGAGTGCAGCAATTACATGTGGTTATCCTTTGACTTACACTTTGGCCAACCATTTTACATGTACATAGCATCTGGAAAAAGAAATAATTGTTAACTCTTCACATATATTTAAGAGCTGGTGTGTTAATTACATCTATTTTTCTGTCGATTACAGATTCCATGAAAAATGAACTTCTTTCTATTTCTTGATTGCCACTTCAACATATACATACATCATCCCAACTTAAGAATTTCCCTAGCCATTTGACATAGATCTTTCCAAAGTGCCAGATCAACATCTCTTCTCTTGTACCCACTATTTCATAGTTACACAATGTCACAATACATGTTAGATTTTGCAGCTATAGTACGTTACAAGTAAACTGTCAAACACATATAGCAATCACAACTGTACATGGACGGTACACAAATATAGAACACAGTCAAAAAACATTTCTTCAAATTGAGATATAACCTCTTATTTACATTCAAGAATACAGTTTTTATTTACAAGTGATTAATTTCAGTTAAAATGACACAGCAACACACATAACGTCCTTGTTTTCACGAAGTGACGGTAGTGAGGAAAATCGTAACGCAAAGTGAATGCAATTTTTTTTCACTACCGTCACTTCTTGAAAACAGGGACGATAAGTATAAGTCCAAAGGCTATTGACTAAAAGAAAAATTGCTTTCTTTTTTGATTATCCTTAAAATGATCCCTCAAGGTGCTAATAGCTAAAGGCAATTAATATAAATAAAAATATGTCCATTAATACTGTCTTCTGTTGCACACTAAAAGAACGAACAAAGCAAAACCCTACTATTTTTTTCAAAATTATACTAGAATAACTGCACTGGAATCTCAAACTCCAGCAAAGCATACACAAGAACATTCAGATATTATTTAGATAAAACAAAACAAATAGAAACCTACCAAATATTTGCAATGGAGGCTTCAAATAATAAAAATCATAACAGTGGGTTAGTTGGTTATGTAGATTATTGTTTTGTCAAAGGATACTAATGCTGCGACTGGACTTGAACTTTGACCCATGTGATCCACAATCTATGACATATCAACTAGACCACAACACCTCCAATTGTGTACTTTTAAACTAATTATAATTAAGTATTTATATAGTAATTATAAAAAAAGAGACATGTATATAATCTGGCCAGGCAATACAAAGGTTGAACAGGGCTGTCATCCAACCAGTAGTTTCCTATGTTCTTACATCAATGATCTCTAGGAACTGCTAATACAGTTCTTAGTATCCTCAACAACAGTAGATGTGTATAAATAAATGACATATGTCCCTGAATTGAGTCCAAACTTTGGTTTCACATGAATTAAAGGCAAGTTTTGCTCATGCCATTCAACAATTCTGTCTCTGTTTCTGTGTTCCTGATATGTCCCTTCGAATTTGTTGACCTGATCAATCCAGATAACATGCATGTAACAGCTTCTTTTAAGCATCAGCCCAGAGCTATTACAATACTGACATGAAAGATAAATATCGAACAATTACACTAAATGACCTTAATGCTTACAACAGATTTGAAAATGTATAACTATAAGTTAAGTCTAAGTTTGTCAATGACATTTGGCAACAATCACTTGATTAACAATTTCAAACATAAATATGTTGTAAAATTATAGGTACATGTATGATGCAAATATATATATATCTATATATGTCATAGACATTTTTAAAGGTTTTTACAATATGATTTTTCCTCTTGACTTTAGATTTACTGGCCTGTGTTAAAAGAGGTTCTTTTGTGAACATTAACTATCTAATTCATTCAATGGACGGACATGGGCGTCAATACTTTCATAAAATCTTGCACTTTTCAAAACAAATATTCATTATCTTACAAACACTACTAAATTCTATTATTCTATTTAGCACACATCACAGGGGCAAAAGTAACTAAGTTCTGTATCTTAGCGTTGCATGATATGAAGAGGTTTCTACATTGACAGACTTTTGTTAGATTTTTTGGTCATAAATTCTTTTTAATGATTTGCCTACTACCAGATATATTTTTTTTATAATTTTGGCTAAGTAATTTTTTCTTCTTCAGAAATATATATTTCAAATACTATCTAAGACATTTCAAGTGATTGAACATTAATCTAACTTGAAATGATTGGACAATACTTGAAAAAGAAATTTAAGCTAAACCATTATATTGAAATACTTTTGAGAAGAAAAAAAATCTTGAAAATGGCCAA
>BEXV01000068.1:313030-329010 GCA_003118195.1 Hemicentrotus pulcherrimus | reverse complement strand
AGTAGGGGGGGGGGGGATAGATGGAAGGGGGTTGATATTCTTGGTGGTCATCATCTTAGATGGGTACTTGTACAGGAAGGTTATTGTATCTGACTCAATGCCTTTGAATTAATGAACATGTTCATTGTTTGGAACCAATTATGCAATATGTGCATTATAAAGGGTCAATGAAAGAGAGGTGTCAATAACACCCAAAATCCATATTGAAAATTTATTATCTATCAATCAAAAGACACTTACCGACATGTTCCAGAATGAGATCTAGGATATCATTACTGGTCTGACTGATGCTAGGGTTCTTTGCTGCAAGGTTCTGGACTAGGATCGGGACGAGGTTATTGACGACAGTCGGTAAGGATTCACCAAGCCGAGGTACGATGTCTTTCATGGTTGTCAGAGCAGCTATGTTCACTTTACTGTTTGAGTCTGATAACCTTGAGATGAATTTATCAAAGATCTGAAGAGAGGGAAACAGAAATAGAAATATCATTAACAAGTACCATTCCTTCCTGATCAGGACTAAAATAAAAACTTGTTGTATTGCCCTTTGCGACCGACCCAAAAATCTGAAAATCTATGGTCTGCATTTTTTTTAAAACCGTTTTTTAGATGATTTTTTAAAATTAATGAATAAAAATATTTGTATTTTGTTTGTTTAAATGGGATAAAAATATTTGTATTTTGTTTGTTTAAATGGGATATAAATGCATAAAATCAAATTATTCCAAAATTCTCACTCGTGCAAACCATGGATAATTATGAGGTGAAAAAGATATCAATGGAATGATGACGCTGAATCACATGTATTAAAGCATTATAACTGAGAAATATCAGCTAAAAGAGGGCGGGAAAAGAAATAAACAACAACATTCAAATCTAAAAAATATCGGCAAAAGGGGGGAGGGGGGACAAAAAAAAGTTTAAAATAGCCAATACAACAAGTTTTTATTTTATGCCTTATTTTCAATGTCTGCCATTTAATACAATCCTACTAAAACAGAATATAAGCTCCAGCAATGATAGATAAGGAAATGATACATGAAATTGTATTTGACATTGGTTCTTTACATTTATGATGACCTTTGGAAGATTTCATGGGTGAAAGGCCTTTGTGTGTTTGTGTTTGTGCTTTCTTTTACTGAACCAACCTTGACTAAGCTCCCCTCAACCAAGTCTTGATTTGTTTCACACATGCTTTGTAGTCTCTCAATGGCTTGTAACCTAGACATCCAATCCGATGCTCCTAGACCTTCACAAAGACTCTTGATAGTCTCGTTCTCTTCACCTCGGGCTCCTCCGCCAGACCGCTTTCCTTTCTTGACCGAGCTTGGTGGGGTGCCGTCCACTTCACTACAAATAAAAATGACACAATGGTCAGATAATCGATGGGGGGGGGGGTATTGTTTGTAACATAACAAAGCATCACATAGACATTATAACAGAATAATACTAATTATTATACTTAGAATAACATTTTAATTAGGCATTTTGTCATTTCTTAGAACTACATAATTAAAAACTGATATCTAATATCATAAGGTAGTTTATGGAGGAAATTGATGGCTAAATTTTCTATGATGGAGCTTATCATGTAAATATGCATCCTTCGTTTGTGCCATGAAGAATCGCAATACACACAAGAATCATAAGTCCAAAAGAGTTATCTTATGGCATAACTGAAATCAATTGTTATTATAGTGGACAGGTTTAAGTTGTGCTATTTTTGTGCAGTCTTGGCTGCAAACTATGGACAACTGATATTTCACCAATCAATGTCACATCTAGATGTCATAGGAAGTACAGTCAGACAGGAAAATGTGCATATTTTTGATATCCAGAGATTTCCGGAAAGTTCCCATAAGTTTCTTGTGTGTTTTCATTGCAGTTTGGCTATGCCTGTCATGTTTACTTTCTCATGACTTCTGCACAAGCTAAATCATTAAGCAAGCAACACATACTAATTAGTTCTGCACTAAGATGTAGAAGTGGTCCAATTACATAATGTTCAGTCACTCTCACAAATATTACAGGAATCAAATTTCCACGACTCATAGTGTGAATATTTGTGAGAATTTTCACTGTTAGGTTTTCATGTGTGTTCAAGGTGGCGTAACTTCAGAAATCTAATTTTCTAGGAATTATCTGCGGGTCAGCGCCCTGAGTGAGTTGCCAGGAAATGACTGCATATGTAATTACATACACACCTGTAGTCATTCCTATCCCTAGAATATGATTGAGATCCAGAGTTGGCTCGACTACCAGGATTGCTACGACGAGCTTTGGCAGATGAAGTATCTGATGGTACATCACCAAGACCCTAAGGAATAAAACAAAAGAGACATAAATTAAGAATGAAACTATACACCTTTAATTTCACAAATCACATGCATTCATGCTTTGCATGGCAATTAAGTTTCACACAGAATCTAGGCTATGAGTACATTATATAACAAGGTCATATAAGTTTCCTATTACAAACTATCTATTATTTCACACGAAAAAAATCACCTCTTGACCATAAAGATTTTGAATAACTTTCAATTTCCTGCACAGCATAGTTAGGGTTTCAAAATAATGTGATGTTACGTAGCTACTTGCTCCCTCTATATAGAAATCAATTCCTAATTGGTGACCATAGGTCCCCCATGATCCTCTTTTTTTTATGTTAATTGAGAGCTGCGATGATGAGATAGCCATCTGTCATTGACCACGCTGTGTGGTCTTATCCCTCCCGGCCAAACTAGTACAGCCATCCTTTGAATAATCATTTATTTTTACAGTTTCACTCAATGTTTCTGAATCGAAATTTCAGCTGAATAAATTATTGAATATCAGAGATTCTTTTAATTGAAAATACAGTTAAATTATATTACTGAAGTACAAATTGTGATAATTTCATCAAATTACCAACATTTCTATAATTATATAGACATGTCTTTTATCAGGTTTCTCTGGCTGCAACACTCAAATTAATCGCTTTCTCTTTTTCATTCTTGACTCAATGATAGAATCTTAATAGATGCAACTAATCAAATAGGTATAATTGATGGTCTATGTCTTTGTCTCTACTGACCTTATTTTTGAGGTTTTCCAGGATGTCTCTGATCCTCTTGAGGTTCTTAGCCGGGACATGTTTCTCAATCAGTCGATCAAAATCCTCATGATGCATCAGATTAAAGAAAATCTTCCTGGCATAGTACCTGGATTTAAAGGCAATCAAAAGAATTATGAGTAAATTGCAAGATTGAAATGAACAGGCAAACTTTGGATTGAATGTGTGAAAATCCTCATCATGCTAAAAGGTAAAAGAGATATTTTGGGTATAATAACTGGATTTATAGGTAATCAAAGAATCATGAGTTAATTGCATGATTAGAAACTTTACACAGCAACAATTTAATAAGATATTTCTGACATAATACCTGGATTTAACATCAATGAAAGTGTTCAAATTTATTAGAATGATTTAACTGAACAAGAACATGGATTTAATGAGTGAAAAACCATTATTATGCTGCAAACTAAAGAAATTATATATGGGACAGCACCTAGACTTACATGCAATGAAAATAATAAAAGAGTTAAAAGCATGATTCTAATTGAACAAGCATGGTGGGTTTAGTGAATCAGAATCCTCATCATGCAACAAAGGAAAGAAAATCTTTGACATTGTATTTTGATTTATGAGCAATGGAAATGTATGTCTACCACAGCCAATCCCGAGTATGAGAAAGAGCACTGAAAATTTGGACTTCACATGAAAATGTACGACCAAAAAGATATAACAATGGTCACATCAAGAGTCAATCAATAAGACAGTTCATAGTTGCAGTCTGAGAAGGAGTAGATATAGGTCATTGCATACCAAATTGTTAAAAACACGGAGACCAAATAATGGACACGTGCTCATGGAAGTTATGTAACCATTATTCATTTATGCACAAGCAGTGCACTCCATGATACACATCTAGAAGTATTCTTTGAAAAGGGGAAACAAAGGCTACTAATGAAGCACCTCAATGGCTGTAGGAGTGATTATTCCAAAATGTACAAAGTGAGACCTCTTCATTTTTTGAAGATCTGTGGATATTCAGGGTCATTTGGGACATGTGCTAACCGTGAGCTGATCTATTCAAATCATTTCTTACAGTTGTTGACTCTACTATCTTCATGAAATAAAAAACAAAAACAGATACTAGGGAAAAGTTTGGAAAGGGGTATCATTACAGTAAACTTGAGCTGATTTTTCACATAAAAACCCAGTATTTCAAAGCTATATCTGACCTTGTTTCTTGTCCATTGTCGAGTGCTAGCTGAGCTGTGATAGGTAAGATTTTATCAGTGACATCCTTCACTCCACTCAGTATCCTTCCTGGTCCCATACGCTCTACCACAGCATCAAGAAACACACTGGTCGTCTTGCGTACCATAGCATTCTTATGACTGTAGGGGATAGTATTAGTATTGAAACATGGTTCATTGTGATTTCCTACGATACCTTTTTTATTCCATTTACAGGAAAAATTACTTTCATTATGTCATTTACCAATATGGTTTATCATAATGGTAAACAGGTTTTTTTTTTTTAATCTTCATTTTTTAAAACTAAAAAAATCTGAATGAACTGACATCTTAACCATCAAATATGTAATTGAAAAGGTTTGCCGTTTGTCTCACTTCAAGTATATACTTCTGTATACTTAGATATGAGAGTAACAATATTACTCAAATATTTTGAATCAAGATCTTATCAGATTATGAAACATCAATTCAGGTGAAAGGTGAATAAAACATTTGTTTCCATCACTAATACAGAAAGAATATTATCACAAAGATATAGGATTCAATTAGAAAAAATATGAATTGATTGATATTGTATGAGGTGAAATGAGGATGTGATGTTTGTGTGTACCTTGCTCCTGCGGTGATCAACGCTCCTAATACTCTTTGTGGGTTTGCATTCTTCACCATTGCATCTAATGCTTTGTCAACATCCTCTCGAATGAAAGCATTGCTCTCACCAGCCTTCGGTAACAAGATCCGACAGATCGAATCCAAGTCCTGTCAAGAAAATATGACACAGAAAGACATCTATCTACTTCATCCATTAAAAGAATGTATTTTTTTGACATCAGCAAGCGCAATGATTACATATCTCTGTAAAACTCCATGTAGCATAATGTTGTGATATCAGCTCCTACAAAGGAACTCAAGTCTTAAAGATCCTTTTTGATACTGAAAATACCTGTTGCAAAATTGTGTAAAAAAAAGGTGTAATGTATAGCATTGTAACTAGAAAGGAAAAATGCAGTTTTCTATAAAAAAAGATATATCTTGAATATATATAAACGTTTATAAATGTTTTAATCAGATACCTTTTTTGATAGAAAAACATCCTACACATTAAGCTTAACCTTCATTGCTTTGTCAAATAAAAGACAATTGCTTTCATATTTGGATTGCTGAAACAAATTACCTGCTTTTTTTCGGTACGTTATACCATACATTAATAACTATTGGGGTCATTAATGTCATCATCAGTACAATCTAGAACTGAAAGCTATTGGAACATTCAGATGTATGATATTACTAATTGGATCATTAGAGAAATCAATAATGCAATTTAGAACTGAAATCGTCAATTATCTGTCTGGCAGAAAAGGTGGCTTTGATCCACACAAAAATAGTTATAGGTATTCAATCGTGCCGTTCACATATGCTGCAGTGGTTTACCACAGTACTCTTTTTTGTTGTGCATTAATGAATGGCAAGAGAAGATGAAAACAGTAGCTGCGCGCAGCAAAGGTCCTCACTTTTCTGTGTGTTATAAGATGCAAATATGTGAAATGCAGTTCACGAAAGTAAACTTAAAAAAATAATTTATAGCAAACCGCCATACATGTGAACAAGCCTTTAATGTTCTAGCTTACATACCTTATCCATACTGGTTTTAAATGATGTGAACATATCTCCTAGTGTAGTTAAGGCAGTCCTAGTAACCGTTGACCTCAGATTCTTGACCTCGTTGAGAACAGCCACGACCATTGCATGCAGCTGACCTCCTAAGTCATTGCTATGGAAAGTGGCTAGCCTTTGAATAATGAACAAGCCATCCAACTTGATTTCCCTGATGAGCAGAAACAAAGGTGAATGGAAAACTGATGAAGCCATTAAATAGTGATCCTTTGCAAAAATACATCAAACAAATTAACCTTTACAAACAATTCGAAAATAATAAGTGATATGCCTTCAATAGATATTGCCAGACAATTAAAGTACAGGTATAATTGAGGAAGAGATGGAAAATTTTAAGGTTAGGAATACATTATGAACCACTCATAATTTATTTGATATCACATAAACATCAATCATTGTAATAAAAGAACAATATCATTGAACAACTTCCATCATCCTGCTTGTGGAAAAACACATAAAACATAATAACAAAAGCACACCTACAAACACAAATGTAAACAGCAAAAGATAATTACAACAAAAAGTAAATAATTTTTTTTTTTTAAAGGGAAAAATAAGGTGAAATTATTGTAGTTTCCTTTGTAATTACCAGAAGATGTTACATGATTCAATAATTGTTAAGGAAGAATGTATTTACCAGTCTTCATGTCCGATCAATCTAAAGCAATCTTTGACAGCTACATCTACATTATTAACTGGTTTCATCTCTCTGCTCTGAACGTCCTCTCTTGGTGGTGATGTCACAGCAGAAGGAGGACCACTAGAATTCTTTGTCACAGAAATCCTATCAAAAGGAAAAACAAAGTCATATATCATAAATATAACAAGATGTATAGGTTTATAATTGATTTAAATTTTTCTTCTTTTAGAACATTTAATGTCTCTTTTCATGTTTTGAAAAACAATAGGACATAGGAGTACTATGATGAAGAAAATTTGGAAGCCATGAATGACTAATATCACTTTCATTTATGCAGTCAATACATGCATATGCTATTCTCTTGCATAGCCTGTTACAGTCTGGAGAGTCTAACGATTATATCAGATTTTCACAAACCTTGAGCGAATAAATTTGTATATTTTTTAACCACATCCTACCCATCCCTAAGACATCCTATTTCCCCCACTCAGCTCACTTACACATAAATTACAGGCTCATAAATTGCAGGCTAAATATGACATTGAATACTATATGTACAATCCTTAAATATTTTTCCAAATGACATTTTGACCTGTATGTTAATTCATAACTAAATCATAACTTTCCCTTTCCTCTTTTTTACTTACCCACTGCTTTTCTTCTTAGGTGGTGTAGCAGCTGCAGGAGGCTTGGATGTTACTCTGGTTGGAGGAGTTGGTCTACTGCTGTCTAGTGTAGCTCCATTGATAGCAAGATCTGTTACAAAGAAGGCCAAATAAGAATCAGATTTCAACATTAATCAATGCGCTCAGACATTATTAGTTATCTAACCTAATCTCGCCTACTTTATCTCAGCAACAATAATATTCCTTCTTATTCACACTGCATGGCTTAAAACTTAAACATGAGGACAGTAAAATCAAAGGGAGAGAAATTGCATAAATATTCAATGATGTTTAGTTATATTTAAAACAAAAATTGAAATCTTCTCAAGAAAAAATAACAAATTCATACTCCTTCGTTCTACTAGAATATTTTCTATTCTGATGGATGAAACTTCGTGAAAGTTGAAAAACACAAATACATGATTTGGATTCAGCATGAACCAATCTTATTAAGGACTGGAATTATTAATGGTCCAATTGAACAAATTTTCTTCTTCAAAACTTGTATTTCACTTCCACTGGTACATTACAATTATACAGTTGGGTATCTCTAAAGAATATCTGAAAAGAATATATGAAAATAACTATACATGATGAAAATTTTGAAAATTGCTGATTTATATGGAAAAACAGAAAATTCAAAATTATCAGCCAATTTCAAGATTTTATTGCCACTATTACAACAAAAATCCTGTTGTCACACATGTGTACAGTGTGGGTAGAAATCATTGCTCTTTATGCTCATGTATTCGGTATACTTAAAGCTCTGCGTCCAAGCTATTGAGTCAAACCACAAAACATATGTGATTATCATGATTCGCGCTATCAGCTCCTGATATGAACTTACCACCCCCATCATCATGATCCATGGTACCCTCCAACTCTAGCTGCTTGAGTTTCTCCCTCTGTCTCTCCCTAGCCTTGCCTTGTTGCTCCTCCCTTATCCTCTCTCTCTCTGCCTTCTGGTGCTCTCTCTCTTCCCGCTCTGCCCTCTGACGCTCTCTGTCTTCCCGCAGTCTTTCTTCTCGCTCCCTCTTCTGCTCCTCCCTCTCTCTCATCCTCTCCTCTCTCTGGCGCTCTCTCTCCTCCTATAAAAAAAGATCATATTGCACATTGTACTGCTATCAGATTCTCAAAACAACTTTGCAACCATTTTGTCATCAATAAATATGCTGTGTGGGACTGTTGATATCTTAATTGATGTTATAATAGTGAACTACTTTGAACATCAACATAAATATACTCTGTATTTGGGATTTTATTGAAAAGTGGTCTGTTCTCAATGCAAAAGATGTTTAAAGATAAAGTTGAGTTCTGGTCATGTGATTGCATTGTGAAAGAAACGGTGTGGAATCTATCAGAAAAGGTTGATCATCTAGTATAAAAGTATTCGTGTGTATTGCAAGGTTCTGGAATCATCAAAATGATAAGAAATTTGGCCAAATCTTGGCAAAGTTACAAGTACTGTACACAGAATGATGTACATGGGACTACACGAGCACATGGCGAAAAAATCCCCCCCCCGATTTTTACGTATTTTATGTCATATTTAGAATATGAAGGCATTTGAAGAGCCATGCTTTTCAAGGAACATGTTTAATCTGATGTTCTTCCACCCTTGCATAATAACAATGATAACGCTCACAAATTATTTTTTACCTCTTCCCAGAACTCAACCATCTCTTTAAAAAGAAGAAATTGGCAAGTTTTACACATAAACGTCCATCCTTTTGTTCATAGTTACTGAATAGTCTTTCATCCTCTCATTTGTTCTTCATTTGTCAATTTATAGATTGAGAGTATGTGCATGTCTATTCATCATTTTTACACAACCAATTTAACATCTATGTGAACAGTTTATACACTAACTGCTTCCATTTTTTGCTACAATAGTAATTCATTCAATCTAATCAAACTATCAAAACTATTAAAATACCTTAAATTTTTCCTTCTCCCTCTGTTGCTTCTCAAAATCAAGCCGCTGCTGCTCCCTTTCACGTTCCTGATTTACTTTTCTCTGAGCATCAATTTCCTTCTCCAGAACTCTTCTCTGTACCTCACGCTCTTTCTCTTGAGTGCGTCTCTCTGCATCGGCACGCTCCTTCTCGGCCTTACGGTCTGCCTTGCGCTGCTCCAACTCTTCCTTTTTCTCTATCTGTTTTCTAGCCATTCTGTCCATTGTTGCTTTGGAGAGGGACATGGACAAGTCCTGCCAGACAAGACAATATATCATATAATATTATATCACCTTGCAATAACAGCAATATCTACATGCCTTGTAGGCATGATGATCATGAGTTCTGAAGCATATCCTAGTCGGAAATGCACGTCACACATCAGAATATGAGAATAAAATGCACGACCCAAGGTCAACAGTCTCTCCTCACCACATCAATCACCGAGGGTGGCTGATAAATTCCATATTAGCACTTGATTACGATTCAAGGGTATTTTAAGTTGAATGATCAGTCTACCTGTTTGCTTCATTACAAAGAACAAACAAACAAGATACGTCAGCTAATCACCAGTGTGAAAATATATATCTTTTTAGTAGTATCAAAAAGGCTACACTGATTATTTTTTTCTTCACATTATGAATTTCTGCCTATACGGCACTGCATTGTGTTAAAAACACACTAAGAACATATCAACAATAACAAAAATATAAGGTACATTCCTACATGTATTTTCTTCTTGGTTATTGTTCATTTGTTAATTTGCTATTATTTATTTATTCATTTTTGGTGTTGGAGAGTATTTCTATGAAGTTGTTGATGTTGACATTTAGGTGTCTCCTTAAAAAGTGCCACACTATCAAAGTTATCAATTCCAAGATTTTATAAAGGGAAAAACTAAGGAATAATGAGAAAACTCACATTTTCTTCAGGACTGTCCTCATCATGCCGAACCTGAAGACCAATAACCTCTGGTAAGGCACCATCTTCATGGCTTTCTCTCCTCCTCATTGTCTTCTCTCCACCATTCGATCGTGGGTACTCTACTATATGGGCATCATTACCAAAAACACCTGTTACAAAAAGAAAGGTACATAAATATAAATTTTGAGATCATAAAAATTTACTTTGAGTATAAGGGATTACCATTACAATTTAAAAAATAGAAAACAAATGTTGATGTAAGATCTGAAACAGGAGGAATCATTCAAGGTAGTCTGTCTAGTCTCCTAGCAATGATACAATAACATAATTAATTGTTTTATAATGGGAAGTCAAAGCTCGTGTAATTGATGCAACTCTTATCAGACTTGGGAATACGTGTTTTGAATTGAGAATTTGTAATTAGCTAAACTCTCATAGGCAGGCTCCTATTGTCTACCTTGAGTGGAGACCCATTGAATTGGACACAGAATAATCTCATCAAAGCTGGTCACTCATACACAATAATTACAATGAATCTTATTTGCTGTAGTAATAGAGGTCAATTTGGAATCTTCACAGAGCTGCTATATAGACTTGCAGTCAGTTTCTGAGAAGTACATACGACCTGTTCCTGTCAAGACCCAAATTGGTCTTTAGTAGATGCATACACTTCTCACTCACTTAACAGTTCAAAGTATTTGCATTATGTATCAGAGTACTACAAGCACTAATCCAATGCAAAGAATGATGAGGAGATGATTTTGAAGCCTTTTTGACGGAAGCAAAATAAATTGATGACCCATTTAACATACTTATTTCAAATTGCCAAGTCTACAAATTTTCTACACAAGAAGAAAATACCAGTGGGCGTCTTGCACGTGATGTAATAAGAATGATAAAATATGCACTCTGCATTCCTGGAAAGTGCATTACGTCTCCCGAGGAGATGTGTGCACAAAATCAATGCTAATGAATTGAAATTGACTGCACTGAACGCTCTCATCTATCACATGCTAAGGGGATACATATAATAAGGACACCTTACATAGTCCATTAAACTAATGTGCTAGATTGCTTGAATACATATTAAGAGCCCTTTGTTCCAATTATCTTCCAAATTGACATAAGAGAAGGAACACAGAGGATACATTACAGAGAGGCTTGTCTGAAGAGATAAAGGGAGTGTGACAAATAGCCATTTCAGTCATCTTTGTCTGCTATTCTGTCTGTAATTATTTAGGTTAATTTTAAAACATTAAAAGAACTTTAATAAAAAAATATTTTAAAAAGTCATAGAAATATTCATGTACACTTTTTGTTTTAAACAAGATTTTTGCACTGAAGAGATGATAAACATACCGGTAGTTGGAGTAAAACATTGACAGAGAGACAGCAGAAAAAGTGAGATAGAGATAGATGCGTACCCTCAAAAAAACAGGGAGGGNAGGGAGAGAGGAAGAGAGGGAAGGGGGGGGGGGGGGATACATGTAGATTTAACAGCCATTGTTTTTATGAAATACATGTACGTTAATTGAGGTTACATACAGACAACATGCAATTTCATTTACAATCATAGTAATAATACCTCATTCAATTAAGAAGGAAAAAAAAAAACATTAAAAAATATTGCCAAACCACTGCTTTTTTGTTTACATTATCCCTCTCAAGCAGAAAGTAAGAACTCATTTATTTGTTACCACGAGAATTGTAATACACCAGACCTAAAACCACATGGATAACTGGTAGCTAATTGCATGCAAGTACATGTAATTATTTAATGGCATACCATTTAAAATCTAATCTCGTTACAACCTCATTAGCAATCAAGCATAGCACTGAAACAAAGAGCACTGATAATGGCACCATGACCTTCATAGTTATAATTTGATAAGGTCACATTCATTTAGAATCCTGAGCATCATTTTGACAAAAAAAGTACGAGTTTACTGACATCCGATTGATACGTGTGATACGTGTGTTTAATAAGCAATGCATGTGTTCTCGGCAAACACTTGTACTCTGAATATAATGGTTTCATGAAAACCTACCCTATTCTCTTCCCTATGCCACAAAGACATTACGTTCGGTTCATTTATCACTATGAACAATTAAGGCCTATGTCTGTGAATACTGACATTTAAAATTGCAAATAATGGTAAGTGAGGACATTTGCAAGCGCCAACGCAAAAACAATCTGGTTAGAAAGTACATTAAATAAAACAGAGATTACGTGTTTCAGTGATACCATTGAATCACTCAAGGGCTGAAAATTACTTCATGATGTAAGATGCCGGAGCTCAAGCAAGAGTAATACTTTTCAAAGCATTTTGAAAGTGCACAGAGATGTTAAATAACAAAGTGGGACATACTTGTCAACGCAATTTTTTAATTATCATTGTTAGAGAAAGCAGTACAATAAGTGACATATTTAATGATATGCTCTGCAATAATGACATCAGTTAAAAGAAACTTAAAATAGATAAAATTACATTTTTACTTATTCAATTTTCCCCTTCACTGCATTTCAAACAAGTGTTGAAAACTAAATCTAAAGGGTGATGGAATCAAAAGATCATATGGGTTGAGTCAAAAGTATTTAATTCAATTCAAATTCCCATTACTACATGATTAACATATTAAATTTCTTCCAGATAGTTTCTCTTAAAATAACATTTCACTATATATATATATATATAAGCGTAAAGAAAATGGTCTAGGAACGTTGAGTTGAGAATTCTCGCACTTTTATATATATATATATATATATATATATATATATATATATATATATATTTTTTTTTTTTCTTTCTCATATACCCTGAAAAAAATTGTTGGATCCAAGTACTAGGGGTTCAAAGCCTGAACATGGCTCAGGGATAAAAAAAAATAGTCAAAAACAATTAAAGAAAATCAAGAAATCCGAATATGTTGGTCAATTAATGGGATAGACCCCAACACTTATCGGTGAAAATCCTGACCTTACTTGTGCTGCAAAACCTAATAAGGGGAAAGGGTAACCTACTGTACTAGATGGTAATGACAACTCCATAGCCTACTAATTGAAACCTACACATAGGATTGGGTATGGAGTGGAGAATGGAGAACAATATACACATCTATTATGAATTTTTCAATTGAAGTTCTCTAGCAAACCTACATGTATACAAAACCAAGCCTAAAAGAATCATGCTCTCTATTTTGTCTACCGGTAAACTCATTTAACTTTACACAGATTTAATACTTTTCTGGCACTGAAGAAACAATATTATGTTCTGGGATACTGGTATTTCATACTCCTCATCAAAATGAGCTGATCAAAATTGTGAGATTCCTACCTTTTCCGATAACCATGGCAAAGTCCTCCCCAACCAAAGCCCCATTGTCATCCAGATCAACTCCTCCAGGATGCTGCAAAGACGCCATTGATAGAGGAGACAGGATAGAACCTGAAAAACGAAGAATAGAAACAAAGAATATTAACATCAACTGATTAAAGCAGCTAGTGATGTTTTTTTTATTTTTTATAATGGATACACAATTTGTAGATATAATTCAGAAATTGTAATTGTAAGGTAATTGTGGTTTGAACAAGGATTCATCCTTTGAAAATACAGAAATGTTTACTCCCACTGGTTCACATTCCCATTCAATTTTAATTTAAGTATTTTCAAGTGGAATTTGTACATTACTTCTTAAGTTATGAAGTAATGGAGTTAATATGAAGTTAAGTATTACTGCATTAGGAAACAGTTACCATAGCACATTGTGTATCTATACATTATACATGTAGTAATAGATGGCAAGATGTGTGTCTTTATATTCATGAGATGCCATTCAGAAAGCTATTGAAGTAGCTGTGAATTGAAGTGAAAGAATCAAAGTGTACTTCAAGAAAATAAGGCATTGCTCGTGTAAGTACAGTGTATGTGGGTTTGTGAATATATCGGGAGAACAGAAATACAGACAACTGATCATCTCTCATCCCTTTGATTTAATAACTGTCTGTAACCCATCTTTTTACTTACAGCTTTATGTACAATTACATGTAATGCATGTAATACAATTTTCTCTCTCTCTCTCTCTCTCTCTATTTTTTCAAAGTTGTTTTATCACTGCATTCACTTTTTAATGACAAAGTCACCCAGAAATATGTAGTCTTGCTTCAAGAAAACTAAAGAATGGGGAGGGGAAAATCTATTCAGTCTACATTGAAAAAACCTACACTAGACTACTATGTTTCAGTGATATTACCAAGGCAACTACGCTTTACAGGCAAGAATGCCAAGCCCTAAACATTCCAAACCAAAGTGTAATTTTGGGGGTGTGTTTTGGCATGTTTGGCGAGTATAAATGCTCGCAGCAGAAACATTGCGATGTTTGTCACATGACTTTGGGAGCGGGCTAGCTTGAAAGGGTCCCTGCTAAACTGTAAAATCTGGCTTTAGAAACCACATCGGGAAGACCACACATGCACATTACCAACCAAAACTTGCCAAAACATCACTGAGCTTTTCATTTGGTAATGTTTCTGCACAAATGTAAACGGGAGCTCAAAACATCCCAATTTTTTTTTAATGAGATATTTGACAGTACAAATGCGCCTAGTGAAACAGATTCCGTGCAACAGCAGATAGAATGTAATAATGAAAGGTTGCAAATATAATTAAAAGTTACTGTTTCCATGGAATCTCGGCTCATGGCCAAACTAATCAACACTGTGAGTATCCATTGATTGTTTGATTGATAAATTAATGTGTATTTGTCATATGTTTGCCATGAAAAGACCAATATAAAACCAATTTTTGATCGCTTAGTAACACATGCTACATCTGTTTGAATCCTACATGTACATGTCAATACATGTACTATGCTTCTTATTTGTTAATTTTATACAATACATTTTGAAAGAGCTATTATAAAATGGAGCAAATACCTCAATTAATCACACCAAATGAGTCTTACACTGTATGCTCTGAAATGGTTAGTCTGTATGCAGGTATATGTAGGATGTACAATCTATACCATAGCTAGATCTTATTTATAATGTTTCAAAGTCATCAATACATGTATGCATCAATGGGCAACCAGAGAAATTGAATAATAATAAATTAATAAATAAATAATACCAAGTTTGTATGCTCATTGAGAAGTCTGGAGAGACATATACTAGCGTGTGAAAATGATTTAAACTGGATACTGGAAACAAAATATCTAATGGAAAAACCTGAAACTGCTTGTCAAATAGATTTCATGTTTTACAGGCGTACGCATGATTAAAGCGGTTCATGAGAGAAATGTCTATTTTTCCGCTAACAATCTTTAAAATAACAAAGAACTATCCTGGTCAAAGGTGTACTTCTACACCAAATGACATTTCATCAACACAATCGATCATGGATCTGCTGACAAAATTCAATCTGGCATGTATTCACACATAAACTTTTGAACATGAATTTTATTTAATCAGGTGGGAGGGGGGGGGGGTATTGTCAGGCTATTTTTATAATTTTGCTCATACCTGTCTCCTCTCCTCTCTCCAAACAACAGAATAATATAAAATATACAAATGGTGAGTAGGAGACAAGAGTTTAGTCTTGTAGTCTATACACTGTACATGTAGCATACATGATTCTCAAAACCATCAATCTATTCGCATGTACAAAGAATTTGGTGCAAAATGAATGCAACGATTTCTGCTAGACTAGGTTCAGCTATCAAATTCAAGTGAAGCGTTTAAAACTTTCACATTTTGTCAGCAAGTAATGTGGCAGAAACAACAGGAAGAGTACACAAGAGTAGTTTTTTTTTTTTTTTTTTTTT
>BEXV01000068.1:285587-312393 GCA_003118195.1 Hemicentrotus pulcherrimus | reverse complement strand
AAAAAAAGCTTAAGCGTTAAAGCATTATAATGAAAGAAGACAAATCTTTGAAGAAATAAAATCATCAATGAAAATGAAAAGGATGTATTAATAAAAAATATTCATACACATGTATGTACATGTACATGCACAACTCCTGTAAAAGCTTAAGGCTGCTATAATCGTTAACAAGGAAGTGTATAAAATCAGAACGTCAATGACGTAGCGCTCATCCGCATCTCACAACAACATGTGGTACACTTTTTGAACTGGTCAAAAAATGAAAATTTGAATGCCTGGAAGAGACATAATTTCATTTCATTTGCAAAAAGTACCATAAATAATCAATGGAGCAAAATATCAAAATTATGTGAAGAAGTTTAGTGTTCCAAATTTAGCTCTATCAGACAAGGCAAACCAAATTAAAATCGGTCAAGAAATGAGGGAGAAGAAGCAATTTCTGTTATTTTTTGGGGAAAATTACATAAATTACCATAATTAATTAATGGAGAACAATTTCAAAATTTGGTGTACAAATTTAATGTACCAAAGTTAGCTCTACCAGATAAAGCAAACCAAATCAAAATCAGTAGAGAATTGAAGGAGAAGAAGCATTTTTTGTGATTTCGAATAAATTTGCATATATTAGCATAGATAATGAATTTCACAATTCTGTGTAGAAGTTTTGAATCCCCCTCTTAGCCCTATCATATGAAACAATCAGAATCAAAATCGGTTGAAAAATAACGAAGAAGAAGCATTTTTAAAATCTTGATGTTGATGCCACAACAAAGTCCGAGTATGTTGACCTTAAATGACATTTGACCTAACTTAGTGACCTGAAATTCTACTCACATGATTGGGGAGACTTGATAACCCTATAGTCCAAGTTTCATTGACTAAGAACTTATAATTTCAAAATTATATAACAAATTCAAAAACTTAACCTTAGGTTAATTTTTTTATAATGATGCTACAACTTAGTCCAAGTCTGTTGACCTGAAATGACCTTTGACCTTCACTTTGTGATCTGAAATTATACTCACATGATTGGGGATACTTGATTACCCTATAGTCAAAGTTTCATTGACTAAGAACCTATACTTTAAAAATTATATCAAAAATTCAAAAACTTAACCTTAGGTTAAGTTTTTGATGTTGACGCCGCTGCTGCCGCAGCCGCCACCGGAAAAGCAGCGCCTAAAGACAAAAATGGAATTTAAGACAAATCCTTTCGCTCTGAATCATTGAATATTCTTCCCTTATCATATTTGAAAGAAATTCTTGGCAAACATGACAATGTTGTTTCCTCCAGATACCACTGATTTATGGTTTATCTTTCTATTTCATATGTTAGAAAAATTGCTCTATCTTGACATTTTCAGAAATAAAGATCTTTTTTTTTTTTTGCATTGAGAAAAAAAATCTGTCAAAATAAAATAATTTGACTTGAAGATGACAATCAAGAAAAACAATCCATCCATCATTCCTCATAAAACCCTAAGGGATAATTTCACATCCTTGTTAAACAAGTAAATTTTTTTGTCTACAAATATTTAATTTGATTGCAGCAAACTACTGATAGAAATTTTCAATGCTCAAAATTTGAATTAATCCTCTTTGCGTTGCCATAGAGATAAGAACAATCATGAACAAGAGAGGAATGAACATGAGTATAGTGAAAAGAGGGAGAATCTAGGTGATTAATGCAAAGAAAATTAAATTAATAATAAAGAGACCTATATACAGTAAAGCAATGTTAGATAGACAAAAATGAAGAAAAAAAAACTGGAGAGAATGTGTTGCATTAATCATTCTAAAATCCTAATGATGTGCAAACACTTTTTAACCTAACATTGCTTCTATCCACTTTATCTCATGACTCATTAACATACGGGTATCATATTCAAAATCAATCAACTGATTGCAGTTTGTTATCCCTCCTCCTCCTCCTTTATGCATTGGATATCAAACAATTGACCTTGCTTGAATCCATGCTCCACAAGAAGAGAAAACAAACAAAGCACCAGAGGCTGGTTCACATATATGCCCATGGAAACTAATGCCATTCTACCATGGGGGAATTTCTCACTGCACTGCCCTTTACATTTTTGTAATTTCTAAGTGAACATGAAGAAGACCCTTGCCGCATGCAGCTTCCCTTTTCAATGTCTCTTGCCATTCAAATTTAATACATGAAATGAAATACATGCGGTCTACTGCAGTATATATCCAAATGAGCCTTTACGCTAGTTATGAATTAGTGTTAAATTAATGAAATATTTCTTGAAATAGATTCATGGGATTTTTCAAAAGTCCAATCCAATCCAATCCAATTTGCTCTAAGCTGTTTGCTTCTATTTTTGTGGTAAATGTATGCCCTTGAAAGTCAATTAAAGCATCATATCTTAACATAATAAATTGAAATTTTACTTTTAATTAATCAAACTTACAATATGAAATGGACCACACACAAAAAGAATGGTGAAATTCCATTATTATCAAAGGGCTCTGTTTTACATCTATATATTTATGAGATAAAACAACCTATCTTCATATTGTTCAAGACAGATATGTGGCTTTGTATTGGGAGAAATTAGAAGAAAAAAAAAATGAAAAAAAAAATAGATGAATGAAAAATGTAGAGACTCACCCTTTGTTCTCTTCCTATCCCGAGAATTCTGTCCTTTGCCTGCAGCCACATGATTCTCTGAGAGATCAATGTCCTTATGACCGATGCCCCGTCCATTCCCGAAGCCATGACCGATGATGCTCACGTCAGATGTGGCATTGTCTCTGAACGTCACTCCTCCCGAGGGATTAAACTCCAGGTTTGCTGAAGAGCTTCCGCCATCTTGGCGTTGCTCCCCGGCAGCAGTTCGTCTTGAACCTTTCCCAGAGTTTGCCCGTGCTATACGCGGCTTAGAACTAAATGGAGAGTCAGATCCTTTCTTTCCAGTTGCACTAGAAATAAAAGAGGTAAAAACAAAAAGATATATAATGAGACCTTACAATCACCAATAAAATATGGGCACATAACAACAACAAAATCTATTTTTCTTTTAAAAACCATTTCTATACAATTTTTACAGTATTAACAGGAATTTATATTCATGAACATGTGTACATATTCTTTTGCAGTTGCCTCAGTTTGAGACCCGAATGTTCATATAAACACCTTTTACACTTATTTGCCATGCTTTGGTCTAAAGAAGAATGTTGAAAATGAGATGCAAGCATACAGTGTATGTATCTTTGAATTATCTTTGAGTTATTCTTGAATTATCTTTCCATAATATCAGTCTCAACTTCTAAAATTCAACATAATGAACTATATGAATATGACTTCTTCAAAACAAAACAAAACAAAATTATCTTTGAGAAATTGAGTCGAATGATAATATTATTCAGGAAAGTGGCACAAGCATCTTCACCCCTAGACACATATAATAATTGAGATGTTATCTATTCACTGATGAAGAGATAGCAAAATGACTGACATATATTGAAAGCCTATAATTAGATCAAAGTAGAGATAAAATATTCACCTCAGCATCTGGATTTTTTTCCTTATATTATTTCCCCTATCTATATCTAATGCTATCTTGCAATCCTTTTATCTTTGTTCTCACTATCTACATGTACCCTCAAATATATTTTATAATATATTGTCCGATGTCTGTAAGAAAATACCATCTTACGTAGATCTTTACTCTCCTGAGAGCTTATTATCACTGCCCTTCACAAGCAAATGTATACACGTACACAGCGCTATAAATACATTGGCCAAGTCCGGTCTCCTTGTTCATGGCTTGGGAAGAATCTTGCTATATATATCACCATGGTAACAGCTCCATACAAAGATGAATCTTATGACGGGATGGCCTCTTATTCTCATTCTACAAAATATTCCTCTCAAATTGTTTACAATGACACTACTTCATAGGCAAGTGATCAATAATAATGCAATAGAATTTGAAACTCTTTGCTGTTTTTTGTATTTTTTTCCAACACAAAATAAATGTGTTAATTGCTGCGGTACTGAAGCTCTGATTGTCTTTCATGGAAAAGAAAAATGGATGCAATATATTCTGATTGTCTTTCATGGAAAAGAAAAATGGATGCATTAAGATCAAAAGGTTTATGTAAGGTAAATGTCAAATGCATTATCAGGAGAATATTGTCAATATTGCCACGTATAGGGAAAACATAATAAATGGAAGGTTTTGTTTAAACAACAGTATATGTATACCAAGCCTGATCTAATCTATTCTGTTTGATGTTTACTTAATTTTTCCTGCATAGTTGGTCTTTGAGCTGTGTCTTCATGCAATGTATACTAACAGAACTCCTCCAGGAATTATGACAGAAACAGATTTGTGGTTGCCGCAAATGGCTGACCGCTGTTCATGCATAAAATTACCTGTCAAGTGGCATATATCACTTATCAGAGAAATGCAAATACTGACGCGTGATGAATATATTCTTGATACTTAATTCTACTTGCCTCTCTCAGCACTACCAATCAATACTGTTATTTGCTTCCTTTTATACTGTGACTGAAAATTTTCAATTTATGATATATTTCAAATGTCAAATTTATGTCTGAGTTTTTCAGGAATTTAATTTATTCAATTCATTCATTTGCTTTTGGTAATTCATTTTTTTCTGAATGTACTTTGAATTTAGAAACCTATGAAATCTCTTATCATCTGCTATGACTTTTAAAAGTATCATTTCTATATTTCTGGACCATTTTCTCTCTTACCATTGTCAAGATATATACCTAACTGCTCAAGAGAAACCTTGATGAGTATTTGTATGACATATCAAGTCTGATGCTGTAACACAGCACTCGTTCCATAGGACAACTCCAACCATATGATACCAACATCATTCTTACAAGGAAAAATAATAAATTTAAAGAAAATCTTTCTAACATAAAGGAAGCAATATTATGCCGTCATGATGGATATTATAAAGACGTGAAGAAAAGCTCTGAGAAAAATAATGATCAAATATGAAATATGTAATACTTGTCAGAATATTCTTTATAGATGTGTTGCAAGTTACATGAAAAAGCTCTCCATTCCAGTATTTTGACCACAAGATAGAGTATGAGGAAAACCACAAAATATAAAACTGATGGATAGTATGTTGCAAAAAACAGATGATTGACTGGAAAAAGGAGGGGAAAAAAAATCTTTAAATGGGAAATAGTTTTAAAGGAAAATTAAAATTCAGTTTGTTCAATTCAGTTTTGTACAGTAATCATTCTAGGCATAAGAGTATTGCTTCACACACTTTTAGATATGGGCCATGACTTCCAAATATATTTTAATGTTTTCATATCTTTAAGGAACTCTGAATCAGTATTATTACTCAACTCTGTCTTTGTTGGCACGGTAATCCCACAGAAGATCATGGAATTTGTGAAAGGTACAACTGAATATTCCAATCACACTCGGAATACACAAGTTTTTATTTTCTTTCCAAGAAAAAGCTAACAAACAGTATATTAGGACTTATTAAAGATAAACATGACTTATCTATTTCATCAAAATAACTTTACCAGATATCTATGAGCTATCATTTTCTTTCTGAGAAAGATTATTTCTGAACTTTACATTAAGGGAGCTGAATGCTGAATGGGGAATATGATGTAATATCTGCTTAAAATGAGTAAGGCATTATAATGGTAAAGAAACCTACTTTTTCTTCTTGACGTATGTAGTTTGAGCTCCATTATGCGCCCCATCATAGAAATCCAAGCGCCCCGTTGACTGTAGACTGAATAACCCACTATCGTCTAGGTCCCTGTTACTCCCACCGGGGGATTTATCCTGCCCTCGTGCCATCTTCTCTGCTCGCTTCTTGGCTGCACTGCCTCTTATGTTATCCAGTGAGGATCTCTGAATGGTAGAATGAGATGAATCCATAATGAATTTGGATTTACTGAAGGTGCATACCTAAAACCGAGATTTCCTTCAGTGCATTACAACTTCATGTACCTAACTACTTCTATTGTTGTTCTATTTCAAATATGTTTTGTGGAAAACACAATAGATAACTGCAGTTTTCTATTTTCATAATGGAATGGCATTGAAAAATTGCTTAGATCTTATGATTATTAAACATGCACTTGAACCAGTCTTTAAAAAAAAAATACCTGGGAGCTCTTTTGCTTTTTATTTGTTTGAATATAATAACAGTGACATTTTCATGGCAGTGATGTTTTTTCATGAATTTTTTTTTTAACCAGAGCTATTTTTTTCATTTTCAAATGCTCTTTCCAAAGCTGAATTTCTCACTGCTCATGCACATGCATTTCAATGACTTGCTAGATGTTACTTTTAGGAATAACTTACATCAGGAACAGCGTCATTGTCTGTCCAATCCGATCGGTGGGTATCCGGATAAGAATCCCAGTCATCATAATCATCCCGAGGACTAGTGGTCTTCTCAAGGGGTACCAACGGTGCCCTACCTTGCCCCCTCCTCCCTGCTGATCGGGCCAGTGTAGCCTTCAGGGGGATAGGTGAGATGGGGGATGTACCAGCAGGGAAATTGGATTTGTTGGGTGAAGGGATGTCGTATTGAGAAATTGCATGGAAGTCATGGAGGGAATCTGCAAAAGAAGAAAAGATAAAATAATGGAAGTTATTTTAACACAGCATGAGGAGACTCATTTTATATAGAAATTTGTTCAAAGACTTTGATACTGATTTCTCCATCACATTCTTCTTTCTCTGAGATACACATGACAGCATACAAGATTGCTTACTCCACACCTTAAAATAACTCTTTGATCCAGGTCACTTACCCAACATAAGGTCCATCTTCTTACGTCCAGCAATGGAGGACGAGGATGGACCATCATCCATGCCGATACCCTGATCAGGCCAGGAGTTTGACAGGCTCTTCCGATTCATTCGCTGCTCCCTTTCCTCCTCATTCCTGGAGCGGGATGCTCCCACAGACGGCATGTGCTTCTCACTGTATGATAGCTGTTGCCTGAGGGCGGGGTGCTCCGAGTCCTCCTGATGATGATGATGATGATGCTGCTGAGAGGGGTGCTGTTTTGGGGAGCCACGCTTCTTGGGGATGACAGCTGTGTTGCCAATGAATGGATCTGGCCCACCTGTTATAAACACAAGAAATCTTGAGCTTTATATTCTCTAGTAATACAGTTAACTTCAGTTTCTTCTACCATACTAGTATCCATGAACAAAATGTTGTCTTTATAAACAACAACAACAACAAATGTTAATAAGCAGGTCTCTTCACCATCAGAACCCATTAATATTCACTCACCCAATCACCCTGTATGTGACCAAATTAGATACATTGGACCCTTTTAAAACTAAACATGTTTATGGTTAAGAGTTCTGGCAAATTTGATTATTAAAAAAACAGACTTATTTCTTTCTTTTACTTAGGTTTTTTCCTTCTTGGCATACATTTACAGTTGTAATCAGGTTTCAGGTTTTTGCATATGCTCTGGAGAGAAGAGAGATGTTTGAATAAAGATTCATGAATGCTTTATCTGCAAGGGAGCACATTGCATGTAATGTAGTTATTTCAAAAACTCAATAGCTATCTGAAATTAAGGAGGAATGTAATTATCTGCGACCTTCATTGAAATTGTATTACTCTGTCCATTCTATTGGTTACCATAGCAGCAAATCATTCCCATTTGACAAATGATGAAATCTTAGAGGTATATCAAATCAGTCAACTTTAAATATGATATAGAGTGTACAAAAACATAATAAGGAATAAAATGATAATTGACCTTATGAAGATCTCACACTGTGCATTGAAAAGGCTCGATCAAAATTTGAAATATTGATCACAACACCATCAAACACCCAATAAAAGAAATGGTTTCTACTTGCCTATACCAGGCAGTGATAGAAATTGCACACAAACCTTTACAATCAAATTGTTATAAAATATGAAATAAATGGATGCAGTGAATTTCAAATTGCTAAAATGTGATATTTAGCATTACATTGTCACCTCAAGTATATCTTTTCAACCCTTTGCAACTCATCACTTATCATGTCCACTGTCTAGATTGATGTTGATAAATGTACCATATCACTGCAGAACAGTCCTGAGTAGATTCACCCAGAATAAGAACTACAGTGTATAACTCCTCACAATAATATTGCAAACACAATTCCTCTTCAACTGTATAAAAGTGTAATTTTGACATCATCACAACAAAAATAATTGCATCAAATATGGCCATATTAAGATCGTTGTTATTATGCGAAATAACATTTGTAGCAATGAATCCTTATGATAAAATGCATTTTTTGAACTATGTGAATATCCTGATAAAATCGTTAAAACTGGGAAATTCAGTCCAGAGTCTATAATAAACTTACGATATATATTAATTCTCGTTTCTGATATTGAAATCTGACCCCACTATATTTGTGTTTGCTTTAAGGCTTTCCATCTGAATGAATTCTTTGTTGAATTCATTTCAGATAATATAATAGGCAGCACTGATCTCAAACATCCTAACTTGTAACCATGACGATGGATTCTTAAAGGGAACGTCAACCCAAAGAATAAGTGTACATGTAAGTACCGTATTTGCCGGCGATAACGCTGCACCCCCGATTTTGACCTTTAAAAAAAAAAAAAAAAAAAAAAAAATTTGGACGAAGACGGGAGTCGAACCCGGGCCGGCACAGTCAGATTGGGTGCCAAAACCAGCGCCTTAGACCGCGCGACTATCCTGCACCGATGACTAAGCTTGCAGTTTTTAGCGATGTATACATTGAAATGGATTGAAAACGGTGATTTGCGTGCTGGATACTTCTTATTTTACTTTTGCAATGCATTGGCACGAACTTTTATCAAGATCTATCGGCAGATGTTGTTTTTGGAAAATTATTTGCGTCTTCATGTCAACAATGCAAGGTAAAATTGTCGGTAAGATGTGTGGAAATGTCCTGTTCCATATTGGTATAGTTATTGTACCATTCGTAGTCCCATATGTGCAAATTTGTGCTGGTACTTTTGACTTGTTTTTTTTTATATTTTTTACTCTGTCGCCGTGTATACGCCGCACCCCGACTTTTAGATTTTTTCTCTCCCGAAAATACTGCGGCGTTTACGCCGGCAAATGCGGTAAGCTGAATGGTAAGATTTGTTCTTGCACATTGATAAACAGTATTCCGTACAAAAGTGTACAACTACAAGACATGTATAAAATAAGATATTTTTGGCATGATGTAATGCCTTTAAGCATGACATGGGCGCAGCCATTTTTTTGATAATGTGACGTACATGTATCAGGGGAACTCGTATGCATCATGCACCAAGCTCTATTTGGAAAAACTATTTGATTCAATAAAAAAACCTTTACTTTTAAATGAGGGAAAATTATAGCTAAATATATCAAAACTATAATCAGCAAAAAATACATAACAGGGGAACAGATGTTCATGACTACATCATTTATTCAAATATACTGAAATATATACAGCAGTTGACAAACCTACATTTCATTTTTGCGAAACCTACATTTCATTTAAGCGAAACCTCCAATCCAAAAAGGACAACAACATATTTATGCAATTTGTGTTCTGACAATTGTAGTCTAACAGATAATAGCAGATGAATGAAGTACTTCATCCATAGATTTGAATACATTTTCATGATAAACGACTTCACGCACATGAACTACATGTACATGTACGTCTCGTTATCAAGATAATGGCGATGCCCATACACTTTGTGGGGGTATCTTGTAGATTAACAGACAAGAATACAACAAATCTCTCAGAATAACTAAAGTAATTTCTTGGGGTGAGGTTTTTAAAAGAAAAATTTTTTTGCTGCCTTTTGTGTATCCTTAAAGTATTTCATTAGTCCAGACTCCTAATCTACAATTCCTTCTTTCTTTTTCCTGTTAACTTCATTGTGTCTGTGTCTCTGTGTCTTTTTATACATTATCTCCATTACTATCTCCCTCTCTTTATTACACCCCCCCTTCCCCCCTCCCTCCTTCCTTCCTTCTCTCTCTCTCTCCCTGCCCTTCTCTTCCTCTCTCTGCACATCTTGCATTTCTCTCTCTCTCCTCTGACGTGAACAAAAGCTTCAGTGACGCATACGGTAGGTATATACTTGTAAATCATGATTAAATATATGACGACGATTCCCTGCCTCACTTGATGCATTTGCAAATAGTTCTGCTCATTAAACAGTATGTGAAAGCTGTCACTGATAAGGAGTGCAATCTCGCTTTATACTTCTCATATCTCATTTATACTTCCTATAGTGGTAATTTATTTTACAATTACATGTAGGTGTAATTGGAGCTGTAAATGTCATTGCAAGATTTACAATACATATCAAGAGATATATAATTAATACACAGGTACAGAAAGATTATGAGGTGATATTTTAAAGGTTAGCACCGTATTGTAACCTAATTAAGTCTTAAGAATACAAAACCTAGTTTTTCACCTATCAAAGACAACCTTCAAATGACATGCCGAATATACACTGTTATGTTCAATATTGCATTTAGCCTTTTGACAAGGCCTCGTGACTCTGGCTAAGCGGCTGAGATGAGTCTAGATATCCCGGGTGAACGCGAATGTCACGAGGCCTTTTGGAAAGTGGGTTTCACTGCTCTGCATGAATTATTCACAGATACATTTTGACCAATCAGAACGGCGATCCAGTCCAACTCGTTTTCGTTCGATGTAGAGGTCAGAGGTCTTAGACCATATGTTCGTATTACGTAGAGTTTACTGTGCATGTGTGTCTCTCTGTGTGTGTGTGTGATGGATACTATACGCTGACGTCCGATGCGAGGATATGTTCGCTGATTGGACGCTACCATTTCGGTAGCGAATTTCGGTTAACATAAGAAATCGAAATCACATTACTAAAGGCTACTTGGCAGCGCTTCTCGCTCTCTCGTTCACTTGTTTTTTTGCGATTAGTCTCGTTTTAGTCGCTCGGCGTCTAACAGACAAGTGGCCTTGTTTAAAGGCTATATTGTATTCTGGACAGTAACTTTCATCAAAAGTGATGGAAAATGTTCCCCTTCCATTCAATATGGGTCAAATTTCATTAATGAAATCTAGACTATAGAGCAACATGATTGTAGACATGATGAATGTTGAAGCTACATGTAATAGTGATTATGGCTATGAGTATGTTGCCAGTGTTCCTAGCACTGTCCTGCAGGCTTTTGCATGACATGGAGTCACTGTCATGACTGCATCAACATCAAGGAAAGATCTTCTTTCTCCTGCATGAATTTTTCATATATGGAAGTGTCCCACTTTGAACAAGTTATTGTTTTGGCAGGGTTATTTCCAAGCATCTCCACTTTTCAAAACACTATAATCTACATGACATGATGTAATTTGAACTTGGTATCCTTCACTTTTCCATTTTTGATATCCTTCCCTTCCTCATCTACCAACTCGCAATAATAACAGTGATCGGTTTGATATTGCTTTTAATCTTAACCCAAAATTGTAAATATATTGTGAATGTATAAGAAATAGCCATCCGCTTTAACCCTAATGAAAAAGGCAACCATCTCCAAAATACTTCACAGTTACATATGAACTTCATCGACACAAAGCGACAAACGCATCATGAAAGCACAGGAAATTGTCTAAACCTTCCTCGAGGAACCTATTAAAACAAAGTTCAAAATGACAGGTGTTTTTCCATCTAAAAATACATGCACTGAACTTGATCAATCTTTCTATGGCGTAATGAGATAAACTACACTATAGGATGGAAATTGTTATGTTATGTACATTCTATTTAGCATTCGTTGATAATTGGTAAATATTTGTTAGGGATGCAAAATAGTAAACAGATTCTTAATAAATTTCATGAAATCTCTATTCACTAGGCAATATATGGATAGGTACAAAATATAAGTGTATTATTATTGATCAGTAAATTAAACACAGCATGAAACGGCCTGTAATATTTTCAAAGCAAGTCCAGTGTTTGTATGTCATGACAAAATGTAAAAATCTTAAAGGATGAATACATAAATTAGATATGAAATGTGCAAAATGGTAGAAAAAACAAACAATTATTAGTATAACCTCAAAGCCCGATAGAAGAATACATGTACATGCAATGCTTTGTCATGGCATATGATATCCAGGAATTTCAGTATAAATAGACAAATCTTTCACACAAAAGAGAATATACGATTATCTGTTAGATTAAATAGACCAGTAGTAAAGCCATATTCAGGGATAGATAAGTATAGTTTAGATAATAAAGAGGAAGTTCAGATTACAGAGAAAACACTTAATTTACCAAATATATTATCTCCATCAAAAGAAAAAGTTTTCCAAAGATTCAGGTCTGCTGGGAACAAAAAAGTGTCAATAAAAATGTCTGTTAAATTTGGTTGATTGATGTTATCTCTGAAACTGAACAAGTCCAATTTATGTTTTGACTTTTGTTAACATTGACTGAATTAGGCATTATCTGCAATTACATATTATTAAAGCTGAACAAAAAATAGCATGATAAACTCACAACTGCACATGTTGTTAACTTCAAATTTATATGAGTAAAACATTTGACATCCAATGAGTTAAATTGCTAGTTTATGAACCAAAATAATAAACATCACTCTGCTTGAAAAGCAAGTTTTATGCAAATATACAATTTAGTCATGTCAGTAAAGCAAAAATACTCTTTTACAGTTAATGTTGCAGTAAATTTATTAAGCTTGTCTAGTGCACAGTATGCATTTCGACTTTTAGGCAGAAGCACAACACAGTAGATCATAAAACAATCGCTGCACTTCACCACTCTTAAATCATACTGTTGCTCTGTATTTTACCACATTCATCATTATCCAATACAAAGCAATAACCCAACAAACAAGCCACATCCACAACCATCGGAACTGAATTCATTCAATAAATTTGCTCAATTCGATCCTGGTCGATTCCTGACAGCGCGTAAGGTTGGTTCAAGTGAAAAACAACCCAACCATCTGAAGCCAGGTCCTCTCTCAATCCAAAACCAATTGATCTTAAATATATTGCCCTTAGAGGGCAGAGTGCAGTATGCACTGCTGTAGTGAGTTGCAAAATAATAGAAAAATACAGTACTTCATAATGTTTTCAAGATTGTATGTTTTCCTTAAAATCTACCAAATAACAATTTGACATACTACTGTATAGCAAAAACAAAAGCAAAAACAAAACAAATATAGTTTAGAGTATGAGCAGGAATTCTTTCTATACATCACCTAGTGTACAAGTGCTTATTATCTGTGTCCCACTTTAGGAGAGAAAAAATCTTTCCTTGCTACAATTTAAGATTGAGAGTATTTTTTTTTAAATCAAAACTAAATGAATTACTTTGAAGGACATGCCAAAAATATGCATGCTATAGGCTTGAAATTTATCACTATAATTTAATTCTAAAAAAAGGATAACAATATTTCTGAATTATATTAGCTATAACCCCTTAAAAAAAAAAAATATTGCTTGAATATTTTTCAAGTATTTCTTAACAAAAAAATTACAACAAAAACTATATTATTATACAATTTCATACACACTGCACAATGTTGACAAATTTTCTCCCCCAAAATTCAAGGCACATAACATGATCCTCTGTCATTTCCAGCTGCCATCTTTTCAGAATATAATATGTACATGTAGTCTGTAGTCAAGACTTAAGTGAAATTATGCTCTTATTGAGAATTTGGATCAGATTTCTTTGTTTCTCCTTAAGATTATGCTTTCCAATTTATTTCCATTCATATTCATCATCATGAGTCTATCTTTGTGATCCCTTTCCTATAATAGGCAACTAAAAGTTTAGTTTATATATTTTTTTAATATACATTAGTTTTGAGAACAAAATAAATGTATCCACTTATTTTGAATAGCAACAATGTCTGACGGATATTTCTTATCTCCCATATTTCCATCATCTATATTTTACCTCAATAAACACTGCTACATGTATGTACAATGTACTAGCATACTAAACAAAACAACCAATCCAACTACCTTGTACAACATATGTTACCACATGTACATGTCCCTTTTTGTATTTAGAATTCATTGCAATATATTCAAAAGTCACTAACTACAACTGGAGCCTTCTATAACTGAGAAACCATTGTGTGAGCTACATGTGTATGAGCACCTTAACCATATTCTCAAAGAAATAATCTTGTTTTCTCGGCTTGGATTTCTCAAGAAATTCTGCTCAACTGTCTATCAACACCTTACTTGGTAAAAGCCACTTTTTTATCGCTGGGTCTCTAACACAATTATGAAATTCATTTTTTCAGCCACCCAACACCATAGCCACAGGCTTGCATTCTAAAGCTATGTTTATAAATCAGTCTAAGCCCCTGGGCGCATAAATGCCCTATTGAATCTGCCTGCTCTTGAATTGATTTGCATTGATTACAGTGTTTGGTGCCTGCCAGAAGAACCTTCCCTACTAAGACTTTATTAATCTTTTTTTAAAGATATAAAAAAGAGGCTTATTAGAACTTTTTGCCTTTTCTTATTTTTGAATAACATGTATACCAGTATACATGTACATGTATGGAAGTCACAATCACATAGAGCAATATTAGAATATCAGTATCACTTTTCAAATTGAATTAATATTATGTTACATGTTTTGAAAGGAGGGAGAATAAAAGCTTGTTTGCAGGGTCAATTGCCAGCTTATTCTGATTGACATCACATTAGAAATTGAAAAGTATATCCTAACCTCAATAGCATCTACAAAAAAACTAAGCCAAAATATAAATGTTATCAACCTCATAACATATGGCACAAGCATACACAACACATACACACACCGTACACAAGAAAGGTCCATAGTATGAATGTTTCAAAATAAGTGTACTGAAATTAAAATTATGAGTTTAGATATAAAAATGTTTACTTTAATTCACAACAGAAGGAGGTTACCACAAAAAGTAAGATCCACATACCTCTCTCTGTGACTGGTGCTCTGTGGCTTCCTGATGTATGAGGCTCATCCTCCCAGCTACCTCGCCCCCTCCCAGGGTAGGTATTTAGAGATGCTCTCTTGAGTTTGTCAAGATGGATCTGACGGTACGATCCACTAGAAGCTGATCCTAAGAGCGGACATTAACATGAGATAGAGAGAAGGATATGCTGAGTGGAAAGCCATGATTTTGCAGAAAACAAGAAATTCACTTGAAACCCCCCAAAAGTAGACTGCTAGAATGGAGGCGTGAATGCATGTAGGAAGAAATGCAAAAAAAGTCTTCCAATGCATCCTTCAAATCGAATATTTGCATGCAAAAACATGACACACAGAGAAAAACAGAGAATAAAGAAACACAAACTCCTGGAAAACATGTCACTCACAATGAACAAAAAAATGAGATCAATAAAAATGGGAAGAGATTGCATGCACATAGAAAAATGAAAATGAAGACCTTCCAATTCATCTCTTAAATAACATAACTCTGCATTCAACATCTAAGAGTATCTTGCATATATATATACATGTACATGTATATATAGTACTGTTGATGTATTTTTCATATGAAACTCATGTCCATTTAATATTAGAGAGAAAGGGGTGGTTAATTGGAAATGACAAGAATGTCAGGCTTGAAAATGATTTTTTCAAATATTTATATTGCATCAATATGTTGAACTGGAAGCATGTCTTTCCATTGTATGCCACTGTGTCAGCAGACATGAACCCTCTGTAATTTGACTTGTCAGATATTGATCAATTGATAGTTCATATCACCTACCGAGTGTCCACACACAACATTATTTGTGATTAGCCCTGATTAGTTTTACTGTTTCGTGATTGTTATACAATGAAATTGTGTGTGTGGACGCTTACTAACTATACGTCTTATAACAAAACGCCATATAACGAAACAATGCAAAAACCTGCTTTTTGTTAAATGACGTATAACTAATCACGCCTAATTACGGAATGTGTTGTGTGTGGACTTAACTAATGGAGCTAGAGCGGTATAACTGGGCGGGGCTTCACGTTACCTTAAGCGAAAGGAGACCTGACCTCTCATTTTCGCTTCCATTCCATGACCGCAGTAGCAAACTGCGCACTTATACGGCTTTCGCTGTAGAGTTTCGTGATTAGTTTATTGTGTGTGTGGACGCCCTGGAATTTTACGATGATTCTTTATACAATGTTTCTTGTGTGTGGACACCCTGGAATTTATAAGATGATTCTTTATACAACGTTTCGTTGTAGAGTTTCGGGATAAATTCTTTTGAGTGTGGACACGCTGCTACAGTAGCTGCTCAAAATTACTTATCAGAGGCTCGAGCTGTATAAGCTTGGCTTGTTAGAGCTCTAGTGAGTAATGTGCCGCAGGATTCCATATCATCAAACCGCTGGCGAACAGAGCAACAAGACCAAGCTCATTCTTTTAATCAATGTTAATTGTTATCATATAATAGTGTTAAGTGGGGGCACGCTACAAGATCAAGCTTAAAGTTAACCTTGATCTAAGGAGACATGAACAAACGACCTAGCTGTTCTTTGTTGACATCAGAAAGCATTATAATGTTACTCTGTAACAATTGTGATACAATCCACTGACTGAACTGCCAATTTGAGATTCACATAGACTTGGTGATCTCATATTTCAAACATTCACAACTTTCTTATTGTTGGTCTCATTTATGTCAAACTTCGCCTTTCTGTTATATTTTTCTGCTTCATATGAATAAACTGTGGCTGTATTGCCCTTAGATTGCAGGAGACAAAAGGCCTACAAGTGCAGAGTATGATAATAACATATACTGTAGGTGTAGTCCTTGCTTTAAGTTGAAGCCAATTAGAGAGCTACATTTTTGTAAAAACTCATTATTGCTGATGTTACAATCCTCTGGGGCTAAAAATGAAAACAGATTATAGTCTCTTGAGTGTATGAAGTGACCTGTCAACGATGTGCAAATTGTTTGCTCCATGTTTTGAATACACCAATTATGGTAATCGAATGATAAGCATGGATGTGTGCAAGCTCCTTTTAAATGGGAAGTTTCTTGTAAGCCCATTAGCTACTTTGTTTCTTTTATCCAAGGAGAGGTGGTAAAATAATTGTTCGCTCAATTCGTTTTTTTTTAAGGCAAACCAAATATTGACAGTGAGCTGTCTCCATGGAATCGGGGTAAAAACATATAAAATGTGTCTACCTATTTTGAGAAAAGATGGGATAATGAAATTTGTGAGGGAATAAATAAGGGGATCTCTAATTAATTGACAATTTATTACTTACCGTAATTAACGGTGTATAAACCGCACCTTTTTGCCGCTGAAAAAATGTCAAAGTCGGGGGTGCGGTTTATACACGTTGCACCCAAAAACAAAACAAAAAGTAAGTCAAAATCAGCACTAATTTGAACATATGGGACTACGAATTGTTCAGGACATTTTCACACATTTTACCGACAATTTTATCTTGCATTGTTGACATAAAGACGAAAATAATCTTCCAAAAACAACATCTGCCGAAAGATCTTGATCTAAGTTTGTGCCAAAACATTGCAAAAGTAAAAGAAGGGGCCGTTTAACGACCTGCCGCAAAGGATCCAGCACGCGAATTCGCCATTTGAATCCATTTCAATGTATAGATTACAAAAAAACTGCTGGTTATGGCATCGGTGCGCGATGACCGCGCGGTCTAAGGTGCTGGCGTCGGTTGCAAATCTGCATGTGTCGGCCCAGGTTCGTATCCCTCCGTCGTCTTTTGAAGGCCGAAAAAGATGGGTGCGGTTAATACGCGAGGGCGGTTAATACAACGTTAATTACGGTATGAAACTATGAATTAAGATATACTTGAGTTCTGTCCATGAACATTTTTATGAAACAGGTCTTCTTTTTGGGAGGACTGTATATAGGAACACTTACAAATTTCTATCGTTCCCATTGAGTAGGGTACCGTATTTGCTGGCGTAAACGCTGCAGTATTTTCGGGAGAGAAAAAATCTAAAAGTCGGGGTGCGGCGTAAATACAGCAACAGAGTAAAAAAAAAAAAAAATCAAGTCAAAACCAGCACAAATTTGCACATATGGGACTACCAATGGTATAATAACTATACCACTATGGAACAGGACATTTCCACACATTTTACCGACAATCTAAGGCGCTAGTTTCGGCTCCCAATCTACCTGTGTCGGCCCGGGTTGAACTCCCGACTTTTTCCCCCAATTTTTTTTTTAATTAAAAAAAAAAAAAAATTTTTTGAAGGTCAAAATCGGGGGTGCGGCCTATACGAGGGTGCGGCGTTATTGCCGGCAAATACGGTATATAATTATTATTGAATTTATTTGAAGAATATTCATACTGCAGGAAAAAAATCTTTATATTTGATTGTTACATATCTCTAGTTATGAAATCATTATATACTGATGTGAATAAAAAGGTGTTTACCTGAACCTTGATCAGATCCCATATCAGTAAGGTTGTTGTGACTACGTCTAGCATTGTCCCACACATCTTCTCCTCCGTTCCACGTATTCCGAGCTTTGATAGGTGGTCGTCTTATCCCAGGCTCCTCACGTTTCTGAGAAGCAGAGAAGAACAAAATCATTAAAAATCATTATTTCAAATTGATAATGAACACATTTTACATGTTCATGTATGTATACATTTTTTGCCACTTTGGTTAAAATTATCTTGGATAAAGGGTGAAATCCAAAGGAACATAAAAGTTCAGATGCTAAAAGTTCAATTTATGGTACTCATTATTTACTGTAGCTTATCATGACTTGAATAAATACTTAGTACATGTACATACTTCATAACACAATTGAATCAAAGGTGGCTTAGAAGGTGTCAGAGTTGAGTGGTTAATGCACTTGAATTGAAATGCAAATTTTGTAGGTTCTTTCACGACACTGCACTTAATACAAGTTTGTCCTTTTGGCGAGGCATTAATATATAAAACACTCCATACCCAGGATAGAAATGGGGACCTGGTAGGATGACGAAAGCCTTTGTGTTAGTGTTAGACCTCACAGTGACCATATAGTAGGAATACTCCCCAGGGAGTGGAGGAGATGGTGCACATTGTACGTGAGTTAATACATTAAACAGGGTAATAATATCTGTAAAGTGTTAGAGATGGTATTTTGTGTTAAGTGCTACAAGTGTATTAAGCAAAACTAGATTACTATTATATTTATTTTCACATCATTGCACAATGTTGTGGAAATCTGATGAAAAAATAAACATCTGGGGGAGCAATTTCAATGTCTTTTGCTGGGGCATCTTCTGGGATCCTCATGAGCCAAATTTGAATCACTTTCACTGTCTCCTGTGAAACCATATATTCTTCCATTTACATGTATAAAACTTCACAGATTGCTCTGTTAAAGTTTGATATCTTGAGAGTTTCTGGATATACATTATTACTCCTGTGTACATGAAATATCAACCTCACATTGCATGTCTTTCGAGCTGCCATCATAATTTCCTATCCTTATGTTGCGAAATATTTCTACTTTACAAAATTTGTGGTTCCAAATTTTAAATAATTTTTGTTGGAAATTACAAAGTTAGAATGCACCCTACATGTAGATTGCAGTACTCAAAGACCTTAAAATTACAGACATGTTATTGATTTCAAACTGTCAGGTAGACGTACACTGTATATGCATTCAATGACAGTTTTTGCATACAAAATTGCACATTTTCATCCTGAACATTTATTGGAACTTGCATGCCACTCAACACACATACATTGCATTCTAGTTTCTACCAGGCTGGAGCAGTCAGTAATTGCCGCCAGTGTTCTTGAAGCTTGATTCAAGGAGAGAACTCTCATTCTATACATACAACCTGACCCATATATCATGTTCGATTATGATCAATATCACCGACCTTCCACTTCAACATCCCAATTTAAAATGAGAGATGGGCGAAGAGCGGGAGAGCAGAGGCAGATAACCTTGCCGGAAAAGATTGACGTAGGAAAGGTACTAGCATGAATTGTTTGCGTCGTCTACGACTGGATGAATAAGCATAATTAAAGTCAGGCTCATAATTGCTTTATCTCTGGAGGTGTTCATATTGACTCACATTAGCAATGTCATCAGATTCATAATAACCGAATTGCTAGTTTCATAACTTGATTAGCTTCAAAATCAATATCTGTGACGAGTCTTTTCCTTTCCTCCAGTCCATCTAAATAGCTCTACCCAAATCTCTTGTTCTGCCTTTTTCACACCAATAAACCTTTTCTCTGTATCCAACCTAGCTATTTCACATGTTGTCTTTTGTTTCTCCATTCATTGCGCAATACCAAGAGTCAAACTTTATTACTACATGTACATGTTTAGGTAGGGGACAAGATGTTATCTCCACACGACATCAAAGCGCCCTCTGCAAGACTTCAATTTAAATGTATATAGAGTTCAATTAGGTGCAGCTCTGCCTGAAGATGTAGGCCAATTAAGTGCACACATAAAATGACCAAAGGGAAAGTCTCATATTCAGAGAAAAGTCTGGTCGTGCTTCAGCGCCAGATCTGGTTACCGAACAGTTGTTGAAAATATGTTGTAAAAACTTTGGGCTTGTACTGTACATATAAACGCCTGTCTTCATCAGCTTGAGTTTGCCAAATAACTCGCTATTTTAACTATCCCGATCACAAATTAACCAGTCAATTTCCGCCTTCATCAGCGCACAGTTGCAATTAGCGTGATATTTGGGCAAGAAAATATCCTGAGAAATCTTGTTTCCAAAGTATCCCATTATTTCCCAAATAGCTGGCTAACTTTCGCCCGTACGAGCTAGTTTTTGATGAGCGTATTGGTCTGGTGAAGATGCAATTTTTGAGCTTCGGGATAGTTTTTCGAGTCTAAAAAATGGCGGGTTATTTGGCAAACTCGAGCTGATGAAGACAGGCCTCTCGTACATCAAGTTTGCCTTTTGAATCTGAAGTGATATTTGAATAAATGGTATTGTATTCAAAGTTCTTAGAATGTTGTTAATTCTTTTTGTACTTGTGTAGTCCTGTCTTTCTTTCAATCGTTTGCTGGGTTTGAACACCTTCCCTCCTACAGCCTTTAAATAAATGAAGTATTTAATCTCCAGTTATCTCTCTAGACCCAGGTGTGTGGTAAATGTTGTGCCGGCATATATGGAAATTCCTTGAATGCCTTACATGCTCAATACATTGTATGTCAGTAAAACTAAAACACTGGTATGGAAAGCCATTCAACTCTAGGAAGCTCTAAAAGAACGTTGTTGAAGAAAACCAAACTACAAAGATGTTTAAAAAAACATATTTTACAATACCAAATGAGCTTCCACAAATAAAACAATAAATTAAAAAATAATATCAATCTGTTTGTTAAAATCCTTTTTAGACTACAATACAGGACATACTGCAAGCATGTGTACACTAGTCTACAGCTCTTCTAGTACTATAAAGCTGGAGCTAGTGATAGGAAATATGGTCTTCTTGTAACTTTAAAAAAATATCTTTAGGGCCTGTTATAAGATGGACAGATAAAGTTCTTTGTGATACTCATAATTACTCTCTTGTATCTATTAATAGCATGTGTACTTTTTCCCTTCATATCATCTCATTTTCATCTCCTTGAAACTTGCCTCTATTATCTCCTGTTGCACTTAAAACTATTTAAAGCTCCTTTAGTTTCTTCTAGTCTGTTAGTCTACATGTACCTCTAAAACAAAAATATGCATATGAGCAGAATATCAAGTCTTCCAAGTAGGCCAATGGATTCCTTTAAATCTTAAGAGCAAATTTGTGAACATTTCCAATGAACATGCATTTAAGAAACAGCACCATCTGGCGTACAACAATGTATTTGACAACAGGAACAGTATTTGCCATGTAACATTAAACACAATCTCCTTGTACAAATTCTATGTAGGTGACATTTACAGTGTATTTAGTTTCTCTTAGAACAGCTTCACACATATTTACTTGGTGTACAGGAGTAGGGAGGACCACTTCACAGTTGGCAAACTTCTAGATCTTATAGAAGAAAAAGGTACATAGAATACAATGAAATGATTCATTTGTACAAGCTCATGAGAATGTACATGTAGTAGCAAAGGTCGCGCTTTGTTTACCGTTGTCCAGGTACCTATTCTTAGCCTGTGCGTGCGATGGACCTACTTGGGTAATCCTCAAACCTGAAAGACAAGTGTACAAATAAAAAGTCTAGTCCAGAAAATGTCTGCTGGATATATTTTCATTTGTTGATACTGATTATTGACTTGACGCCTTTAAAAGGAGCGATCATGAGGGCAATAGGGATCCATAGTTACGCTGTCACAAACGAATGTTCAAATATTAACATACTAGTTCAACAGACAGAGCTGCACAATATTTATGCACAGTTCTTGAGAATTTCTAGAGAAATATCAAGGTGAAGTATAATAATCTACCCAATACATGTATGCTTCTTTTAGAAAATGGTGTACACTGTATGACGCATTTCTGAGAGTTATTCATTTCATTATTCAGTGGCAATTATTTTAAATACAGGACAGGACAAACTGCAAATTGTGCAAGCCTGTAAAATGTTATTAAATTCAAAATCCAGGAATCACAGGGATACATTAAAGGGAAAGTTGATTTCTGTTGCAGAGGGCGCTAGACAAAATAATTTTTTGAGAGATAATGAAAAAAACTGAGTGTCAAATTTGAAAGAACATACAATTTAAATGACAAAATCATCTTTGTTTGATCAAAATCGATGCAGAGATGGCTGAAATATCCATAAATATAACAATTTCTAATATTTGTGTACCACCATAAATATTCAATAATTTGAACCAGCCATTGAAATGGCGCCTTATATACGTTTTATTCCAGCCAATGCCGATGTTGGCTTTTTGTTGGCTTTTTCGTATTGGTTAAAATACGCACAACCAACCGGCCTAAGTATTGTTATTATTAATTAGTTAATTAATTAACGGTCACCATATTTTGTTTGAAGTGGAGCTGAATTAGTACATTATGTTTGTATTGGCTAAATTTCACACATTTTGGCTTCTATAATTACCTTCAAAGCAATTTTAGGTCCTAAAAGGGCACTAGAAATGTCATAAATATTAGAATAAGAGCAATAACCATGCACATTGAAGGCATTTGCGGTCTGAAACAAAAACTCAACTATGAAAAAGATGTTGTTTATTAGCAATATATTGAAGAAAGCCAATGTATTCTTTCTTTTTTAGATTAAAAGAATAAACCTTTATAAAAGCAGTAATTTCTGATTGCTTTATTGAACATTGCCTTGTTACAAATTTGGCTTTACATTCTACAGGTACAGGTATTAACCTGTGGTATTAACCTCTTGCGCCTTCCATCGACCCAAACAAGGGCATTGAGGCTGGTATACAAGTAGCCACTCCTTCATTCACCAAGGAACCAATGAAGCACAAAGAAATGACGAAAATAAAGAGAGAGAGAGAGAGGGAGAGAGGGAGAGAGAACAGAGAGTAATCAATTCTCATTAAATATTCATAATGTGCTGACTGTCTCTTGTAAAGCCAGTTTTCGGCACCTTGTATATTATCTCTGTGCAGACGTTTATCGCAGGCTGTGAAGATGTCCTTGATAGGATGGTAGGATAATAGGGCCTGTATGCAGCTCAGGGAAAGTGAGAATAAACATCCATTAGCATTGGCTCTTTTTCTTTTATTTATTATCAAAATTAATAATGAGGTAATGAAAAGACAAAGGTTTGGAATATGAAAGTGTTAACGTCATTTACACCCACGCAGGTACACTTGCAACAAGCGAGTTCTGGGAAATTTGTATAAAAGAATTGAAGAAGCAATTATTGAACAGTTGTGAAATATGATGATTATGTGTGCATTGAGCTACAAAATTAAATTACAATTGTAATTACCTCTGAGTGATGATTCTTCTTTCTTTTACATTTTCTTCTTGAAAAATGCATGACTGTCTACATGCATCTTTAATAGATAATAGTCATTGTATTAATCATTGATTTTGAATAGATATCTGGAGTACAAAGCCTGTTGTGGAGGGCACAGCTAAAGATGTAAATATTTATCCCTTTGCAAAAAGCAAATTCAATATTTTGGGGGTATCATTTTTTTAGATAAATGAATATGAGCTTCATGGTAATAACTGCCTAATTTGATTGATCAAGTGCCACAAATATCTTAACATACTGCATGTTACAAATAATTGTGTGCACATACAAATGTATACTGTACAGCCACTTTGCAAATTTATATGTGCATTCAGATTATTGCTAGCTTATAATATTTCATTTGCCATTATTAAACTTTAATTTCAAATAATTGTACAATGATTTACACTGGGTTCTTTGTTTATAACATACAGTAAAAGAACAGTAACAACTTTTGAGAATCAAGCTTGAGAAATACAACCCTTCAGGCCGAGTGCTTTCTGTCAAAACTCGTGCATGCGGAAACTCGTCAAATCACGACAAGAGAACCGACATTTGCAAGTGAGGTTGATACATGTTCATCTCACTATACTGCAGCCATGAACTATCTATTACATATGAAGATGTAAATAAATCCTGCAAACAGCAAAAAGGGTTTCCAGCTTTCGGCAAGATTTAGAGTACTGTCAGAAAATTACCAGTCAACAAGCAGCCGAGAAATTAAACGAACTGTGAAGGGTGCATGAAATACTGGACTACTCTGGTTACATTTGGCCAGACTCCACGGCTTTAATTAAAACGATGAAGACCTAAAGCCGGAATGCCCGCAAGTTTGACATGACTTTCTAAATGGGATGCAGATTTGAGCAGTCAAACACAAAGGCCAAGACGATAAATCTCAACCTCCACTGCTCCTTCGGTGATGGAAAGCAATTTTCTCCATCAATGTTAATAGACTCCCCAAAAGACTTTTAGGAAGAGTTACCATCAAATATTTTGAAATTTATGCAATTGACTATTAAATTTCCTTATAAAATCATATAAAGTGTATAGAAAAACAATAAGTAAAGACAGTAACTTGGCTCCCATTACATAGACCCCCCAAAACAATATATTTGCCTTAATTTTATATTAGAAGAATGAAAGATTCAATGTACAGGTACATGTAACATCTCATTTGGGTGGCAGATATGAAACATGAGTTTTCCCCATATATTTAGTAAGTATTTGGCTTTTCCAAATTAATGCTGAACACAAATGCATTCAAGATGTTCAAATTCATTAAAGGTAAAGACCAGTTATGGTCATGGAATTGCATTGTGAAAGAAACATTGTGAAATTGATCAGAAAAGGTTGCATCTAGCATATAAGTATTGGTGTGTACGGCAAGGTTCTGGAATCATCAAAAATGATAAGAAATTTGGCCCAGTCTTCATAAAGTTACAAGCACTTTACACAGAAAGATGTACAGTATGGGACTATATGCACACATGCGCGACACATGCGTTTATCTCTCACAGACCATAGATAAACTAATTTACCAAATATATCAATAAGTACGGTAGGCGGTTTCCCGGCAAAAAATCTATCATCATGTATTAGTCAAAACATATTCTTTCACATGATTGGTAATTAAGAGCTTCCATTTCATTTTTTGAAATTGGGGCGTTTCCAATACTGGTCTTTACCTTAAATACTGTACATGTAGTTGACTTCACACAAATGTAAGACTTTCTGATAAAAGTAGATGTAAAGTGTACTCGTACAGAACATGAAAATCAGTCGGTCAAGACAGTGATGGTCAATGAGATCATCATGGATTTGAATAAATAAAATTTTCTTCAACTTTCTAGTAGTCATTCAGTTTTTGTTTATCAGATTTACTATCTAAAACATATTTTAAAAAATCAAGATGCTCTTTAGTGTTTACCTTTGTACATGTACATACTTCGCGCTTTATACAAAGAAGCCCTGTAAAAATTAAGGGTGTAACCTTTTCTTAATTGAGACTTGAAAAACGTTAGATGTTTGATGCTCTAAAGCCCCTGTATAAAGTATTGGGAGCCCCAAAACTTGATGGTAAAATTTCAGTTACCGGTAAATTGTATCTGCACGTTTTTTCAAAACAAATGTGTTTGAAGTTAAATATTTTTTTGAAGTTGAATATTGATGAAAAATACAAAATGTAGATTTTCTTGTACATGTACAACACAAAACCAAAATTATGTATTCTAATATCAATATTTGTCTTCAAAACATTTTTGTGGAAAAAGTGTGTCTTAAATGACATCCTCTTTCACATTATGATACAATTTAAATTGAAACTTTGCGCAGCACAAAATGTACGACCAATTTGGTACAAGGGTCTGAAATTCAGATTATTACTAAATGGATTGAAATCACTAAAATCAGTTCGACCACTAATGCATCAATGTGACTCACTTCAAATCTGTTTTGTATTCACTCTTTCTTGATTTTGTCTTTGTTGAATAATAATAATCCTTTTAAGAGAGCAAACCTCTACAGTTATTGTTGGAAGCATTTATTGGAAAAACAATCATCGAGAAATCAGATTCTGCTCGTGCTTCTGAAGATCATTAAATGGTCAATTAATTCAACCCAAACAACTTGTACATTCGAGTTTGTTTTTTCAATTAACGAGAAGTGTATGATCTAGTCGTTCATATTTTAATACTTTTTCAATACCGTAGATGTTGACATTTTGATAGGAGCTTAGGCTTGAAAACTTACACAAATGTACAAGTGTTCAGGGGCGGATCCAGCCGGCAGTAAGAGGGGGGCCCAATCCGAGAGAAAATATTTAGCAGTGACTCAGCCAACAGGTGAATAAGCGGAGGAGGGGGGGGGGGGGGGG
>BEXV01000068.1:271514-284431 GCA_003118195.1 Hemicentrotus pulcherrimus | reverse complement strand
AATTTCTTATCATTTTGATGATTCCAGAACCTTGCAATACACACAAATACTTATATACTAGATGATCAACCTTTTCTGATAGATTCCACACCGTTTCTTTCACAATGCAATCACATGTCTTTTCTTCTTTCAAAGCTCTGTCATCTTTCATTTAAGCGCACTGAGACCTTTTTCAAAGGTACAGTATGTCGCGCTCTATAAGAACTGTCTTATTATTATTATTATGTCTAGAACTCAACTTTATCTTTAAGTTTTCGATGATGCCACAACATAGTTCAAGTCTTTTTACCTGAAATGACCTTTGACCTTGACTTTGTGACCTGAAATTCTACTCACATGATTGGGGATACTTGATAACCCTATAGCCCAAAAATTTCATAGCCTTTCAAAATAACAAAATTATATCAAAAATTCAAAAACTTAACCTTAGGTTAAGTTTTTGATGTTGACGCAGCCGCCGCCGTCACCGGAAAAGCGGCGCCTATGTCTCGCTTTTTGCTATGCTGGCGAGACTAAAATATGATAAAAGCAAATTGTTTTCAGAGTACATGAGAAAGAATACAATTTTTAAAACTATGTCTTTGGCACTCTGTACCAGTTTCCCTTTAAACCAAAGAATATTTTTTTTTTTAAATCAATTGCACAAAAGATTTATTGAAAATTGAAAAATGATGCCAACATCTCAGGACCATCACAAAACAGATCAATGGGCTTGACACTAAAAGGGATCTAATGTACTAGAGAACCCAAATATGAACTTTTGTATCCCCAAAATGGAAAAAAAATTCTAACAGGTAACTTGACTCAAATCCTTAAATTTGATTTTGGAATTAGGATAATATGGACTCCTGGTTTACTGGAATTATTCAAAGTCTTTAAAGATATGTCACAAAATCATTTCGAAATACAAGAACACTTATCATAAGTGTTCTAGGAGAAATAATTTACAAGATCCTTTTCTGTGTTGAACTGTTCAACACAGAAAAGGATCTTGTAAATTATTTCTCCACAAAATATACTTTCATCATGGGTGCCTTTGGTGGTCATCAAAAACTTGTTTTGCACAAGTTTACCAAACATAAAGGAAACACAAAGGAAACACAGAAAAGGTCACATTTATTTTTTATAAAATATATGATAATCACGTACATTCAAAAAATCTCTTCTGAATGCTTTTAAAGAATCTTAAGACATTCATCTCCAAACACCTATAAGAATCATGTCAATAGTAGGAAGAAGTTAATAGATTCTTTACCTGAGTTGGAGCACTGTTGATTTGCACTCTGCCTTTGCCTGTGGTGTTCTGTCCAGCTCCATCTTCCTTATCCTCTACAGCCCTTGCATCTCTCACTTCTTCCCATGGTAGTTTGGAGCGACCTCTCCCTGCACTCAGAAACCTTTTAGGAGGTTGTGAATCAGGGTTGGCAGCATTACTCATGGGTGGTTTAGCTCTTGTAGGTGATGGCTGGGAAAGCTCTATCCCAGGATCAGTGAAGGCTCTTTCTTTTGCACTTGAGTTTCTTGTAGCTTTCAAAATCCATTCAGTATCATGACCGGCTGATGATGCTGTTCTACCCGCAGCTGCTGCTGACGATGGTGTCTGAGATGCATACTCCACTAAACCATCCTCATTCAATCTTGGTAGCTGTCTCCTTGCCAGTCTTGCTTGGACTGCCTTCATGACTCCTTCTTCAGATGTTTTCATTTCAATCTGATCTACAGCATCAATGAGAGGACCTATTCTAGTTGGTCCCATTGCTTGAGCCAAGGCAGCAAACAGTTCTATCGTTGCTTGCCTTACCCTTCTCTTCTGATCATTTAGACATTGTGACAGTGTTCGGCAAATGACTGGCAGGTCAAAGTCATAACTCGGAAATGTCAGAAGAGCTGCAATCACAATGTTCAAAGCTTCCTCTCGTACTCCAGATTTCCGCTGGTTCTTCAACTCTGATACTACATGAACTACAGGTTTGGGTCCTACACTTTGCATAAGCTGCATCATCACCTTCATGTTTGCTTGTCTAATAACTGTCTTGTTGTCTCCTAAGCGCTTTGAAAGAGCATTTACTATGTGTTTAATGAATGGTTTAATGTTTTGGTTGAACTTGAGAACCAGTTCTTGAAAAATTTCCAAAGTGTGCAAGCTAACTTTGAAATTGGAGTCATCAAGTAAGTTGCACAGGAAACTGATGAAATTGATCATGTGAGGCGTAAGCTGTGATATGTCCTGGAGTTCCACAACTATTTCTTTGAGCTCCTGTACCCCAGATGCTCTCTCAGTCCAGTGTTCTTGGTCTGTCAATTGATCAAGCACATCTTGTGGTACAATACCAAACTGTTTTTCAACATTTGGCTTAGGCCTCGATCTACGCTCGTCACCAGGGACAGTTTTAGATTCTGTTGTTCGGTTGGAGTTCCAATCTAGAGATCCTGAGGTTGAATATCCTTCTGAGGGGATTCTTGGGCTAGGATCAGGTCTCCCTGTTCTTTTGCAATAACCACTTTTGATTCTTGCTGGCAAGCTGTCTATGTACGAGTTAAATGATGCTTCCCCAACCAAAGAACAGATTCTGTCCAAAGATACGCCTGCAGTTACCATCAAATCAGTATCATCTGTGAACTTTCTAGCCAATGCACCAGTAACAATTGACAAGTCAGTGTTTGCAAATTCCCCTGTCAGAAGAACAGGAATTGAAACTGCTGTTTCGGCTCTGATTTTGGGGTCTTCATTTTCTAATCCATACTTCACAATTGAGTTGAAGATTTGCTCGATGTTAGTTGTATGCTTCATGTACATATGCAGCGTCTGAACAGAAGCCTTACGTATCGATACCTTTGCATCACTAAAGCTTGATATCAGATCAAGCATGATGAGCATCATGCAGGCATCCAGCTCCTGCTTGAGAATTGGAACCAAGTCCATGATAAATTGAATGCACTTGAGTCTCACATTCTTTTCCTGGTCTCGCATAACAAATGCAAGACCCTTGAAAAGTGCACGAGGATTTTTAAATGGAACTTTACCTCCATTCCTCCTGACTTTAGAAACAAGTTCATCAAGAATATATTGCCTATGCTGGACATAACTGCTGTCTTGCAACTGTCTGAAAAGGTCATCATCATCATCCATTTTTCGCTCATCACGCTCACCGCGCCCGGACTCGTCCGCATCGCTCCCATTCATTACCGTGCGGTGCTCACCTTGCCCGAAGTTGTATACAGGCAACTTGGCAACCGTTCCGGCCATCGAAGCAGTAGACAAATTGCATTAATTTTCGTGTTCTCATGTAATACTCATGATAAAATATATATCAAACGATCAATGAATAATTTCAATTCCACTACATTGTGCTCTGAGACCTGCTGAGCCTTGGTTGGAACGAAAACTTAGGTAGTGGCGGCGTCTTGCAGACCGTAAACATTCGGAAATTTACATGGCAATCGAAAAATGGCGATGAATAGTGGTTAATCACGTGACTCAATATTATAATGCTCTTACCAAGAGATGGCGCTATGTTTTTCTTCTGTTTCTTCTCTATGTAGAGCTTTTCGTGGCTGGGAAAATTTTGAGATTAAAAACTTAATAAAATCACTACTTATTATGCCTTGAGATTATTTTTCACCAGTTTTTGATCAACAAAAAATAACGTACTTAAGAATGCCCAACCATAAAAACTATAACCTCCTATATAGGCCTAGGTTTTAAAAGCCAAATTCAAACTTTGAACATCTACCAATTATGTTTCCTTAATCATCAAAATCATACAGTGACGACGGTCCCCACTAAATTGTCCCCGTTTGTCATCACTAAACCTTTATTATTTGCCATCCTTGAAATAAATCATTTCATTTTCAAAATGAATAAAATTGATATCAAAGTAGACAGAACTTACCTATCTGGTATGAGGAATTCTTTCCTAAAACTTTTTTTTTTCTTCTTAACCTTCCCATGTAGAGGCTGTCCGTTTCAATATGGAAGAACATTTCAATGAAAGAACAATACAAGAGACTAGCTATTGGTCCAATATCAAAGACATATCAAGTAAAAAAGGAAAGTCTTTGTGAACACAAACAATTGAATGCTTTGGGCAAAACAGATGATAGTAGGTCAGTATGTTGAAATGAAGAGAAAAAAGGATTGATTTGTATTTCTGTGTTTTCCGAGTGTTTAAAAACTGCACAAGTGGAAAATGAAAATGAATTTTCCAACAAATTTCAATATTTTATGGAGAAACAATGTTGTTTTTTTCTTTGTTTTTATATTTTTGATGTCCAGCCTGTATGGATATTTCATTAAAGCTTTATATATCAAAAATTATTATCTACCATTATATCGGGCTTCCAAATGCCATAAATCAGTGTATCTAATACCTGGTTGATAGATCAATATTAACTTGAACTTTCAACTTCAACAACACTTTCGCTGGTAATCGGTGCAAAACATATTTACTGAGGTTAGTCAAAAAATATTATTTTGCTAGTCAGCCAGATATAGATAATAGTAACAATATTGTATGGCCTTGTTTTCGTTTGATACAAGAATATATAAGTACTGTTTATTTAAAGTATTGAATGTTAATACTTTAATATGACACTTAAGAGAAGTGAATAACACATTAGTCAATAACAACAGTGAACAGAAACAATTTCCATTTTGTTTATAGAAAATTTATTAGAAATATATGATACAGAAGTAATAAAACATGATATTTCAATAGAAGTAGCAAAGTAGTAACCTGTAATTCAACTAGTTACAGCGGACACATCCACTTTACATGTAATTGTGCTGTCAGCAAGGTCATGATCATAAACAAGCATAAGTACCATCGTTAAGCAATTCTCAATAAGGATTATTGATAGCATATTTGATGAAGCAACACACCTTTCCTCTCAAGCAATAAAACCATTTATATCAAAATTCTACAGCCAATGTACATCACAGTGTGATATCTTCATCTCCAGATATCTTTTGAAATAAAATCAAGATCTCAATTAATACAAAGGGACTCATAGCTGCACAGCAAAGCTGCAATACCTGTAGATAATTATGGTAAGCTACCACATAGTGATTTTCATTAAGCACATGTATACTACAAGAAAAAAACAACGAAACGTATAACAAATGAATGTAAACAAAACCTGGTGTTTATAGAGAAACCTTCAACATTCACACTTATGGAAAAATCTTTCGAAGCACAAACTAAATAGCTTTTAAAACAAATTAGAATTTGGATTTATATATGGGGATACTACTTGTAATTATCTGATAAGTAATAGTAATTTTTCTATTTTTCTCATATCACACAGATTCTCTTGAAAAAATATCTTGAGATTTAAGTAGAAAAAATTACTTTCATTTTCACTTCACTGCAAAAAAAGATAATACTTGATCAATCCCTTTTATGTAATTAGTTTAAATTGTTTGAAGGCAAGAATCACTTTTAATACTCATCTCTTTTACATTGATATTAATGTATTTTCCAAATCAGCAAAGCTGTGGGGGATACATCCCAACTCTTGAAACCTTTATGATATCAAGCAGAGCAGACTATGCTCAAAACTAAACTGAAAGAAAGAGAAAGTAAATAAATATATCAAAATAATTTTGCTTAAAACTCTCAACATTTGTTGAAATCTAATAGAATGTGCAATGCATTATGTGTAGTGCATGTATATACACATACCGGAACAATACATTTTTACAATTTAAGGGCTGGATACAAATCATATTCACATAAGAAGTTAGATAGTTTTATTAGAAGAAAAAAAAAGCAACATATTTTCAAGCTGTTAAAATTGCACGAACACCAAAATTATAAACTCTTAACCTCCAAATCTTTACTAAATAACCATGTAAAATTGGCATGTAAATTTATAATGACATGAAACAGAAAGGCATCTTTCATTACAAAATACAAAATATATTTTCCATGATCTTTGCTCTTCAAATATGGAAATATCAATCACTTGAAAATATTGATGATATGAACAGAATGGTCTTGGAGTAACCATTTTGTTTAAAGATCTAGATAATATCTACACAGTATGTATCTACATGAATTGCAATTTGCTGAATTCTTTACTATTGTCATAATAATTCAGCCACAATGGCAACTGTGCTTCAATTTATTAACTTCAGTGGTCAAAAGTAGTACATTTATTATGAGTTAGTAAATGCTAGGATAAATATCAATCATGCACACCGAGTATGAATAATCAAGGTTTGTTTAGATCTACAACTAAAATAAAAGGTAATAGGTTCAAATTGTTAACCTTGCCTTCAACTTTCATCAGCTTTCATGTCTTAAGTACGTGTGTGAACACATGTTAAACAATGTTAAGTACTTTGCTATTATATTATAGTATTTCATGTACATATCATATTATGCAATTAGTATTACTGTTCAAATCTACCTGGGTTACAAGGAGGACTTCATGAAACATGAAATAACATACATTCTTACTTAAATAACAAAACAACAACACTAAAATTACAAAAAATTACAATAGGAACATTCATAGTCCATAAACAGGGCAAGACTAAATAATATATTAATACATGATTTATTATTTCCAAGAAACCGGTAATAGAGCTACAAGTAAATTGGACTTATCTTCATATTCAGCCTGAAAAAATTTGAAATATGAAGGTACACTCACATTTCTATTTTTAACTATAAATAAAGCCTGCATTTCAGTCTTACTTTCTGTATAATTATTTAAATATTGCTCATCTTTGTTTCATATTTTGATGTAACAAATGTGCACAAAAGAATTTTGCAGAAATTAAGACATATGTTTCATATTATTTTTTTATAGGTTTCTTTGATCTCAAAGAATCACTTTAAAACTTCTCTTGTACAGTAATACAAATCAGCGGTTTTGAAATTGTTTTCAACTGATAAAAGGACAACAACATTTTCTAGAAATTGAATGACAAATACGGTACAGCATAAAAAACAGCATTAAAAAATAGAACACCTCTTGAGTAAAAAAATAACAAAATTATGATTACTAAAAATACAAATTGTGCAAAACTGTATAAAAGAAAAAGCATATCAAGTGCATATCAAGCAGTCTTCAATATTTCAGACGTACTGAATCTATGTTGATACATGTGGTAATTCCTCAATAAACAAAAAAGCTACCATAGCAAAATGTTAAACATTTTAAACAAAAAAGAATGGAAAATGGTGTTTTTAAAAAAAAGCAGCTGCGAGCTACAGCACACTTTTTTCTAGTGTCTATTTGTGCCTATTAACAAGATAGAGAGTGTGAAATGCACTATGTTTTAAATATTAAAACTATTTTTATTTCGGTTATTTTTCCTAAGGCAGTCTTCTCAGAGCTATTTTTTTTATTAAGCAGTTTAATATATCAAATGTGAACAAGGCTAGAGCATAGCAAGTTTTAACACACCAAGACCTACTACCAAAAAAGTAAGTAGAGCTACAGTCAGATTTTGCACCATTATAAAATCCCTGATAGTATCACTATGATATCACAACAGTAATGCCATCTATTCTGGTGGAGTATAAACCTTCAAAGATCCAATGAGTGCAATAGATATCTAGAGGTTATTTACAGTCACTGATTTCCTTGCATTTTGCATAACATTTTCTAATAAAAGTTGAAAGATATTTACTAGATACAGGCCTGCAATATCTGTTCTGTGTTTTTGTTTTTTGTTTTTTAATGCTTAAGTGTCAAATATATGTTAACATGTTTGGAATCTACTTCATAGCTTAATATTTTGAAATGCAAAAAAAATGCAATTTATATTTAGTACTAATATATTTTACAAAAACAAGTTAGATTTCACAAAACTGGGTGCAGCCTATAGTACCTGCATTTAAATGTGATTCAAAAGGACAGGTAATGAAAACTGAGTATTCTTAAAGCCTCTCTTAAAAAGTCAAAGCACTTCAATGGTTACAGAAAACAAACCTCTGTGGGAGTTGAGCTGAAAGGCATTACAAATCTGGTTGTTCATAGTGACCCAATAGCCTTTGTCTTTCTCTTGTAAGACTGTGTAGGATGTTCTCTTGCTTGTGAAGCTTGCAGATTTTGATGAGCGAGAAGATGAGGAGGATGGTGTACAATATCCATGATGTCCACAAACCAAACTGAGGAATACAAAGCAAAATCAAGCCCTTTAGTTAGTGGCATAATAATAATAATAATGAACATTATTTGTATAGCGCATATCACTAACACAAATTAAGTCCTTATGCCCTATCAATACAAGACAAATATAACACCCATATTCCTTATGTGAAGTCACAGAATTGCACACGACTTCTGTTTGGAGCCATAAGGGCATTAACTCTAATAACTGTGTGTAAAATGACAAGTTAATACCTTTCTGGCTCTAAACAGACTCACTAACTACATGTTGTTGTTTTCCATAGACGTTTGTATGGCGCACATTGCAATGTCACAGAATTACAGTTATCCCTTATATTTTGACACAGTTTGCATGTAGGTAGATTAGTGCACTGTTACCATGAGACATAATCAGTAGGGTTTGGGTACAAATCTGCTATATTTATTATTATTTTTTTAAATCTATTTTTTAAAGAAGGCTGAATAGAAAGTCAGAAAAAGTTCTACTCAAGAGTTTGCCATATAATGTATGTTTCAACTTGTAGAAAAACAAAAAACAAAACACTCTGAATATAAAACATTTAAACTCAAATAAATTATGCAAGGACTGTGCTCAATTAACTGTGATGAGGACTTTTGTTACAAAATATTAAAATTACCGGTCAAAAAAATCAGAATGGTAAATGAAGTGTAACTATCACAAAAACATGTTTTGCTCTTGATGTATGAGGTACCATGTTGCTATACTATATTCAAAATATGGGTTTCAGATATAAAACTACAAAGAGATATCGCAGTTTAAATATACCCTCGTACTCTCAGGAAACAGAAAAATGACTTGATGAGTCAGACTTGAGTTCAGTAGGCATCTTTCTATATTATCCTTTATTTTCTTCATACTCCTTATTTGTTAAAATAGCTCTTTTTTCCCCCTCCTTTTTTAAAGGATGATTCTATACATTCTAACTAAACATAACTTGTTATTGTTTTGTTTTTTGTACACTTTTCTAGAGAGGAATTTACTCATTTGACTTGCCTGACAGGATATTATGATTTATCTACAAAAGGATCCCTGGTATCTGTTAGAAATTCCCTGGTATAGCTGTTGTTTAAGAAAAAATCTTAAGAAAAATGTCATAGCAAGATGCTATAAAATCACTAATAGAAATATGAAATAAAATTCAAATAACAATGGATAATATCAATGATTTGTTTTTTCTTTTCTGAAAGCTTACCTGTGCTATACCCCAGTCAATGTTGAATCCTTCTGGTCTTACATTGCCATCAGCGAAGAACTCATGGGCATATCCTGCAAATTCACAGCTGTAAGAAAAGGAACAGGCAAATTCTCTTATGACTGCATTTAACATTAACCTGATAACAAGAACTGTTCCACACTGAAGATTCATGGATGCCACACATGCCGCACTCTGGTATCAACTTTATTGGAAGGGAGAAAATGAAAAAAATCTCAAAGGTATAGAGCTATTGTACATGATTTTAATGTAGTGTTCTGGTTCCTTTAAAACTGGCTTCAGGGAGAAACACATGTGGTCTAAATAGGCAGCATAAGATAACCCAGCCTGTAGTCTATGCAAATAATGAGGTATATCAAAATCAAATAGGATCTGATGGGTTTATTCTTATTGCTGCAAGTGGATCCCAATGCTATATGATAACATCAAAGCTGAACATTAGATTTTCGTCATCATTCTTATATAAGAAGAAAGATTTTGAGTCGTCAAAAAAAAAATCGTCCATTACTCACCTTTCACCAGCTTTCTCAATAGCTGCACACCACACTTTGTATCCGTCTGTGACAGTAATGGCAGAAGCCAGCAGCATGATGTTCATCAGAAGGTTCACCAATAAAGTAATACAGGTCATCAGGAAAGAGCTGGTAAGGAATCAGAGAGAACAAATATATGACAAGGTGTTACTTTCCATTATGATATATGCCAGAGTTATTTGGGTAACATTTTCTGTCCTTTATGTTCGATATGTCTTTACCGATAAATGTATTTTTCTGATTTGTAATGCATTTTGTTTGGCTAATAGAATAATGAATATAAATAATAATAAATATAAATAATAACAAGTATGAAATCAAAGGACATCAAAGGACAATAAAACTTACCACACCATATCTGTAATTTAAACTCATAAACTTACTGATACACATCATGTAATGATATCTTATTTTCAATATACACCTTGAATCAAAACCACACAAATTAAAGGAATAAATAGTCTTTGCACTACCTTCCTTTGTTGACATGTTCATTGATCATACACAAACTAGTAAGACCATTTTTTTTTTGTCCATTATTATTATTTAGAATGAAATCATTTACCCTGGTCTTACAGCATTCCATGGGGAATAGTGTTAGGTGAACAAAAGCATCTTTTTAAGAGTGTGTTCATCTAGTTATTTTCTCACGGTACCCATGGCATTGACAATACCCTTGTTAGGAAATGAACCCATGGTATTACTGTTCTGAAGGTCACTGTGCTTGGTGAGAGGATCAAGAGTGTTAGAATCTTGGGTAGACTCGAGATAGGAAATTCTTATCAACAAGGTTTACCTGTCAGTGCCATTGACTGCATGCATTGAAAGACGAATACTCTGCCAGAGAGAGATCCCCATCAGCTGAATTCCCACAAAAATAGCAAACCCACACTGGCTTCCTAGAGACCAATAATTCACCACATATCGATCTCCAATGGTTGCATTCAGGTAGCCAGTTGAGAATAGGATGCAGTGATCATCAAAGTGCTGCTGGCTGACTGCGATGGGTGGAAAAGTGAAGAGGGAGAAGATGGCACCAAAGATGTAACCAATGATCTGGGAGAGGAGGAGGATGTTACCAAGTCCCATGGTCGGTCAGAAATTGAGTTTTTCAATAGCAATAAACGACTCCTGTCTCTTATCTTACTCAGGCTGAAGAGAGGAGGCTCCTCAGAGAAGTCCTAGGGAATCAAGCAAAGAGAAGGAAATAGGCCTTATAGCAATCATTTCATAAAACATAAATTTTAAGAAATATAATTTTTAAGGGGAGGAGTAGTACCCTATAGCTGGCATCAAATGGACCAGTAGTGGTAAAATTGCGGCTCAAGGGATTTGGGTGCAAAGTATCCATTCAATATTGTTTAGAAATTGCCTTTAGATCAATTAGATGGCATCGCATGGCAACCACCTTTGTCATGCATCAGGGCCAGACTGGATTTTTCTCATGCAGGCCGGCTATTATGTAGTGTCATGCGCGCATGTGCGTGCACCACTTCAAAACATACACTATATGCACTGACTATACCCTCGCCCGCATCATGAAAATGTCACGCATGCTGATCTTTCAACTTGGCATTTCTGATCAAGGCCAGATCGATATGATAATTTACCAAATATGTCAATTAGTAGGTGGTTTCCAGGCAAAATTTGTATTAGATCTATCACATATTAGTCAAAACATATTCTTTCACATGATTAAGATTATAATTAAGAGCTTCCATATCATTTTTGAGAGGGGGCGTTTCCAAAACTAGTCTAGATCTAGGCCTAGGGCTAGGCTATACTTCTTCTCTTCCACAGGTTTACAATCAACTGTTACACACTAAAAAAAATTGGGCTGTAATTCTTAATTTGATTAGGGTCTATTGACATTGTGATTGTAACCGGTTTCACAATTCATGCAAAGTATTTCTGTTTCAATTAAGTAGGAAAAGTCTGAGAGTGAGACGCGAGTTTGAGACTATTATTTTGTTGATTCACATTTCACAAAAAATTGACATGTCAAGACATCATAACATAATGCTACAATCAATTTACCTCTAATATATATTACTAAATGTCCAGCCCAAACCTCAGCTCAGCCGCACTTTTAACACTAATCATTTGATGAATGTTTACAGTGCAGTGGTTGATATGTTACGTCAATCGTCAGCTGCTCACACGTACACGTACTACACCTGGCCTGTAGTCTAGCTGTACTGTGTATGTACGTACATACTGAAATTCCCCGGCCCAGTCATGTGATCACGCCTACCTAAAATATGCTAAAGTTATCTACTATCTTCGACCGCACGACGGGTTGATACGACGAGTGTACTTAAGGTGAACTGATCCAAAATTGTGGCTAATCATTCTTATTAAATATACTTAAAACGTTTTGAAATACTTATTCGATAATTGCGTAGTACAAAAATAATTTGATTTGAATTTTAATTTTTGATATTATTTATATAATAATATTTAAAAAGAAATACAAATTATTTTACTTTTAAATTGGCAATGCCTCATCTCATGACATCGATGGGAGTGTAAAATTCAATGGTATGGTGGTATTTTGGTATTTTGTAGGTGGAAAAGAAAGGGGTGGTCCTTGGATGCTTGCATGGGATGCGGTTTGTGTACGGATATTGGGGATGGTGCTGCACCTCTAATTGGATCGTGATTTGTCAGATTGAGTTACAAACATATCTGATTTCATTTTTCTTTAAAACAGTCATTGATATAATAGATGTAATACAAAAAATACCATATATATATATTAAGCCACTCCTTGAAAGTTTACCTGGCCATTTCCTCTAACTTTATCTGCCAATGTTACTAATGATCAGTAATTATGCTGACTGCTGAGTAAATGCGTTTTAGGTGAATACATCATATTTTATTATAAAACATTTGTACAGAATAATAGTTGGTTATTATTATTAGTTGAGTGGTGGATCAATTCAGCTAGGATCTTAAGGTCAGGGGCGTACGCAGGGGGGGGGGTGTTTTGGGGGTTCAACCCCCCCTTTGGTATTTATAC
>BEXV01000068.1:250977-270717 GCA_003118195.1 Hemicentrotus pulcherrimus | reverse complement strand
CCCCCCCCCCCCCCCTTGAAAAAAATCCTGCGTACGCCACTGTATCCATCTATCTACCTATCTACATATCTTTTTTATGACTTAATTTAATAACTTCTTGGACTGGGTTTCTGATTAGATTTCAGGACTGATTATTGGGGTTCTTAGAATCCGACGTACGCTCCCTACGCTCCCGGGACCCCGCCCATCCAGCGCAGCGCAGCTAGCTGGTTAGGTAGCTAGGCCTACTAGCGGGCGTGTAATATGGCCTACCTGTACCTAGCCTATAGCCAGCTAGCTAGCTAGCTAGCTTCATAATAATGAAGCATGCAGTTCGTTAGAGGATTGGAAAAGAGTAGAACGCTACTTCAGAGCCTTATTATTTATCGTTCATCAGATTTGCTTAATTGTTCCGGTATACTGTGCAGAAATATGGTAAGCTAACGAATCTTTCATCCTTCTGGAATGTTTCAGTCTTATCTTTGCGAAACGTGAACAGAGAAAAGAAATCGCGACGGACGTGAACATTGACATCGCGTCGTTCTTGTGTAGAGCAGGGGCAAGCAGCGGGAGGCTAGGCCGCTCCGACCGATGCGGAGAGGCCCGGGCGTATACCGCTGGGGCAGGCTGTAGAACTTTCGAAACTTCTGCAAAGTCTTGCAGTGGTTATTAAGAATACTTAAAGCTGTTGGTCCCCTGGTTGATTGCTTACAAACAAGCATAGATCTACTCATGCTTTCCTAACAGTCGGGTAAAATAAACAAACTTAAGTTAGGTATAAGTAAAAGGCAAGACATTCAGAAGCCATCAAAGGAACTCTTTTCAACTGTAGAGTTTACCAGATATAAAAATTAAACTGACAAATGGTTTAGGTGATGTATGAATGATATCAATTTCTAAATGATCTTGTTTCTTTCTCAAATAGGCCCAATACAGAGTGGAAAAGGATACCTTTGGGGACATATCGGTGCCTGCAGACAAGTACTATGGAGCAATGACGGCACGCTCACTTGCCAATTTTGACATCGGTGGTGAGACAGAAAGGATGCCTGTAAATATCTCTTTTAAGTTTAGAGTTTACTCACCCAAAACTGGATTATTTGATCCTCTCCATCATATTCTTATGTACTTGATATATATGTCAGTTCATTACTTATACTTGATTTTATTTTGATTTCCAAAGTTAACTGTGCAATTTGCTTCCAAAACATTGAGTGTGTCAGAAATTACCTGCCATACAAGTTAGCGACAAGTTGACTCCAAATTCAGAATGTTCAGAAGGACATTAATATCAACTGGACAAGATTATTATAAACAATCAGAACCCCAGACTGAATCGTTATTCTTTGGAGGAATAAGCAATTTTCTTTCTTCAAACTGCTTGTAAGAGAAAGAGACAATAATCTTAGTCATAGTCATTTGCACACTACTATGTGTATGTAATGTAAAGCTTCTTTATTTGATTTTCAAGGATGTAAATAATATGCATTTAAATGGAATATTACTTTCAAAGTTATATGTAATGAACAAATACTAGAGAAAAGTGCTCTTAGCTTTTTTTAAACCAAAATCAATATATGTAACTGTATTCTATATTCTCCATTCAGATACCTATTATAAGATCATTTGCGATCTTAAAACGTTGTGCAGCTGAAGTCAATACTGAGTTTGGTTTGGATGTGGACAAGGCTAACTTTATTGCCAAAGCTGCAGATGAGGTGATTATTGTTCAGATAATCTGAACTTACAAACCCTAAGATCAAATTTTATCTGGTTTGCAAAGTAATGTAGCATACATCTAGGCAACTCTATAAAAAAGTTAATGGTACATTAAAGAAATTAGAATATTCAACAACTACCATTTATTACAAAAACCACATATATAATGCATACTTTAAATTGTAAAATAGAATAAAAGGAGAAGGAAAGAAAACATTGATGGGGTAAGAAAACAGCGAGACAACTGAAGTGTTTTAATTTTTGTTGCAATGTCAGCTGGTGAAAATAGTTTCTGATAAGCAACAGCCGGAATGAGGATTTGGCTAGTCTTACATATGAATTAGTTATTTAATGTTAAATGTGAAGGGAATGGAAAAGTTTGGAAAAGCAAAAACAGGAAATATTATCCCCAAAGCTTGCATAAGGCTCCATAGTAAATTGTGTTATCCAAGACATTTAAACGTGTGCTTTGTTTCATATTTTCAGGTGATTGATGGCAAACTGAATGATCACTTCCCCTTGGTGATATGGCAAACAGGGTCTGGTACTCAGACTAATATGAATGTGAATGAAGTCATCAGTAACAGAGCTATCATGATGATGGGAGGAGAACTAGGAAGTAAAACCCCTATACATCCTAATGATGATGTCAATAAGAGCCAGGTATTTGGGAGAAGTATGATCTATATACACTGTACAACTTAAACAATATTATCACTATTTCATACAAGGAAATTACAGCTTTGTTTAGCAGGTCTAGATTTCACTACATATATGTTTGTTGTACAAGTGTTTGTACTTCCTACTGGAGTAGAGAATGTGCACTGTTAGTGCAGGATGGCAGTTGAATCTGATTAATGTAATCAGGTCAGTACCCTGGGGAGTGATTTGATTAGTTGTAACTGTACAGACACTATTTACAAAATTACAATTATACAAATTTATTATGCTACCTGATAGCTTGTTTATGTAGATTAATGATTTCATACAATAGTTAAGAATATATTTCTGTACTACCGAAACCTGATTGTTTGATTCACCTGACTTCCAGTCTTTACTTCACATATCTTTTCAGATGACAAATACTCTGAAAGAAAAGAAACTGTCATCACAAAATTAAGTAAACACTCACTTCATACCTCACTTATACTCTCTAACCTTATTACATATATTCTCCATATTGTTATGACTATTCTATTCTCATATGTCTACAGAGCTCCAATGATACATTCCCAACTGCCATGCACATAGCAGTTGCCTTGGAGATACAGCAGAGATTGATGCCTGGACTCAGCCTCCTCAAAGAAGCATTGATGAGCAAAGAAGATGAATTCAAGGATGTGATCAAGATTGGCAGGACACATACGCAGGTTGGTTATTAACGACAAGCTTTCTTCTCAATGAAATTTATCCAGCTGATCTATCGAGGCTGTTTAAAAACAAAATACTATGCGTGGATGTTCTGATTGATATTTGGGAAGTGTAATGTAAAGAAGGTGTACAAAATCAGGCACTGACAGGAAAGATTGAGGGGAAGATGGGTAGAGGAAGGAGAAGGTTATATTGGATGAATTGCACAAAGAAGTGTCTTGAAGAGAGAGAGGGAGAGTAGTGTATTGATGAAGGCTAGAAACATAGGACTGTGAAAACAGCTTGATTACCAAAGCCTTTGGCACCCAGAGGCCAGAGAAAGAGAACAAGTATGGTATATGAACATTTTGATAGTCAATATGTTTATGAGTACAGGATATATGACTTACATGTTTTGTTATATTCTTAATAACAATGAATTTGGCTTATACAGGTAGTTTTAACCTTTTTGCATTGTATTTCCTATCTTGCTTATTTACATGAAGTATCACTGAACTAATGTGAACGTATTTTGATCAGTCATTCTGTGGTACTAAAAAAATTAATTGTTTTACTGCCAGGATGCAACACCAATGACGTTGGGTCAAGAATTCAGTGGTTACAGAACACAGATTGAGAATGGTATTCAAAGAGTTAACTCAACCCTTCCAAGACTATATGAATTGGCAGCTGGTTAGTATATCTCCAATTCCTACTTTGTTTTTTTTTTGTATTTGAACACATACTTTCAAGGGTTTGATGTAATTCACATTTTTTACATATTTTACTTTTTCATTGATTGAGTTCATTGCACTCTGCAAGTTTTACAGATGTACGAGAGCAGAGTTGGTTATTATTGGAGCATGAACTTTCAGAGGTTTTATGGGATATATCGTGAGTAATAATACAATCAAGTTGTTTGTAAAAGGTAACTTGAATACCATCAAATTCAGCCATATTAATAAAACTGTTTTGAAAGATGATAATAAATTCTTCTCTTCCTTATTGAATAGGAGGAACAGCGGTGGGCACTGGTTTGAATACTAGGATAGGATTTGCTGAAAAGGTGGCAGCTAAAGTAGCTGATTATACTGGTAAGTAATGACATAATTTTGTCAAGCAATATGTGTGATAAAATATGTGTCAATTTTGTATGTGTAGGAAGTAAAATATTGTAATGTAATTCAACAGCTACAAAACCACAACATGGTGTGAATATTTATGTACGCTGTGTTTGCGATAATGCTTATTGTGGAATATAAAGTAAAAATTCAATCTCGACTCAAAAGATTTATCCTATTGTATCAAAGTATTATTATGAACAATATTTCATACCTGTAACAATACACATGTTCCAAATATGCATGTTATTAAGGATTTTGGTATATATCCTGTAGATGAAGGTAAACAGCCCATCTTAATTCTTTACTGGAATTTCTTTTTTGCCAGGGCTCCCCTTCACAACTGCTCCCAATAAGTTTGAGGCATTAGCCGCTCACGATGCCTTGATAGAAGTACACGGCGCCCTCAACGTTGTTGCCTGTAGCATCATGAAGATCGCCAACGACATCCGATTCTTGGGTTCAGGGCCAAGATGCGGTCTGGGTGAGCTGACCTTGCCAGAGAATGAACCTGGAAGCAGCATTATGCCAGGTTGGTAGGATCGTCGCAGGAGATGATTTTGATTCATTGATATTACACTTCAAAGAGATTAGTGGTCACATGCTTGATGCTTGTGATGGTGTTTAGATGTGATTTCAAATATAAACCCCACCATCTGGATTACCTTGGGTGTGGAACTAGTTTCATTGCAGTGCCATTTTATAAGGTGTTAATTTTCAATTGCTTAGACAAATTCGACTTTTTGATAGGGCAAAAATTGTGATGCTGATTAGACTACCAGACTACCAAGGTAAATAATAAACCAGTCATCAAAATGAGATCCCATAATCAAATTTGAAGACAAGATTTTGGTAATGGTCAACCTTTATTCAGGAAATATGTTGGATGAATATTGCAAGAGATTTTTTCTAACTGCTATGGAAACATATTACAGTGTGGTGAAGACTAAAGAATGTGATCTGCTTTTAAGCAGATGGCCTGTACATACAGATTCATGCAGTAAACATTTAATGATAACAAAATGCTAAAGTAAAAACAAAAAATGTGGTCTTTGTAGACAGGTGATCTTTCTATAAAGATGGTTGTACTTTGACTGTGTATTGTTCTGATTGTTCTTTCTGACTTGTTATTTCAGGGAAAGTAAACCCCACACAGTGTGAAGCCATCACCATGGTCGCTGCTCAGGTCATGGGCAACCAGACAGCAGTCACTATCGGAGGAAGCAACGGCCATTTTGAACTCAACGTATTCAAACCCATGATGGTGGCTAATGTCCTACAATCTGTAAGGCTGCTGGGGGATTCCTGTACTTCCTTCACCAAGAACTGCGTGAATGGTATTCAAGCTAATAGAGAGACAATTGACAGGTAATTTTCAACTTGTATTGATTTCAAGTAATCCTCCAGGTAAAGGGGTCACACTGCGACTTTAGTTTGTTGCTCTGTCCAAACTATAAACAACTTTTTAAAAATATGTTCCATCTAAAATGTAATTATTTTTTTAGCTAATATCTATTGATGGATCCTTACTTTGTGTTTAAACTTAACAACCACTGCAGCTGTTCTTAACAGAGATAACTGATAAAATATATTGTGAAATTGGGAATTCCATTATGTTCTTGAAATTTTCAAATGTCAGAGTTATTGCAACACCACAAATCTTCTTCAAACTGAACACCATTCTTGATATCTTATAACTAAAAACCCTATGCAGATTATAGATAGGGTGTGTTTTTTAGTAGTTATAAACTTATCACCATTCTTGAATTTTGTATAGACTCCTATATTGATTAACATTTTTGTTATTTTTCAAGAGACACATCTACATTTATCAAATTGTGCTTATAAAACCTTACTCCATTTCTTCTTCCCTATGTGTAGATACCTTCATGAATCACTGATGTTAGTGACTGCCCTAAACCAGCACATTGGCTATGATAAGGCTGCTCAGATTGCCAAGTATGCTCATCGGGAAGGGATCACGCTCAAGAAAGCAGCTGTTTCATTGGGTCATCTTACAGAGGAGAAGTTTGATGAGATAGTACGCCCAGAACTCATGCTAGGTCCCAAATGAAGAATATAAGACAAACTGACCTTGAATGAAAAATTCTTGTCTCTTAGACACTGAGTGTAAGGCAAAAGGCTAAATATGTATTTTTTTATCAGGAATACAACATATATTATTTTTAAATTGCTTCTTAATATTTATTTTGTGTTGTTTTGATAATGTGCAAGATTTATGAAGATAAAAAATCATTTAATAAATCTGTTACAGAATCACGAGCAAAACTGCTTTTACATTTTATACAGCCATGCTGCAATGGCACTTTATTACATGAATAGGTAACATACACAAATTTATTTTTGAAAATTTGATTTTTCGCCATTTGCTACCAACACTATTGACCACTTATCAAAGAAGAAATTGACTAAATTGTCATTAAATATGGTAAAAAGCATGATTTAATCTGCAGGTTTCCTATTTGACACATACTTTCAAAGTTTTATGTAAATATGCACTTGTTTTAGGTCATTCACAACAAAACCTTGTGAAATATGGGTCTCATTCTTTGGTGCAATAATTCCCTTTGAGTACCGAGTCTTGATGTATATTTATTACTTTTCTTGACATCTAAAAATTATTTGCTAATGTGTTCTTGTATGAAAAATATTTGTTTCTTCCTCCTGAATGAAATTCAGTATTTTAGAATGTAGATGGGTCTCCTTTCTTTGATAGGTCAAAACAACTATGAGCATGAACATCATATTTGTGAACTTTTAACATGATTTCAATAATTTGGTAGAGGTTTGTAGTATTGTACTGAAATAGAGCATTGTAAATGTGTCATCAATTGACCAGCATGAAAATCATGATGTCCTAGATATAAACATTTGTAAAAAAATCAAACTTTGAAAATGTATTTCAAATTTTCAACATAAATTATAACTATTTGGAAACTTATTTGTACAAACTTGGACACACTTTTTCCAACGATTATGGTTGCCTCATATAGGGGCAAGGGTTAGTTTGTTGCCCTATACAAGGTGTACACAAAATTTACTTTGTGATGACGATAGAAAAATGTGGTTCAGTTTCACCGATTTGCTCTGGCATTCTTTTTATCAAAGGTGTATGTCTAGAGTTGCCATTGGGTTTATATAAGTTTTGGATGAGGGCTAGCTTAGATGCACCTATTAGTGTTTGTTCCTAGGTTGAAATGGCAAATTCACAATCACTTGAAACATTTAATACTTAACATGTCAAATAGGTATTTAAAATACTTTTTTTGATAAGTGATTAAATTTCAAAGGTTTATTTGCTTATTTCTTGATTGTGGTATGGAGTACTGTGTTTATCAAGGGCTGAATAAATACATGCTTACATGTGCGATTGAAAACAATTGTTTCTTTTGTCTTCTACTTCTTTCCAAGGTTTGTTCATGTATTGATGAAATTCATGAAATTGATGAGCCCTTATTTTTGGAAACAAGAATAAAGCCTATAACCCTGAAATCCATCATTGGGTCTAGACAGATATTAACAAAGGGGTAACTTGGACCTCAGTATACCCCTTTTCACATATGGTAGTTTAGATCAAGCTTAGGTGTGATGGTGTGAACTTATTCACTTGTAGTTGCATGTGGTAATCTCCATTTCTGAAGTACATGTATGTATTTTGTTATGTAGTGAGAGGATGTGCTTTCTCTTTCAATTAGCTGAAACATAAAATATATACAGCATAAGAAGATAACTTCATGTGAATTAAGTGATTATTGCTGATTTTACCAATTTTGAGTCGGATCATTTGAAGGGTGAAAGAGTAGTGAATGGTATTGGATGCCCCTGTGAATGTATAATAAGCACTAAAAAATTAGCCCCTAAAACACTTCTGCTTTCGAGAAAAAATAAAAATAAAGATTTATTGGTGCTCCCGATAAATTTTGATAAATTTCAAATAGCGCATACGGCCGTACAATGGTAGCTGCGATCCTGAAAATTTCAGAATATGTAGTTGTGATATGTACCTACCAAACAGGAATAGCTTCAAAATTAGTCAAGAAACATTGTTTTATAGCTTAATTAATATCTTGACCTTGAGGGGGCGCTATACACCATAAAGAGTTTGTTATTAATAATTTCATAACTTTAGACTCGATTTCAACCAACAGCAATCACTGCATATTGTTGGACCGCATATGCATCCAATATGTTCATTTGAACCAAATTCATGACCCCATACCAAAACTTTGTATTACCTTTAAGGGGGGAAAGGCCTTTGACTGAGCAGGCTGTATGGACCATAGCTAACTTACAAAAGAATGAAACAATCATACACAATGACCAAACAAGACAATCGGTTCAACCAACAACCAACTGCTGCACCAATATGTGAAGAGGGTGATTTTTATTTACATGCACTATGTACAGGTTTAAACAATAGTTTAGAAATCTCAGACATTGGCAGTATGTACACACAAATATGATCTTAAAGTGGCAGATAAACAAGAGAAACACTCCTGATTAATAAACAAGCATATCCTGTCATAACACATGTCCACAGGATACTTTGCTAGGTGTGCTGTTCTGTTCTGTCACTTTGTTATTACATGTATTTGCCAGTATAATAAATGACCACAGATTGTATTAACTGCCTTCAGTTTCATCAATAAGAATCAACACTGAGCAAGAAAAGTACCAAATGCTTCAGATTGAATGGTCAATGTGACACAACAAAGACTACATTAATTAATAATCATAAAAAGAATTAGCCACCACTTATTTTGGATGTGGGCAATGCACTCTAACCCTACTGGATTACTTTGAAGTGGAAATTCTAAGAAAATCACAAATATGTCAACTAATGTATCACTAGAAACTGGTAAGCTAACAGATGGCCATCGTACAAGTTTTAGGTCAACTACATGTCAGGTGATTTATTAAAATACAAATACAACCACCTCCATAGCAGCTGGGATATACGAGACATTCGCCAGAAAAATAATGTTTTAATGACGTCTAAATATGGGCCAATACTGCCCAAGCAGACGACATCCCATTAAAAATGAACATAATTGCAAAGCTATTATTTGTCAAATTATAATGAGTTTAGTGTATTTAAATGTGATGGCATTTCAAACCATTCAAGAGGGGATATGAAACTGATTCTGATAAATAAAATCATTTGTTTGTAAATACACAAGATAGGGGTCAATTGTTTAACAATCAAAGCAGCGTTCGGAGAGCTCTTCAGGTGCTATGCCGGGTCTGTATTTTAGCGTTTTGTAATTTATAAAAATCATTACTTCGCATTTTTCCATGCATTGAATTTGATAACCTTGTCGAATCAAAGTCTCAACTTTGCAATAATGAAAATAAAGTAAGTTTTTTTAGATCAATGAATATCTACTTTAACATCAGATAGAAATCTAAAACAATGAGAAGTTGAATTTCAAATATGATAAATATCATGGAAAGAATTTCTGGTGCGAATAGGGTTGGTGATGAATTATGGTATTCTTTAATTTACACTGCAGAAAATAAAAATGTATTGACTGCTGACGTGTTTTAAACTGTTCCTGCCTGAATCAATACATCATAATGCCAATGCACATGAAAGCCTATATCGTTGTTTTCATTTTTTAACACTGATAAATATGTAAATGAATATTTGTCTGCAAGTTCATAAGAATATAATACATGTTTAGTATACTACTTACATTGATATATTCTTTATATACTTGATGTGAAAGCAGAAATTATGAGGAAGGGGACATAAATCTTATTTATTTTCATTCATTATGTTTATACTTTTATGAGTCTGTAATAAACTTTTAATAGATAAATTAAAATTCAAACATAAATGTGTAAAATAACCCCCCCCCCTCCCTTCCACATGTATCGTTCACATGATACTATGTATGACGTTAAAGAGAGTGTATCATGACGAGAGTATGTCTCTTTCCCGGGGCCGATTGACTATAACACGACTAGGGACGACGCGACCGCAGCATTCGCGTGCATGCAACATATGCAAATCTGAAGAGTGAGGAGAACTTTGGTTTGTGTCGCCAATGCTAGTGCTCACTGACCCAGTTAATCAAGTCCATTCGTTGACGTGCAGTTGTCCAAAAAAAGACGTAGACGGCGTTATCCAGTATTTGCCATGACACACTCCCTTTAAGTAGATAAATGATCCTGATATAGAAATTCGACTATTGCTTTCATTTATAACATAATCAATCATACAAGGGCAATGTAGTCTCATAACCCCCTAAAGAGCCAGTCAGTATCAAATAAATATTGTTTTTTTTCTAAATGAATTGAATGACAGTCAATCATTTTCATAAAGAACCAAGCCAACAAAATATTTTTAGATTATATTCTGCAAAATATCCATTTTATGAATTTTGAACAATCCTTCCACAGGGCATATCTTCAATTAGTTTTGAGGATAAGATGAGTGGTGCACTTCCTTGTGCCATATCTGGTCTTCATCTATGCCATGGAAAAAATGCACTATTTTTCAAGGTCTGGTAATGAATGTCAGTTCACAACAGACACTACAACCAGTGTGTTTTTTTTGCGCAAAACGTCGATATAGTAGTAATCTGTGACGTCACATTTATCATAATGTCCCGAGCTTGGTGACAATGAGTACCCTGATGCATTGATCAAACGATGAGCACACACAGAGACCAGCTTTGTCTGGACTCCAGTCAAAGCCTGCTATAGGCTGTGTGGATATCCCTACACTCTGGAGCATAGACACAGAACCCATCACGCCTTTCTTTACACCATTGGAGTCTTCTTCTACTCTTGATGTAGGGTATTCGCTGAAGAAGAAAAAAGAAAAGGTGGAAATAAGAAAAAAACGTTATTTGTATTGAACTTCAAAATATTAGAATTGACAAGATTGTCATTCAGCAGGCAGTTTTGACAAGAAAATAAAAGATATCATAAATGAAGGAAAGTTGTCAAATATAACATAAGTGGTGCCCAAACAATGAGGTTATTGGACAGATGATGGCATCATTTCACCCTTTCTTTTCAAGACTACTGTGTGGAGTGGTCATGAGGTGTTTCCCTTAACAAATAACTTTCATGTTCATACCTTTTACCAAATTAATGTATAATCTGTATGGTGGGCAGAAATGACTTCATTTAATAGACCGACCTACCAGGATCATTCTCCAATAATATAGGGAACCTTTACTTCAGATGAAACACTGTTTCAGGATACACCTAAAGTATATTCATTTGATTCCAAAAAAATCTTTGTAGGATATCAATGAAAAGTAAGGACTTACTATTTCCACAAGTTGAGGGTCCCAGAGCCTCCACAAGTCATAAAAACATCTCTGTTTTGAGGCAAATGTCGTGCACACCATACCGTTGATTTATGTGCCTGTTGAGTATAGAAAAAATAACAATCAACAGAGAGTTAACAATGTTGGTTTTAACGCAATCATCTCTTCTACAAATGGTATATATATATATGATACTTTTTTTTAAAACACATACCGGTAATGTAAAAATAGAGGTGCATTTCTTATTTGTTTAATTTTCTTTACAAATCTTCATTTTTTCCTTTCTCGATATGGTATGATTATCATTGGTATTAATCTTAATGATCACACATGTCAATGCAATGTTCTGGTTTATCCCAATCTTGCGGAAATCATGATGTGCATATATGTAGCTGAAGAGCTGGTTTTTGTTTTTGACAAAAAAGATGCATAAATCATGAAGCTTTTAACCAAATGCTTTATTAGAACTGTGTTCTACAATAACCCTCTAAGGCTGCAATATGCCCAATGTGTTAACTTCTTTACTACTTTTCAAAATAAATAGTACTTGCCTTCTCACTAAGAGACTCGAAGCCAGACTTTGGATGTTGTGTCCTCATATCAAAGAGATGGTATTTAGCCTCAAGGGTGGAAGCAACTAGTTTATTCATGTTGATGTCCTTACGATCAAACTCCAGACCACACACCTGCATTACATTTAGATCAAGATGTGAATAGCAGAACGTCATGACAAGCAGTCTGTACATTATCATTTGTTATGTTAAATCTTTTCAAAATAATATGATAGACTTAGCATTCAAAAGAGAAACATAATTTTGAGAATCCGGTGCACATCTCTTATGTAGTGGTCCCACTGTTGTTTTCTTTCTTTTAAACTCACATTTAAAAAACATGGTAAACAACTGTGACAAAACTGTAAGTTCTTGAAAAGTTACTTTTGTTTCTCTAACAAGTGATTTCTACTACATGTACATAATTTAACTGTAATAGAACTGTGCATTATCTCTTAAAACACAAAAACCCTGCAATGTCCATAGACTAGCACTCATGTTATGACCTACTATATAAATATAAATTTCCCTCGATTGCATAAGAAGAAATTGAGAAAACATGGGGGAAAGCAGAGAATTGTAGCTAACACTCGTTTAATATGGTAGTTATTTAATTTACATACCCCATTTTTGATGTTCGTTTCCCATCTTAATGACATGTTCCTGAGATCAAACAGTTTGATATCTCCATTGTCATATCCAGCTGCTACACATCGATCTTCATTATTATGTGCATGACCTATATGAAAAAGAAAGACACATTTACAGTGTAGTTTGGCCATGAGACTTTAGACCAGCCAACGTGGTCACTGACAGGTGGCTATCTCATCAACTCAGCTCTCAATTTACATAAGAAAAAGAGGATCATGGGGGACCAACAGGTACCGCTTAGGCATTGTTTTCTATATAGAGGGGGCAAGTAGCTACAAGTAGTACAGTGGGGCTTTAAATACTGAATTTCTAAAAACGAGAATTTGTTTAATTCAATAAGAAAACAGTATTTTTTTTCTGTTCAGAATGACACGTAACATGGAATTATCTAGAGGAACAAACATCTCAAAACAATCAAATAAGCACAGTAGCAGTTTTTTAAAATAAAAAAAAAAATGCAGAATTGGAAGCTGAAATAAGTTTGTTTTGCTGGAAAATTTGGGTTATACAGGTTTATTTGGACTTTTCATTCTCTTGAAGACATAAATGCAAATTTAGGATGATACCGAATATAAAGATCTTACTTACCAAATGCCACAGTCCAGCAATCTCTCTTACTTTCACCATCTGCAGGTTCCATGCAAGCTACTGGTTTGTCCTTCTGTCTTGGATCCCAAATTTTTACAGCTCCTAAAGGTAGACAAAACAATATGTCAGAAAATCAGTTAACCGCTTCTATTCCTTCAATTCTAGTTTCCAAACCAAACCAAAGGTGATCACACCTACTTTTTAAGAAAACAAATAAAAGTTTTTTTTAAACGTGATTAGAGTATCACTTATAATGGGAAAGCAACTGATTCTACTACTTACTTATTAATGCTTTTGATTAAACTGGTGACACAACTTTGTTCATACAATCATTTTCATCAACAGAAATATAGATTTATCTTCTCTAAATGATTAACAACCCAATACAGCACTAGGATTATATCCTACCATCTCGGCTCCCAGTTGCCAACTCAGGTGCACCTTCACCAACACCAGCACCCCCAACTCCATCAATACAGTTGATGATCTCTTTGTGAGCTGATACAGAATACACAGGTGTCTCCATCTTTTCCAGGTTCCTGTATTTATCAAAGAATCATCAAGTAGTACATCGACCCTTTGAGATTTGGGTGACTTAAAAAGTCCTTAAAACAATTTCTATTACTTTATTTCGATGTAGTCAAGAATACGGAATTTAGTTGATCGCAAATTAAGTTTTATGATTAAAATCATCTCTGAGATGTGAACAAAAGCCAAGGCACTACTACATATCATTGCCATGTGTGCTATAATGATGTTATATAATTAATCCGGCAAATCACAGGATCTGTCATTTTCATATTTAAAGAGAAGGTTGAGTTGTGGGAAGAGGTGAAAAATAATTCGTGAACTTTATCATTTTTCATTATGTAAGTGTGGAAGAACATCAGATAAGACATGTTCCCTAAAAAGCATGGCTCTTCAAATGCCTTCATTTTCTAAATATGTCATGTTTTTCGTAAAACTCGGGGGGGGGGGGGGTTTTTTTCGCCACGTGTTCGTGTAGTCCCATATACATCTTTCTGTGTACAGTGTTTGTAAATTTACCAAATTTCTTATCATTTTGATGATTCCAGAACCTTGCAATACACTCAAATTCTTATATGCTAGATGATCAACCTTTTCTGGTCGATTCCACACCGTTTCTTTCACGAAGCAATCGCATAACCAGAACTCAACTTCATTTTTAAAGAGAGAGAGGAACACAAACATCTGCAATGTAATATATTTTCAATAAGTATTCTCATTTAAAAATTCTCCATTGTCTTGACAATCTCATAGCTGTACATCTATATCTTACCAAATTCTCATATTGCCATTAAAGTCTCCTGTGGCTAAATCCCTCTGCTTCAAACTAGAAGCTCCAAATGTCCCACATTTCAATGCTTCTTTCTTTTCCACCTGATGATACCAAAGAAACAAAATAATTTTGAATAATTAGTAAAATATTACATTTTCAGATACTTTGGAATACCAATTGAAAATTCCATTATAGAATTCCAATTTAATCAAACTACATGAGTCAATTTCAATTCAAACACAACACACCAAGATTTAAGTAATAAAAGACTGTGAGTGAGACACATGAAAATGGATAATCGTTGGATGAAACTGCAGACATTTCATTACATGGACGCAAAGTTAAACTTAAAAGTTTCTGCCTTTCAAATTTTCAAATTCAATTCTAATTCCTTCTACTCAATAAAAATATATTAACATGTACATCATTTAATTATTCAGTGACAAAACAAAACAAAGCATTTATTTACAATATAATATATAAAAACATAGAATAAAAGTACATAACAGAGAACAGGTCATGTAAGGACTGGAGCTGAAGATTGAAAACCAGTCTTAGTTGTGCTGGTCCTACTCCTAGGTTCTTACTCATTATCTTCTTCTAAGTTCTTCATTTTCTTGCTAGGCATATATAATATAGCAAAATAAAGAACTGAAGAACGAGAAGAAGAAGACAGCTGGAGAATGAATAAGAAGAGGATAAAAATATATAAATTTAGATAAGTAACTCCAAGTCAAATCATGCTTTCTCAAAAAGAGACAGGGCTAGCACTCAGTAGCAGTAGGCCGAACTTCCCTTTGGAAGTTGCGTTCACTTCAGCCTGCCTGTTCACGTTTAACTAATTAATCAGCCGCCACACTCAGTCAAAGTCATTAGTCACATCTGCCCATATTTAACTAAATCCATACTAATAGATCACCTACAAAATATTTTCAATAACATTGGGGTTTTGTTACTGTTGATATTGATCTACGCCTCACCTCATGTATTAATTTAGGTTCTCCTTGATCCATCTCGAAGACCTGCAAAGCGCCAGTCTGCCTCGGGTGGCAACCGATCACAACGAACCGGGCACTTCTGGGGATCCATTTCACGTCGTACAGCGTAATGTTCAAGGATTTTGTTGCATGAATTATGATTTGTGGTTTGTCCATGATGAATTAATGACACAACAGGATTATCTCAGGATCCTAATATGCTTGAAATTTTAAGCCAGCGTAGGGAAATTGCAAACGGCGTCCCGTTTCCAAGCGTCAAGTCAGAGAATTTTCTAGTTTGAATCTTCTTTCAAATGGCGATAGCAGGTGAGTAGCCGCTATGGTAGAGTAGGCGTGGCGATTTCGTGGCGAGTGCGTGACGTCACATACTTATGTTTATTCATGAGTCTGCTACTACACTCACCTAGGCACCTTTGTACGCTACCCGTAAATGGCGGCCAGAATAAGGTAGTAACAGCTGGACAAATTAAAAAGGAAAAAATATTTGACTTCCGGCGATTGACATATGCCAGGTTCTAGTCTTAATTGTAATATTTTAACAAGTAACGCTGTAATGAATTTAACCACTCTCTATATCAGGAGATATGTAACCACTCACTGAGTCCTCTTGTTTGCAAAACTAGGTGTCATTCATGTACTCACACACACACACACAAAACATTTTCTCTGATTTTTAACTTTTCTCCAATTTTGAGAAAGGGCACATATCGTCCTTGTTTTCACGAAGTGACGGTAGTGAGGAAAATCGTAATGCAAAGTGAATGCAATTTGTTTTCACTACCGTCACTTCGTGAAAACAGCGACGATATGATGCCCTTAAATTTGTATAGCAATGACTCTATATTGTTGTGAAAAAATATTACTTTTACAATGGCTAATGTTGGAAGGCCATACACTGTACACAAATTTCTAAGAAAGCTAGTACCCTCACCAGTCACAAAACAATGTTTTTCTATGCAAAAACAATAATCAACTATTTTCAGGGGCAGGTCAAGGAATAAATTGAGATTTTTGTTTAGGGTTTAGTTCAGACAGGTTATCTACTCATTGTAAAATGAATTGCGAAAAAGCAGCAATAAACATGTATAATTTTTTTCAATTCACAAGAGAGTTTTGGCACTATGCCACAAGGCAAATTCTGGTAAATGAATTTACTGCTAGCAGCTAGTATATCTGTAAAGCGCTGAGAGACATCATAGATGTATTAATCGCTATATAAAAGCAGAATATTTTTATTTACAAAATATAGAATTTATTGAAAAATAAAGTGGAAATTAAGAACTGCACAAAAATCTAGAGAGAGAGTATAAATTTGTGGACAATATATTTATTTTGAAAACAAAAAAAAAACAAAAAAAAAAACAAGAATGTCTGGATCAAGGGGACAATATAGTATAGGTGATTTGCCTTTAAGAAAATACATGATTTACTGGAAAATACTGATTTGCATTGCCACTACATTTAAACACTGGAATAATTGACATGAGACTGGAGTAGGAGGGACATTTTTTATACTTCTTCTTGGTTTATTTTACATTGATAGAATAACAGTCCTACTATTTCAACATATTGACATCTTAAAGTGACTAAAATGGACTAAGAAATCAATTCATGTTAGAAAATGCTCACATATGAGTTTATTCATGATAATCAGAGAATGTACGTAGGACAGTAAGTTGCCCAATAATGCAAACATGCAATCAATAACATTTTAAAATCTAAGAAATCATCAGAATTGATGAAAAGAATGGTTCCATGCAATTATGGAGGCTTGATAAACTTTTTCTTGATTATAAAAAAATGCAGTCAATTAAGAAGATGATTGCAGATACTGTCAACAGGATACAGTACAAATATGACTACAGGAATAGGAATGCCTCTGCGAACAAAATACATCTGTAATATTCAATGAATAACCACTCGACCCTGTTAATGTAACGTCATCTTGGACATGTGTTTTAAAAGGTAAAACAAAATATGGACTGTTTTTTATGCGAAATTTACTTCCAGCATCCACATACCAAATGTATGTCAGACAATGGTATATCAATAAGTGAAAGGTAAAAGGGGTTATAATTGGGGGGGGGGGAACTTGACATGAAATCAAATGAAAATGGAAAGTATAACAAACAGTAATATATTAACCAAAATAAAGACACTTGGAGTGAAATAATCATCTGTAAAAACAACTGAAGATACCAAATGATAACCATTATAGTCAGTGTGAATGTATCTATTTTCAAAACATCAGAAAAAAGTAAACAAAAGAGAAGACTCCTGATGTACACTTTTCACATAAGATTATTATGCTTGAATTCTTGTGGAATGATAAAAAAATATCTTTTTCTCACAATCATGAGATAGAGCACTGATCCATAAAAGACATGATCGTTTATATACCTACTAGAATCTCTGGCCAAATATTTCCTTGGCCAGACAAGGGAAAGAGTTTTGTCTTTTAGGGGTAAACTAATAGTTCTAAACCCCTACAACAATTACCCCCTATGATTAGTAAGGGGTGAGTAAATTCTTCAGATCATTTAGGGGACAGACCGTTTTTTCTGATTCTGTTTTTTTCCTCAAGATTATTAACAACACGGAACAAAATATTTATCATACACGAAAGTCTTGTTTCCTTTCATCTCTTCTCCCTTTAATAAAAATTGTTCTTCTAAGATACTTGTTCATGTGCATAAATTCAATTCAGGTGAAAAATGATTCATATCATTTTAATGATCTGTATATTTTCCTGCTAGCTTTTATTTTATAAAACAATAACTTTTCATCTAATGTTATGCAAAAATCCTTCATGTCAGGCTTTAATGCAATAATAGTATGTTGCAAAACCAAACCAGAAGAAAAACTTAAACATACATGATATTATATGTTTTAAAATATTGGTCACTTTTGAATTTAAAAAAATGGTTGAATAACTTCAGTTATCTTTCAACATTGAGTTTCTATAGCTGAGTTTCTATTGCTGGATTTCATAACAGGACACACAAAGTGAAAGTATATCAATCCATCTTAGTATGTCAATCCATCATATCTCGACCATAGTCATCATCCCTGGCAGAGAAGTCTGAGCTGAAAGCCATATCCTTGAGCATGTGCTTGGGTATCTCTGACCCCCTGACCTTGATCACATAGCAAGCATCCTCCATCTTCTTCAAGCTCTGTCTCATCACAGTTGACTTGCGCACCATCTCACGTCCAGCTATGTTACCGAGCTGCTGGAAACCTCTGTTGATATTCCTCATGAAATTAACAAGCTGGAAGGGTCTCTCAAGGTCTCCACTTCCGATGATGTTGATGCACATGCGCATGAGTTCACCTGTGAAGTCTGCCAGTCCGAGCATGTATTCGAGAGGTGGGAGCTTCAGTGCCAATGTCCCATGGTCACTACCACTTTTTGATTCTGTCAAGTTCAATGGATCTAGCTGATCTTGTTTCTCTGTGGAATCACTGGCTTCTGATTGACTCTTCACTCTGCCAGCTTCCTCTGCTTCCTGCACAATTAACAGATAAAATATGAACATCAAGTGCAAATTACAGGAGATGTCATATGACTGTGCAATGATATTTTTTCCTTGATTTATTTTTTTAAATATTTTGTTTTAATACACAAATGTTGACATTCCGTCAACCTATGTGTATAGTTGAACTGAATTTGTTTACACTTGGTAAATTTCAACTGCACGTAAACATAATTTGGTCTTTGCTACATCATTATGTAACAGTACCTTATATCATTAGCATACTCTTCATATCAGTTGCGCATCAAATATCTTCTTCTTTTTTGTTGTTAAACAATCAACATTACACAATCTTAAAAGAAGAAAATATTATAAGACCATTTCAAAATAGTTATGTAAAAAGTTGAATAACACCACCTGCAAAAGAGTTCCTTCAGAGCAACACATTACCTATTTGAGTTCTGATTCTGAATGTGACTACTGTTTACTTCAAGAGAAAACTGTAATACTTGAAGGGATCCGGTAACTTTGTCTCAGATTCTGAAACAAAATTCTGGATTTAGCTCATGATGCAATGATAATTATAAACCTTTATGTCAGTCAGGAACCCCATGACTTTTACAAGCCGATTGCCTGCCTGATTATCAAGATATTTATGACTGGAATTACAAATTATGAACACCGTTTGCCTGACGGTTTT
>BEXV01000068.1:215128-226745 GCA_003118195.1 Hemicentrotus pulcherrimus | reverse complement strand
GGGTACGTGAATAAACTCTTTCCCGGACGTGATGTCATATAAAGTAGACCAGCGCCGTGACTGATTTTCTATGCAAAGAGGGGCGGATATTTTCGACATTTCAATTAAGGATTTCAAGTAGCCAGAATTTTTGTGTGATATACTATGGAATTGAGAAACTTATAAATAACATATGCTTGCCGTATGTACCAAATAAAGGGACATTTATTTGCTTAGAATATCAGCTTTAAGTGATGAGCGCCCATTGCGGCGGGGGCTGATAGTTGCTTGATAGTTGCTGTCTTGGCCGTTGAGCTCCGCGAAATTAAGATAGCCTTCTGCTGAAGGGATGAAAATTCTCCCTGCTGTCTGGCTGTAGATCGTAGTCGCACCAATTATAGCCGCAGCTAGCGGCAGTGCGCACAATACTTATATATTTTAACAGTTCCCGTACCCGTAGTGCGTGTCGTTCGGCATAAACCGATACAAAAACTAGCATGGCACTAGTCCACTGAGGTATGCCTGTAATGGCTGTCTTTCGGTTTGGCGCCCGCAGCTGAAATTTGGTGCTCGCGGGGGGAAATGTTAGAGTTAACCCCTCGTAGCTAGAAGGATCGGACAAAGATGGTGATATAAGAGCGCCTTTGTCAATGAATTCACCCCGCCAAATGTTTTCCTTCATTGTTACGGCAATTGATGACCCAAGATCATTGCCTACGCCCGCCAATATTTGAGGCTGTCCCTGGAGTAATAGCAGCTGGCACCCTTGGGGACGTGCGCAGGTGAAACCAGCGCTTCATTGGAAAACATGCTGGGCCTTGGCTGCAAAGGGATACATTTCAAAATCTTCAATTGCCATTACTGGCCATGACTCCCCGTTGTCGCTGCCGTCTTGCCTTCCAGGCTCTTCGTGGACCGTTGTTGGCACTGGCAGTGGGCAGAGGGAATTGGGAAGGGGGCGTAGCCCTCGACTCCCTCCTTTTCCTTGGCTTGGCCTTTGTTGTCGTCTTTGTGGCAGCCTTTGCTGTCACCCTCTGATTTGTCTTCTTCGCCAATTTAGGCATCTTGAAATATAACTTTGAATCAAAATGAAGCCTTACCTTGATTGTGATTGACTCAAATGAGTCAACGTGAAAGGTAGTAAAGATTGTCAATCAGGAGCTGAAACTTTTTAAAGTCAGAAGCACAGTAGTTCATCCATTCGACGATATTACGTTAAAACTAGAACTGACTGCTAACGTTGGCGAAATGTGCAAAAAACCACGAAGAAATAGCGAAAATTTTTAAGTGTGACGACTTCTAAATACCATGTACTGAATGAGGTATTATTGTCCAAAATGGGGAGAGGATAGAGGAGGAAAGTTGAGAGCTGACCTCATGACTGGCTTCTTCCCCGCCCAAGATTTATTGCATTATCAGATTACATTTATAGCCTCCTCTCTCCCATAAATAAAACTTTGTCCCAGGTAGCTGTCAATAAACTATTTTAACTTCCTCTGCCCTGGTTAAAATTAAATATCATTCGCTTAACATTTCAAATATTGCAGGTACACATAGATAATGACATATTTATTGAATTTTGAAATTGGGTAAATGAAAGTTGGTGTACATGGCAATACAGGTCTGGACATGTGGATGTATGTAGGACTGTTCAATTTTTGATTTTCCTAAACTATACTCATGTATATAAGTTGTGCAAAACTATATACCGGTAATATCTAAACATAAAAAACTTACGCACTTCTTTCTACCCTGTCTATGACGGGCTCTCTGCCTTTTCCTCTTCTTCCTCTGTCCTCTTTTCTTTGATGCCACATATGCTGATATGAGCACAGACAGATTGTCCACAATGATGACATTCTGAAATGTTTTCACAGCTACATAATTGATGTAAAATGCTTGAACAATGTCTGGAATGTAACGATTAGGAGGATGATTCGGGGGAGGTTCATGATGCCTGTAGGGCCTCATAGGCTTTACCAAGCCTTCTTCTTGGAGCATGGCCTCACCCTTTTCTGCTTTTTCGGCATTGATGGCTGCTTTAGCTTCTGTAGTATCAAACAAATCTTTTTTGAATCTCTCACTAGTTCCACCACTTTCTTGGAACTTCTTTTAGAAGAAGTATAAATTTGTTTGAGTTCAGGAGGGAAACATGACTGTCCTATTTTGTAATTGGTTTCATATTTCCTCTATGACTGATTTAGATTCTACATTAAACAAATTTGAATGCCTTATCTCTTGGATATGTTCAATATATTAGATGGTGTACTGTAATCAAAATAATTTTATAACAGGTCCAAAAATTATTACACAAAATTAGCTTGATTTCATCACAGCTCGATTGTGATGATGGGGCTTCTGCCCCTGCCTCACTTGATTGAGGTAAAATCCCTCCTACAACCTCTTTGGCGAGGACGGAGATCACCTTCTCGTACATTGGATTTACGTTACATGGGCCTCCTCCAGTGATAGATTAGAATTTTTTTTTTTTTTAAAATCACATAGAAGTGTTTCGGCGTGCAAATTATGTGACATGGAAATCAATGTATTTCAAGTCTCTCCTACATCAAAGTGGTCATTTAAAGTGGACTTTGTTCTACTCACCTCTTCAAATGCCTAAGCTTTCGCCAACTCAAGTTAAAGAAGCTTTTCAGGTCCATGATGTCCCTCGATGGTATAAGGAGGGGTTGTGAGCCCAAGATATTTTATTCTGTTGTTGAGTATCAGCAGCCTCTGTCCCTCCTGAAACCTCTTGTCTGACATTGTGAATCATTGAAGATCTTTTACGGAGCTTGGCTGGTGAACAGGTTTGACTGGATACTATGTTGCTGGGTATCTTCAAGAATATGTTGATGGCAAGTTACTGCTGAAGGTTCATTTTCAAAATTACATTATGTTATTCAAGATAATGGTTATGTACATGTATATCTAATGAGGATTCAACATACAGGGGTGTGTATCTAGAAAATTGTTCAATTGTATCAATTAAATGATATCAATGACTTTCTAGTTTCAAGTTTGAAATATGTAATGACGATTGTTACTTGAAACTAGCTGGGAAATAAGACTTTTGCATTTACGTTTCCATGACCTGCTAATTATATGCTGGCTGACAAACCACCATGGGACTTAGCCATTTGACTTTTTAGGTAGTCAGAGGCTATTTGCTGGTGTCTTTGTGTGTTGAGGTCCGCAAAGTTAGATATGGCATATGTGCGATCACAGATTTGTGTTTGAAATGAATGGCCCAATGTTTTGGTGTAATGCATTTATGTTTTACAATGTGAACACTGAACATAAAGATGTTGTATTAATGTGATGATGTATACGGCTGGTGTGTGTGTTTGAGAATAACGAAACTGATTGTTACAAAGAGGACAGCTAACAGACACTTTGACAAAGAGAGACGATATACAGTCAAGACAAAACAGGTGGTTTCAAGGTGACTCTACAGGACACAACACAGCACAAACCTACAAACACAACAAGCATACAAACACAACACAACACAACACAAAACTACAGAACAACACAACACAGCAGACATACAAACAAAACACAACAAGTCTACAAACACAACACAACACAACAAACCTACAGAACAACACAACACAACACAACACAACACAACAAACCTACATACATAACACAACACAACACAACACAACATAACACAACACAACACAACACATATATGGAGGAATACAAGAGAGAGGCCAGAGAACATACACCATGTCTTACTTGAATGGCAGAAACAGAAAGAGGGAAGAGAAAAGAAAAAGAAAAACCCTGTCATCCTGTTCTCGAGCATTTATTTTATTTTATTAAGAACTGAACCCCCCCCTTTTTTTTTCAACCTCCACATTCATTAAGTGAATCATTCCGACTGGTTCGCAATGACATCTCCAATATATCAGGACCTTGGCATAATGCCCATTGCATACCAATAATTGTTTCCACTCTGCGTCTGTCTGTTGGCTGTTCCTATTTTGCTATTAGGCAGCAGGATGCAATCCTCATGTTTGGGGGCAGGGGCTTGTAATGGACACAGATATTCTAGACTAGAGCCCTATGATGTCATCACGATGTTAAGGATATGTTTACAAAGTGCATCACAAGTTATCGGTAATAGATCCTAATGAAATAATTTGTCAGGAACTGGCCATATGACCTGCATGTGTTGTAGGAATCATTGCCATTTGTTTTTCATAAGAATTGAATTGAACAAGGTTTACGTCGTCGTTGGTTAAACAATTCAATAGGAATAAATTGTAAATGTAAGCATATATTGCCTGTAGACACTTTTGCTTTAACCAGCGGGCCAATATGAGAGCATATCATATCCTTTGTCTCACATTTGTTAACTCCAGTGTAATATAAGTGATGTTTAATCATGAATATAGAGTAGATACATAACAATGTTATTAGCTGGTTCATTTTGTTGGTCTTATGAGATTTATACTACCCTTGAGTCTTGAGATAACCACATTGCTTTCGCCTTATTGACTCGGACAATGTAGTCCTATATCACTCTTTAAGACAGTCAATGGATTTTGTCCATTATAATAATTGTTTTGAATGTGAGTTTATGATAATATATTCCATTACATTTATCTGCTTACATCATTTTGTGTAATGTAATTACAGTACATCATACATGTATGTCTGTGTAACTTGTATAAGAAACAAAAGAGTTGTAAATTATATTTCATCCTTATTTGTGGTAGGGAATCACCAATTTGAAAGACCTTGTCTGGAAACCCCCCTGAATCATTTATCATGTTAAAAACAAAAGGGGGGGGGGGGTGAACGATCAAAATTGTAAAATAATTATCATTAGAAGAACTAGTTATGAAATTCCATGTGCTTAGAGGACAAAAAAAAATTTATGAACTGTTCAGATGTTCTGACCTTTCAGTTTCTTTTTTGACCATTAAATAGTTTTGAATTAATCAATTGTCTGGTATTATTTATTGGTAGTACATGTTAAAAAACATCGAAGACCTTGATCGATATCATGATAACTAAACATTTCCTCACTACATAAACTTAAATAACATTTTCTGGTTGTAATGAGATTTAATGGCATGACGATAAAGACACCACATGTCTCAAAGCTACATGAATTAAATAAAAAATCTTCTGCTTTCAAACACATACACACTGTAAACTTGCTATATATTATTACAAATCTTTTTTTATTATAATAATTTTTCAGTATTTGTAAAGTGTAACACAAGCTGAACCAGATGCTGTGGAAGAAAATCCATACATTGTACAAAAGTAGCATTATTTTCTTACATTTCTACATCTTAGCAGCTTAATTATATTATATAAGCTCAAACTCCATGTAACACACATTGTAATAATTTTACATGACATGAACATCTTACATCTCAGTTGCTCATTTCATATTTCTTAATCATGCTATTATTCATATTTGTGCTACAATAATAGAAAGGTATTTGCCTGTTAACAGACAGAAGGGCATTAGATCTATGTACAAGAATATGACTTAAGCTATGGTCACAAATCTGAGCGGCGACCGACCGATCAGTAGCCTGCTCGGTTGCTGCTGGAATTAAGGCATCGCTCAGCAAATAGGTCGGTGCCCGGGCGGCGACCGCCCAGGCACCGAGCGTATTTTGGGCGGCGAGTGAAAAGTGAGCAGGCGCCGCCCAAATTTTAACTCCGCGCTAAAACTTCAGCGGCGACCGAGCGATGCCCTAAAAACGAGCGCCGCTCGGTGGCCGGGCAGCGGCTGGGCAGAATTGGTTAAAAACTCTCCGCTCGGCTTCCGAGCAGGCTACTTTTGGGTAATGTGACCATAGCATAAGTGCCCTTCTGGTTGTTAACAGACAAAATGAAAGGTTGGCTTAGATGGAAGCAAAGAATATCTTGGGAAATAGATAAGAATAAGATAAATCATCAGGCATTGGGAAATGACAATAGGAATCGTTTTGTATTCTTTATTCAATCATTTAAAGGTATTGTCTAACAATGTTAAATCTGAGATGCATGGCCCTACATGTTTTCAGTGTCTGTGATATGGTGTAATATTGAAGCACTTACAAAATTGCGCTTCAAAATGATCATGAAGTGCCTCAAAATTTATGTCATTCACAAAGAAATCTCATTTTCCCCAATGCTATAAAACTGTTAGGAAAACAACAAATGAAATTTTGATTTCCAATCATGAATATTTCGATCAGACAAACAATCGGCTTGTAAAAGTCATTGGATTCTTGATTGACCTAAAGGTTTATAATTATGATTGCGGCATGAGCTTAATCCAGGATTTTGTTTCAGAATCCGAGGCAATGTTACAGTGTAAAGAGTGGCAGATCTAGATTAATGTCTTGTAAATGGTTCATTTAAGATGGATGAAGTAGGGATGTAAACCATTCAATATATATATGACAAGCAAAATCAACACAATGAATGTTACAAGTTTTAAAGGAAACACAATAAACAGAGTGTTGTTCTTTTTGATTTCCAAACAGTATCTCACTGCATGTTAATAATGTAAATAATTTATGCATTACACAAATGGATATAACTCCACTGAATAGCTTCACCAAGATACAAAGAGACAACTGTTTACAAAATGCCATATGTTGGTTAAAGAATAGGATAAGGATTCAAAACATTTTACATACCGCATGCACCTAGTTTTCATTACATCACTATATTCTCTATATATGCATGACTCCAAAAGCTATACTTTTTTTAAACAGACTCTTTGAATATATTCAAGGTAAAGATTTAGTGTTAAGTTAAAAGAGTTAACAAACCTAAGATGTACATGTACATGTTTTGATAGTGATTAGTCATTAGTAAGCATTGAGTTGATCAACTGAAGTTAATTTATGAACAACAAATACATCACATTACAAACATGTATATTTTGGTTGATACATTGAAATATATTGAAATACTAGCAAGGCACTAGTCATCTAGTTATTGGAAGAATGAAAAGTTATTTCTAATAATGAAACCTTGATCCCATTAATATGATTTAAATGCACATTATTGTGTTGACTGCAAAACACAATGTGAACCATTTACAATGTAATATGCTGTATAATTGATGCCACTCATATTTTTTTCTTAAACTGACTGATATATTTTACATTTTAAGTCATGAAGCATTACATGTATCTATAAACTTTTTTTTTTTACAGTGCTTTGCAAAATGAAGATACCTTAATTTCTGTACTCCTTATTTTTACATAATGAGTTTAAATATTAAACTCTATCAAAGTCATTCAAAGTTGTAAACACAAAGTCATTAGAAGTTATGCCCTTTTGTTACTGAAGAATGCTGTTTCTTGTTCGCTTTTAACCTGTTGTCTACTCAATTCTGGGGGGTGTTTCACAAAGATCCTAAGTTGAACTTATCTCTAAGTTGGACTTAAAAATTATGGAAAGCTGAGCATCTCTGAAAATATTTTGTAAAAGCTATTTTAAAAGGCATAAAATGTTGATTCAAATCATTCATATTTTCTATTATCATGGAAGATTTCCTGTTCTTAATGTGGAATTTATGAAAAGTCTAAAATACTTGTTTTTTCACTTTTTAATATATTTAAATTTAAGGCTACAAATGGCTCTCCATAATTTTTAAGTCACACTTAGAGTTCAGTACGACTTAGGATCTTTGTGAAACATGCCCTGGTATCCCCAATGATTCCAAAAAAATAGAAGAAAAAAAATTTGGTTCCCTTAGGCAATGGGTTAAAGTAGTACAATGTGATACCATACATAATTTTCATGGAATTGCTGCTTCATATTTCATTTTTGTGTGGGTTTTCTGGTACTGAATCAAAGATGTTTAGGTGTCTTTGCATCAATAATTCCATACATTACTACCTTTTAATTACTTTTGTTATTTTTTTAGAACTTCTTAAGACCGTCTTCAGAGATAAACAGTTATAATCTGAGTTCTTTCACATACATTCAGGGCATCTTGGAGCATGTATAACTGATATACATGTATGGTTTTTGTTTATAATTAGTCAGCCTTATTATGATACATGTTTAAGTGACATCCTCCATGTTATGCAAATGCGTATTTGATGATTGACTAAAATAGAGTTGATTCATTGCTAAAAAAAAAGGGAGGAAGATTACTTCTTTTTGATGGATTAAAAATGCTTTAATACCCTTACCTCTATTGCCAAATACTCTATATTAGTTCTCTCAGGATTTTTTGTAACCTCTATCTCCAAGTTGTGGTTAAGGCTTAATGCCATTATATTCATGAAAATATGTATTATAATACATGTATCACAACTAGAATTACAATGCTATAGGAAGAAGACTTTAAACTAATGAGACATTTAATCATCCAGTTTACTGTAGTCCACTTTTATCATGGAAGATATTGCCTATGGGGCTATTTTCTTCCACCCTCAGTATTCAAATTTGTAAATCCAGTATGTGATGTTGATCTCTTTTTTTTGTTTATATGTCCCTTTGAACAATTTCTCAGTCTCATCTAGCTTCCCTTGTGAGGAAGTATCACCATTTCATTCCAAATTTGGTTCTTGATGGAGATGAGGAGGATCGTGATCATGAATTAAATCTCGAAAATATTATCTCTTATGAAAAGTCTTCTTCCTAGCGATATGCAAGATATTTATGCAGAAAGCATGGACACCTGCACTTGCACTGAGTTGTTACTGGTCCTTATTAAGGTCAAGGTCTGGAAGTCTAGATGCTCTTCTGTCTGGTGAAACGTGTGTCTTGCTGTAAGAAATCATAGCATGATCAAAACCCATAGCTACCAACATGGCGGAGAAGACAATGAATGCTATGACGAACATTGTGAAGAAACCGACTTCTGACATATACTGCAGTGAGGGAGAGAGAAAGAGAATGAGAATGATAAGAAAGTTTTGAAGAGGCAACAAGGCATAAAAGAGAAAATTTCGGGAGAGCTGAAGAGATTGAGAGAGAGAGGGGGAGAGAACAAGAGCATATGCATGGAAAAGTGAGAGAAAAGGAGAAAGAGTAAGAAGAAATATGACACAGAAAATGAGAGATAAAACAAGAGAGTGAGAGAGAGAGAGAGAGAGAGAGAGAGAGATTAAAGAAAATTGAAGTTTAGAAGAGAGAACAGAGAGAGTATAAGAGAAAGAGAACAGAATATAAGAGATGAGAATGAGAGGGGTGGAGAAAATTAAATGCAGAGAGAAAATCATTGCTAGGAATTTGAATAGAGAGAGGTGTGGGCTCAGAGAGTCGCAGGAAGTTGTAAAATAAAGCAAATGTACCAAGAGAAATACAGTGGTGATGTTGATATCAAGAACGGATAAGGTCGCAAAGGGGAAGGGGTAGAGTAAAATAAAAGAAAAAGAAGATTGGAAGATTAAGTCGCTTTTGTGTGACTTCAGCTCTTGTATTGCTTCAGAAATTTCATAACATAGATTAACCCCCAAAATATTACATAACGATATCCTGTCAGCTTTCATATTTCTGATATGAAAACTGGTTTCAAATTACATTTGAATATCCCAATCTGTTGATGCAAAAGGGGGGACCCATGAGTCATATTGTTTTCCTCTCCCAAAATATTAACAATTGATTACTGTGACTTGAGCAACCAATTGTTTAATTATATTTGTTTTTATTTGTGCTTAACTTGACATACTCACCAAACCAATTAATGAGCAGACTACAATACAGGAAACGGCTGCTATTTTGATATACATCCTTGGCTGTTGATCTGTCAGTAATGATATTAGAATCAAGGTCCAGTGGATGCTATTGATTAAGCAGTCGGGTCAGATTATACTCCCACAGTCAGATGAGATTCCTGCAATACAGGAATTCTGATATTCTGGATAAGTAAGAAAATAGGTAGAAGAATTTATTTGATATCAACTTTAATATGTTATAAGCATATTCTGAAATATGATATGAAATTTGATGAAGGCAGATTACTTCAGCACTAATCAAGTTTTTAAAAGCCACATGCTTTTAAGAACAGACATGTATACTTGATTGAAGAGATGAATGAACTTTCCTGCTTAAAGAATGGCATAAGAGCAAAGAAAGTGAACAAAGAAAACCGGGAAAGTTACTATGACAGTATATAAATCATATTGGTGAACCAGCTTCATGTGTATGATTAGAGAACTTAAACATGAAGCAGATTCATTTGGAGTTATGCCTGCAGGTAATAACCATTTTCCAGACTGTCAATTATACCCCCATTGAGAAAGAATTTCTTCTTGTGCTCTGTAAGATGGAGAGGCAGAGAGAGAGAGAGAGAGAGGCACAGAGAGAAAGAGACCCTACAAGAAATATGACGGTTGTTCAGAGCCAGAAGAGCATTAACGCTGTGAGTTAACACCCTTCTGGTTCTCAGTAGATGATGAATGAATGAAAGGACGGAAGAGGAAAAGGAAAATTTAAACCTTATGCCAAATAGCTTTTGGAAAGTGATTTATAACCAAGGAGGAACACCTTTAAAAAATTCCCACTTGTTACCCAGTTGTGATAAATCATGCGCAAATTTCTCTGAATGAGTTGAACATTTATATTTGAATTTTTCAATCTTATATTTAAGTTTCTTTAAAGAAATGAATTTCCTTATGTATGCCCTCTTTTTAAGGCTTAATCTTTTAAGAGTGAAAGCAGGGGGAAGGGATTAAGAGAAAAAATTCAAAGCTTTTTTCATTATTTCAACATGTTCACATCTTAAGGAGATCCATTCAGACCTAATATCAATGTCAATGTATTCCCAACTATAATGAATAGTTTCAGTGCATTTTTTGAAATGGTTTCTTGCTCCCACATACATTTAAGATCTTATGGGAAATATTTCAACCAAATTCTAAATCTGGGCTGAATATTCTGACCACTACCCAGACTGTGTAGTTCCTAGAAGAAGAAAACAGGAAGTAGCCACACCCAGCCATGGTTTCAATCTCTTTCAAAGATTTCAGAAAATTAGTTGATCCCTAATTGTCAAATTTTCTTATCTTATATTCAATCATGTTTAAATTCTGTACATGTACAGTGTGCAACTTAAGAGGGAGGAAGAAAGGGGTCGGGGTCGGAAGGTTAAGTAGAGATAGAATAAAGTTAGAGTATGTTTTGGAAGGTTATCTAAGAAACAAAAAGAATAAGGAATGTAGTAAAAACCAAGTGGCATTGTATCAATGACGATTAGAATCATAATAGAGAGACATCATGAAATATAGTAAAAGAAATTTGAAACTTTTTTATTTTTTTATTTTTTTAAATATGGAAATGTGGTAGAGCTGTCTACATGACTTTGTTGCCCTTTCTTTTTGTTTGCAAGCAATGTTACTTGATAGGGACCTTGTGCTATCAGAAGGTAAATGGATGCAGATACTGATAGCAGATCAACAGGGTCTGTCCGTTTCTAGACTAAGTGAAAGGTACGCAACATGATCTACAGGGAGGAGTCATGTGACCCGGAGGTAGGGTGTCTGTATATAAATAGAGCATTTGAAATTGGAACTCCATGTAGCTCTATTCTAGACGCACAAATTGAAATACCTTAAGTGCATGAGTATCTTAACTGATTGCTTGCTATCACAGTCCCACTAATTTATTAAATAGTGTGCATGTCTATATTTCAATTGACTTACATGAATGCATG